>VZRE01001179.1:106231-152922 GCA_013396775.1 Cephalopterus ornatus
AGGGGTGGGAAGGGACGGTCCCTGCCAACTGTCTTCCTGGAAAGGAATTCTCCTGCCTGGTAGGGGGTGGTGGTCTGGGAGCGTATTAAAGAAATGACAGCATATATCTGGCTCACCCCTCTTCACTGGTGAGCCACACAGAGAGCCTTCCTGCCTGGCAGCTCCAACACCCCTCCACGCAGCCATTCAGGCGACGAGATTTTAAAAAATGCCTTTATTACAGGGATTATTGTCGTAAGTAGGTTAAACCATCATTGACAATGCCAGCTACCCTGAGGAGAAAAAAGTAGTGACTTGGAGGCTGGTGATTTCAGGCAGCTGCCCACCTCCCCTCCCAACCCCATTCTGACTAATTCAGACCTCAGGCAGATGCCTGTTGGCTATGATCTACAGTGCACATACACACACACAAAAAAAAAGGCTTATAAATAACCACCATTGTTCCAAGATTGCCATCTCTACCTCTTTTTTGTTGCCCTCTCCCCGAGGCAGGTTTGGAGGCTTCCATTTGTGCTGAGGAGAGGCAGAGGAGGGCTGCTCACATCTCCCCTCTCTGCTCTGCTCTGCACTCCCCGAGCTTTTCTCCCTGTGAATGCGCCTTGGCTGAAGCAGAGACACAAAACTGTGCCCCCTCTGCTCCTGAAGGGCAAGGAGGGGGCTCAGCTTTGGGCATCTTCACCCACTTCCCTCCTGCAGAAGTCACCCTGTTGGATTTATTTGTATTGGTTTCACATCTGGATCGGATTTACCTCTTGAACACCCCCTAAGTGAAGGAGGATTTTACTGTTCAGGGAGGCAGGTGCCCGAGGTGGGTTTGTAGATATAAACACTCAGCACCCAGAGGTTTTTCCTGTGCTCCCATGGACTGGCTGATGTGCCTCTGGGCTTCATGTCCCCTTGCTGGGACAAAGGTACCTCTGTGGGAGTAGTGAAACCCCAAAACCAGAGGCTGGATGCTGAGAGAAAATGAATGTAAAAACCTATACCTGAGCAGGGTGCCAGGAAATCCCCCCCCTTCATCCCAGATTATTCGACTGTGAGAGATTAGGCTGGATTAGGCATTACAGATGGTTTCCCCTCTCAACCAATACACCCACCCCTTCCAAATTAACTTCATCCCTTCTGGCCTGGGGGTGGGGGGGGTTAACACAGATGGAGACCCTGATCTCCTGCTTCCCCCAGGAATCAAGGAGCTGGGAGGGGAGGATGGAGC
Source organism: Cephalopterus ornatus (assembly GCA_013396775.1). Lineage (NCBI taxonomy): Eukaryota > Metazoa > Chordata > Aves > Passeriformes > Cotingidae > Cephalopterus > Cephalopterus ornatus. Next base: position 107,445 of record VZRE01001179.1, read on the forward strand.
ACAACAGGCCCCTGCTGTGGGGAGCCAGGCTGGATTCTCTCCCTCGTGTGAGCACAGCACCGGGATGGCAAAGCTGTTCCTCCTTCCTGTTGGGAAAACACCAGTGCCAGGGGGGTGTTTTCCGAGAACGGAGGAGGGAAGCGGAGCGTTCCCTGGAGCTGGTTTATGGTGGTTCTCAGCCTCAGCAGCTGTTTGCACATGAAATTGTTTCACGCGATTAGGCAGGTAACAGCACCTCTAAGCCCTGTGTCAAATATTATTACGCAATAAAATAAAACCCCGAGGGGAATCGTCCTGACACACACCCTGATTTACACCCTGCGCCGTGGAGATAATTACATTTCAGCTTGATATATAAAAGGCAGCCTCGGAAGCCGGTGAGGAAGGTGCAGCTCTCTGCAGTGCCTACTAAGTCAGAAGTGTCTTGTTAATCATTGTTTTACAGGGATCAAAATAACGCTGAAACAGAGAGGGACTCACAGGGCCGATCTCCAGGGTGGCTGTGAGGAGGGCTGGGGATGGGGCTGACTGGGGAAGACGGCTCTTGCTGAACGAGGAACAGGGAGGGGGAGCAGCGTGACCTTTTCCTGCCTCTTCAGTTCCTAAATAAGTGTAAAGCACTTATCATTGCAATTTTCTCATCCTCTTCCCAACAAGAACAGAAACTGAAGTGGCTGAAGGCGAAGCTGCAAATGTGTTTGAAGATGTGTTAAGCTGGTGGAGAAAGGGGCCAGGAAGGATGTGTTTGCTTGGGAGGGAACCTGATATCCATGAAAAGGGAATGTATCCCCATTCCCTCTTCCCAGAATAAGGGTACTGGGCTGTGTGGAGGCCTCCTTCTGCCTCTCACCTGTGTCTGGGAAGGAGAAGTATTGAGTCACTAGACTTTGTCTGTAGTCCATCTTCACCTTGTTTTAGCACAGAAAGACTTTCTTTCTTTCCCAGTTATAGGGAAGACACTTCATGGGGAAATCCCAGGAAGGAGAGAGAGATTTAACCTGCCTCTTTGCCAAAATGCTCGTGCTGTGAGTTCAAAACCGGCACTGCTTTTACCTTTTTCCCTTCTCTTCCTTGCAGGTTGGTGAGACTAATCCTTTCAGGGTGTGAAAAAGGGCAGAAAAGCCTCAGGCCACCCAAGGTCTCCATCCCCATCTCCTTTCCTGCTAGAGGAGTTGTGGCCTTCCAGTGCAGCTCTGCAGGTCTGTGGAATTTCCAAGCAAAGGGATGGGGAACAGGCTCAGGATGGGGACAGTGGGACTGGGATAGCTGCTTGCTGGGGCTGAGGAGAGCTGGCAATAAATTGGGATTAACTGGATGCTGCAGCCTTGAATTTAGTTCTGTGCCACTCTCACACCTTTGCCTTTCTCTTGCCGAAATCAGCACCGCGATTAGAAAAAGGAGAGAAAGAAATTAATTACTCATAACAAACTTTTAAGATCACGGGTTAGACAGTGCCTTCCTTAAAAGCCTCCAAATCCCCACGAAAAGCCAGGTCCCTGCAACGCACTTTACATACTAACAGAGTCCAATTCCCTGTCTGATAAAAGCAGAAGGCAAGATAAAAAAGCTTGAAGGCAAATAGGATTAATTGTGTGTCAGAGGTGCCTAATTAGAAAGAATGATGGACTGGAAGGCAACACACAGGAGGCATGAGCCAGCCCATGCTGCTTTTAGTGGCCTCTTCTGTACCCAGGAGCATCAGCGACGGGCACCTTAAATGCTCTTGCATCACTAAGTCCCCTTTTTCCACTCTGTCCCTTTAATCTGGGATGTAGGAAACCCCTCTCTAGTACCTCTCACATGCCAGCGTGACCCTGGGAAGGTTTCCTCCATCCATGCGCTTATTCACTGCATCTACCTTTCCCCTGAAAAATCCACGCGTTAAAGAACTCTTGTTCCTTCTTCCTTCTCCTTTTCGGGGCCTCTCCTTCCGAGCCTTTTGTCCTGCAAGGCTTTTGAGCATCTGAAATTTCTGAGCCAGGTATTTCTCCTCAACCTCTGAGCCTCAGGGAAGCCCTGAGTCCTCAGCCTCCTCTGAGGACACAGAGCTGGCTTCCTTAGACTTTCTCCATGCCCAGAGACAGAGCCTGGGTTGCCGTGTTAAATGGAAATAAATGGCCAGCAGTGCTGTGCTGGAATTTTCCACAAAGAAGAGCAGCTGGAGGGGATCTGGTTGTTACACGTGATGGGAGGGTGCCAGTCTCTTCTGCTTGAAGGCTCAGGGAGCGTGAGTGGGACTAATTTCATTTCACCTAAAGCATTCAGTGAATCCTTTTCACCATGTAAAATCCATTGCAGTTTTCTCATTAATCCTCCAAAGTACAGACACTTACTCCAGGCCTAATCCCACTCTGCTATTGTGTTTCTCTACTGCAGCCTTTCCTCATCAGCTTAACAAATTCCCTCGATTTCAATAGAAGATCCAAAGCTGAACATGCTGGGCATTAAACTGAGACCATCTCCCAAGGGCTGTTACACCTTCCTCATCTGGAAGCAGCCTGGGCAGGGAAAAATCCTGAAGGAAGGCAGGAGAGGCGGAGGTCATGAACTGTGACATTTAAAAATTGCTTCTCTGAGCCCATGTCAGGTGAGACAAAAAAGTGTATCACGTCCCAGGCAAATTGGAATTGATCTCAGCGAGAGCTGGTGCTGATATTCTCTTTTTCCCATTGTGTCTCTTCTGGGACTGATCCCAACTCCTGTGGGGAGATAGATGGAGAGTCCACACTGGTGATAAGGAGCTGGGTCTAATTAACAACTTTGTCAAAGGGCTTTGTTTCAGAGGCTCGGCTCCTGCTGCCAACACACTCCATCCATCAATTTTAAGCAGCTCTATCTATGCACAGCTCCCGAGCTCAGAGGGAGCTGAGGAGCTGTCGAACCCCCAGCACTGGCCCTCAGCCCTTCTGCTCTCTGAGACAGAAGGCAGAGCTGCTCTACCTCCAAGGACTTTGGTTTCTTCTCACTTGCATTTCCTTGTGTTCACTTTGCTTTCCTCTCCTCTTTCTGCCTCAAACCTCCTCCTTTCTGTCGGATATTGATTCGGGATCAAGCTATTTCTTTCCCTCTGTGCACTGGTCACCTCTAAAATGGAGAATGCTGACCCTTCCATTTGCTTGGAGATCGTGAAGGCAGGGGGGAAGTATGGTTATAATGATATTTTCATCTGCAGCTGCTTGGCTTTGCTCACCCATGTCATCTGAGCAGCTGTTTCCTTAATTTGCACCAGGAAATCTCGTTGTTTCCTCCCAGTTGAGGCTGTGGGTCCCCTTCCCAGTGTGGCACCCCGTGAGTTGTAGCAGAGAAGTGTTGCTTTTCCTCTTAGGCGGTTCCCCAGCTGGGGTGGCTATTGCAAAAGGGATTTCAAGCCAGGAGGAGCTCTAAACCTCCTTGACCTGGGTGCCTGTCAGGTTCTAGGCTACAAAGAGCCTTTTCATGACAAGTAGCCACGTGCATCTGCAGATTCCCAGCTATTCCCTGACCAACAGCCCATTCCCAATTCACTGGGGACCTCAGGTGACCTGCACAGCTCAGTTTTCCCATTCCTCCTGGCCCTGTTTTAGCTCTGAGGATGCACCCAAAACACCTAAATAACATCTAATAATATCTGCCCTTGGACCCCTCATCGCCAATACAGGCTGAGGCCATTTGCTCTGTTTCTGTCTATAAGGTCTGATTCCCATGTAAATGTTTCATTTGCTTCCGAAATTACTTTGATCTCTTCTGAATTTTTTATCTCTTTTTATTGCGTTCTGGGATCATAATCCTGCTTTATGTCCTGGTATCTTTTGGAGAGGCCAAATGCCTGCATGCATTTGTTTTTCAGTCTGGCATTTTCACTGTGCAATTGCTACATGAGCACACTTCTGAGGGAGAGATTCACAGTGGAAATTAAGCATAAAAGACTAAATGCTCCTGTTGAGCTATGAGCTGTTGTGTTGTTTTGTTAAATTTTTAAGAGTATTTGGATGGAAATGGTCCCTTTTTTGGTTTAGTTTTCACAAATCCCTTCTGAGAAACCATAGCATCCTTCTGGAATATGCAGGGAAGACTTGTCTGTTTTAATAAAAGGGAGAAGGGGAAACAAAATAAACCCAGAAACAGTGATATATCCTCTAAAATTAGCAGCATCACAGGCATCCTAGTAGAACTAACTTGGGAATGATGGTGTGACATGCAGAGAAATGGGGGAGAGGCTTTTTATCTCCTCAACCCTTCTCCAAGGACGATGCTGGGTGGGAAGGAGCTGCTCTGACTCAAGCACAGCCCTGGTGTGACCTCTTGTTTAGGGCACAGCCCTGTCAACACTGGGCTGAAGCGCTGAGCTCGTGCCATGGGGCATCCCTGGTGCAAGGCTTCGGCCAGGAGAAGGAATATAAGGAGCAAAAGGGGTGGGAGGGAAGTGTGAGTGAAAGCCAGGCTTGGGGGAGATGAGCACGGCGCAGAAGGGAGGATGCGTTTGGCATTTGGCGTGTGCCCGTGCCGTGGGAGAGCAAGGTTCTCCATCTCTGCCACGCTCTGGTTCGTGAAGTGAGCTCACCCAGCTCCTGAATAAAGAAGACCTGCCCATGAAGGACCAGCCTGAAACTCCCATCATTAGCACGCTGCCTCACATTTCCACGCAGGACCTCCCGTGGTTTGTTTTCTCGCCACTTCTGCTCGCCGGGATTGAGGAGGGGATTTAACCTGCAGGGATTGAGGAGGGGATTTAACCTGCCCTGCTGCCGAGGTGGTGAAGGGCCAGCTGAGATGCCCAGGCTGCCCATTCCATATGCATATGATCCTGCCGTGTGCCTTGAATTCATGCGAGGAGCCTCTGATCAGCTGGCCCTGAGGCATTACTGAACCACAAAGCACAGGACGGGCCTGGGGAAATCCTAAAAGCAGAGGCTCTGGCGCGATCAAACCCGTCTGTCCCTGTTACACTTCAATCCTGTCTTCCTGCAGACCTTTCAAAACAAAATGCAGCCAACAAGACAGTCATGTCCTGAGACAGACGAGGCAGGGCTGTCTCCGAACAAAGAATTCGGTGCTGATGCAACATTTAAAGAGAAATGACTTTTCCTCAGCCTTGGCTGGGGAAAGAGTCCACTGGCAGAGGGGGCTCAAGGACAGCCCCCCTTTTTTCCCTTCACCTCCCTCCCCTGTCACTGCAGCAAGTGAGGGGATTTCACTGTGTGTTTTCTGAGTTACAGAGTTATGGTTGTTATTAAGTTGGAGTATTTTTATAGACTTCTCCACTTACAATATACAAGCGTGTTTACACACACAACCCTTTTGCTTTAATTTAGTTCCCTCCTTCCCTGCTCCCCATCAAGTGACTTCTAATAAATGATCGAATAAATGCATTCAGATAGTGCTGTAATGGAGAAAAATTCGGTGTCTAATGAAGAGATTGTTCGTACCCCGGGACTGTAAAGATGAATGATGGTGACTACAGTTTGAAAACTCTTTTTAGTTTAAAATATTGCTCCTTCGTAAGTTAAAAAAAAAGAAAGCACAAAGGGAAAAAAACCCCCAACAACAATTGTGTATAGTTTTTACCAGTCAGGAGCTGCTTGCACACAGAAGAGAACTGTCGCAGCCAAAATTGCTTCATATATCATAGACCAACACCAGGCAGATAATGGCAAAGCCAGGTCTGATCAGGGGGGTGATTATTGTCCCGTGCTCCCAGCACTGATGTGCACACAGCTGACTGCAGCCTGGTTTTCCTTTAACTGAGATGATCTTTTGAGGTTGAAATTAAGAACGTGATCACCCTGACGGGGAAGATGAGGTGTCAACCCGAAGGAAAATCCCTAAACGAAGTAATCCTTCCTCTCTCACACTTATATTCTCTGTTTGCAATAGGATTGTCTCTTTCCACGATGAATCTGTGTGTGCTCAAAGGGAAAAAAAGGGTTTTGTCTTCCTGGCCTGTTAGTGACAGATATCAGATTATCTCAAAATCATCTTGCACCTGATGGGAATCTGCGGTCAGATGAGTTACCAGACTGCAATTCCTGGCAGAAATAGGAAGAAGAGTAGAGGGAATTATGATGAGATGGTGTAGTTTAGTGTCAGTCTGCTCTCCCCCAGCTTACCCAACGTGACCCTGGAGCACCCACCTTCTCCCAGGCGCAGTGTGTGTTTGCTTTGCCCAAGAGCTGACCCCAGAGAACAAAAGGCAGGCTGTTGTGGGTGATTTGGGAGAGGGGAACATGCCAGGGGATGCATTTGCAGGTGAGGAGCAAGGCCTGTTGGTGCTGTGTCCACTGGCTGGGAATGTGTAAGGAGCACTCGTCCTGCACAGTGTCACAGCGTCGTTGGTCCTTCAGAGGGGACAGAAACCTCCTATTCCATTTATTTTTGACATGACACAGGTGCAGTGTCCGAAAGGAAGGTGAGCTGGGTGATCCCCAGGCTCGATCCCATTTGGCAATTCCCATGTGCCTGTTATTAACCTTTCACTGCTGGAGGGCAAGCTCCAAGCCGAGAAAGGCGTCCAGTGGTCAAAGGAGCATGGTGGGGACACAAAGCAAATAATACAACAAGAAAAGTCAAGCACAGGTGAATCTCCTGGCGCTGAGACAACAAGTCAAACCTGCACCTTTTCGTCCCTAAACCAGCACATTAAAATTAATTGAACGAGCCCCAACTTCCATGAGAAGGATGATCTGTGGCTGCTCATCTGAATCCTTGCTTCCCTCAAAGAGGTTTTTTGTGTCATTAATCCAAAATTATGCTACATGTACTCCTTCTTGTAAAGCACAGTGAGACACAGACCCGGGATCTGCCACAGTTTGTTATTGAGTTTGTAATATGCAATTGTGGGAATGATTATAATATCAGCAACTGGATTTCATCTGTCCCTGCACATTCAACCAGGCAATCTGGAATGAACGGTGACAGGAAAATGTTCTTGTTTGCACACAAATCCTTTAATAACCAGCAATTTCAGAAAGAGAAAAGTAGGAGAAAAAGAAGTTGAAGGACAAAGAACTCACATATTAAATTCTACAGTGAAGTTAAGTCTTAAAAACCATATCATTAAGGCTTTCACTGTGCCTTGAAGAGTGGTAAAAGCAACCAAAAGGGTTAATTCTCCCCCTAAATCTCTCATTCAGAGACCACTATTTGCATTCCTTTTAAGGCAGCCAGGAAATTACATTAATTTCTCTAATGTGTGCAGTGCCATAAGTTCTTTTTTTAATTACGATGATCAAAATATTGCTTAAAATTAAAGGCAGCTGCATTTGTTTCTGACGGATATCATAATTGCAATTGTAAATTGGGAAATGTAACGTTTCCTGGTGCTGCTGTGAGTAATGGCTCTGAAATCATTATAGATAGGTAGATATAAATAAACCAGGAGATCTGTGAAAATAGAGCAAAAGCAAGCTAAAAGGGTAATTAGCTGAGCGAATGGGAACAGAGGGATCCGGGGCTTCAAAAAAAATAATCTCGGAATTCTGAGGAGCTCTGTGACTTGTATTCGTAGCATGTTGGAAAAGAAGAGATTGCTTTTCAAAAAGGGAGGGGGAAAAAAAAAAACCCCAAAACAACACAGGAAAAGAATTAATTTGAACTCTGGATTTACCATGAAGAGGTTTTTTTTGGTTTTTTTTTTTTGCTGTCTTTATACCTCCCCAGGAGGTACCCCGATGTGAATGTCACAGGGCCTGGTTCCTTTGGGTTTGTGCTGCCCTCACATGTTATGGTGACCCCTGCTTTTTTCCTGGGGAGCAGCAGGTGGAAAACGGGAGGTCCTGAGGCTCTGTCATTGCTGGTGATGAGAGGACAAGTCACTTTTTAAACCGGCCTCTTTTCACCCCCTGAAGAGGGAACGTGAAGCCAGATTCAGGCTCCTTGCCCCAGGGATGTCCTAATCCAGGATGCTGCTGCCCTCCGGGAGAGGGATGGAGCGGCTTCACACCCCATTTCTATTCCATGCAGCCATGGAAGAGCTGGAAACACTCAGAAAAGCCTTGGAGCACCAAGCAAGGTGCAGCTGAGCTGTTTTTGTGTGACTCAGTGCCCTCCCAGAGCACGGCGAGCCAATTTGGGATGGGTGTAAAACCAGAGGAACGCGCGAGACATCGGGTTACCTTTTTTTAAGGAAAAGAAAAAGGAAGGTTTTTGTGGTTCTGAGGCCCCAACAACTGGAAAATGGCCAGCTCAGCGGCGACATTTATCAGTAGGCCCTGAGATATAACAGGCAATCACACTCCAGCTGGTTTCCCATCAATAAGCAGGGATAGAATATTAGTAACAATTCCGTGGGATTTCAAAGGCAAACACTGAAAAAAAAAAGAGCAGTTGCAAATCGGAGAGCTCGGCCCGGATTCCCTGCTCTGCTAAATTCCCTGGTCCAACAGCTCCAGGTGGTGCTGCTGTCCCTCCCTGCATCACCAGAGCCGTACTGGGAATAGTGGGCTGAGATGACTCATGGAGGAGACAGGCAGATGGGAATGGGAAAGCAGTGACCAGCTGTGCAAACCCCTGGAACATCCCCAGGTGGGAAGGAGCCATTGCTGGACCAGCTGACCACAGGGGCTGGAATTGTTCCTGGCACAGGCAGGAGGAGCAGGACACAGAGATCTAACACTGGGTTGGAGATACGTCCTAGAGATAAAATCAGGAAACTGCAAAATAAAGTGGAGCTCTGATGCTCTGGGACAGCCCAAACTTGGCTCCTGGTGTTGTGCCCGCAAAATTTGCAAGCACAAGTAGAGCTGAAATCATGGAACATCTGCTGAGGAAATGCATGTTCTCGCATGTGTGAGAAGACACTTTGACCTTAATTGGAGCAAAACCAAGCACCAAAATTTGACTAGCCAGGCAAAATTCAGAGAAAAGCCGGTCCATCCCATAAAGCTGATTACCAAGGAACGCTTTCCCTCTGCTGTGGGCAAGGGAAGAAGCCAGGAGACTTCTCAGGCTTCATTAGAGAGATGGGGATCATTATTTCCCTTCTCCAGCTTGTAGAATCACCCGCTGAAAGGATCCTTTGGCAGGCAGAAACGAGCTTTACAAGGACAGTGACCGATGGAGGAGCCTTTGTGGGTTCTATAAACAGTATTGATTTTCACATTCGCAATGAAATGAATTAGATGCCAATTGTGTCTGAACGGAGCCGCTGTCCCTTGTACACTGTGAACAGGAGTTGATCTGCAAAACACTGGGTGCCCTCAAGGGAAGAACAGGCTGAGGAGGGAGGGAGGGAGGGAAGGAGTACAGATGTGGGATTGAAAAGGTTGTCTCCAGTTTAGTCCTCTGCTATTGGCAGCCAGTGCCTTAGGAAAGGCCATTTCTCAACTAATCAGGCTGCTGTATAAAACCTTAAGGAAAAAGATTTCAACTCCATGGTCAGCATGCTGTTGACGTACCTAGTTGCAGACGAATCTCAGAATTCCTGGCTAAAGGGGACCAGGAGACAGAGAGAAAATGGTGGATACCGAGGGAATAAGGTGAAACTGGGCTCCCCTCTGCTCCACAGGACTTCCCACTTGCACAAACCCAGCTGCATATTCATCCTCACGCTTGACAGATGACAAAACAGACATGTGGGCAACGGGGACTATCATCTCTGTGCCAGTCACAATAAGCTTTCCCCTCCAGAGCTTCAAATCTACTGTCCCAGACAGTGCCCCACCTCTGGGAGATGGAGGGATGTGAGTGACAGGAGTGACCCGAGAGCCACGACAAAGGACACGGCCCCGTGCCACAGAGCTCTGTCTCCTACTCGAATTCATCATCACCACGATGAAGAAGAGCTCAGACTCTGCAGCTGGGGCTGGTTTAATCTTCTGCAGGGCTGTAATGACTCTGAACCCTGTGTCTAACATCCCTCAGCGTGACTACTTAATTACAGTAATTAGGGAGTGCGGCAGGAACCTGTGCAGTGTGAAGGAGGCACTGCACTCAGGAAACGGATTCTCAGTCCCTTGGGTCCATTAGGAAGTGATTCTGCCCATCCTTTCCATCTCCTGTGGCAGCCTGGGCTCAAGTCTGGTTGCTCAGGAGCTCTGCCTGCTCCAGGCTGGGCTGGACCCCCTGTCCTGGGCAGGGGATGTGCAGCTTCTCACGGTTCTTCCTTCCCTCCCATTCCCAGCACTGATTTTATGCTCCAGCAGCAGTGAAAGATCACTCCTGGCTACTCTTTAGGAGAAGACAAGGATGGTGTTGGTCAGTTTGAGAGGTGTCCCTGGGAGAGAAGGTGACAGCAAGGGCTCTTCTCTCACCATCACCTCCCATGAGAGTGGAAGTGATCATCAGCTTTCCCACAAGGCCACAGGGAGCTGGATATTCTCTCCACCCCGGGAAAAGGCATGTGGAATACTGATGGGGAGGAGAGAGCACTGGCACAGCATTGCTGTCACCCCACATGCATGGCCAGGATGGCCCTTCCCTCCACAGGGAGTGCTGGGAGCTCACCCTTGAAGTACGTGTGATGTCTTTCTGGAGCAGCATCTCACTCCTGACCGTGCCCAGCCACCTGCCCACGTTCCCCGAGCTCAGACAGTGTTAATCCTCTCTGTCCTGTGCTGTAAGTGACTTCAACAGGCTCGCAGCAGCTCTGCAGCAGCCATGGAGCCGGATCAAAGCAGAGCCCTGATCCACCCTGGCACTCAGCCTGCCCGGAGTATTCCCTTGGCTGCTCCCGCTCTGCTCGTCACACCTGATCTTCCCTGAGCTGTAGCAAAACACATTTCACACCAGGAGTGTTGACCTTTCCAGTTCCCCTGTGTCTCAGAGACACCTTCCCTGCCTGCTGTGACATCCCTGTCCGAGCACACGCCGCGTTGGTCACGCTTTAGGAGGTGACGCTGAGCGTGGCCAAGGGACACGGATTAAACCTGCCCCCAGCCAGGACAGAAATAATCCTGGCCCCACACCACTGCACCGAGGAAGAACCCTGGCTCTGAGTTAATGAACCATAAATTCCAGCTTAATGAGTTTTATACTGAGGAGAATAATTAATGTAATTAGTACTGATATGAAAATGATGGTACTCGAGCCCAGATTACAAGGCGGGGTGGGGGGGGAGGCTGAGGGTGGGAGGAAGCTTGGAGAAAGTTCACTCCGTCTATGGTGCTGCTCACCCAGAGGAACAGGGCTGGATGCATTCTTGGCAGGCTTTAAAACCTCACCTCCCATCTGCCATAAAGGGGAAGAAAATAGAGCATGACAGTAAGAGCAAAAAAAAAAAAAAAACCACAAAGAGATCAGCCTGCCCTGTTTGCAGCAGGGACGTGGAGCCTTTAGTGCAGCTCTTTTTCCTGTGCTGGCCTTTAATTCGCAGCTCCCCCACTCCACTCCCTACTCATGGTGTATCCTCTGCCCTCCACAGTACCTATTTCTTTGTTCTATACGAAAACATCTTTATAAAAGTGATTAACTCCAGGAAGACACAACAGCTCGTCACCTTACACTGCATAAGTATATATTTACTTCTACTATATAACTGTTTTGATATGTTTTATGTATTTAATGCAGTCCAGGAGGCACTAATACCTGTATTTTAGTTTCATTCATGTAAATTGATACATAAATTTCTATATAGCCATAAAGTGACCCAGTAGGAGGTACTCTGAGCGTGGCACTGCTCAGACATTCGGCAGTGGAGAAAGGGACCTTGAAACTCTTCTTAAGTGCTGACTATGATAGCAGTGGGGAAATAAAAAAGAGCAGGAATTGAGATGTTTCACAGTACCTCTGTTTGATTTGGCTTCTTTCCCCCCTTACCTGTGCAAGGTTTTTCTGATACCAGCCTGGGTGCTTGTGTGACTTTTCAACACAGATGAGCCAGGCTCTAGCTGGGCTCTGGTGGGAGTCTCCTGTTTTATAAACTTCCATGCAGGAGGTAAATCCAGATTCTTTCCCCCCTTTTTGGAAAGCGAACACAGTCCTGGGGGGAGATGCCAGGTTCCAGAAATACAGGATAAACCTGTCTTTGTGCAGAGTGAGGGTGGCATTGCCAGCAGTCTGCTCCCACCATCCTGCATTCTACCCCGGGCCAGGCTGTCCCTGAGGACAAGCTGTGTCTCTCCTTGGTATTTCTGAGAAACAACCCAGGGAAATGCTGGAGTTCTCAGCAAAACTGTTCCATGGTCTTGTCAGCTTATCTCAAGCAATCCAATAAATCCTACCCAGTAATGCCCAGCTTTGGCTGCTGATGCTCCAACCCACCGGCTGCAAGGCAGAGACCCTTTTACCCTCCCTCCTTCAACCCCCACCCCAGCCCTCTGCAATCTGCTAACCCAGATCTGTGGCTAAATTGTCCCAAAAAGGCCTTTATCCAGAGGCAGAGGCTCCATCCTTGTGCAGTGGAGCTTTGTTATTAAAAAATATCCTGGGGATTTTTTCATTCTCAGAGTTAGTGGCTTGTGCTAAAAATTCTCTAATGGTGTATTGATCAAACGTGTCTGACAGGGAACCTCCTGAGTAAGCACGAGCTCTGTGTTCAGCTGGGTTGGGCTGACGCCCCAAGGAGTGCAGGTTCAATGCCTCCCTTCCTGAGGAACCAGGACTGCTTTCCTGCCGAGGGAAATCAGGCCACTGGCATGAGAAGTGGGCTAGAGAAGAGGGAACCCAGGGGTGACCTCACTGTACCTTCTCTGAACAGCTGCTGGCCCCGAGGATTGGCTGGTTGTGGCTGATTCTATCCCACCCACGTGCACAGGGAAGCTGGGAGGAGGCTTCCCAAACAGTTAACAAAAGGAATGGAGTGAAAGAGGCATCATAATGGTTGTATTGGTCCGAGGGCAGAGCTACAGTGGGAATGTGCAGTGGATACTGCCTTGCAGCTCACCTGGACATTGCTCCTCTGCTTTACTTCTAAGTCCCATTTCCCCACTGGCAAAGGAAAGGTGTGTTATCCCAATCTTGAGGAACCTTTGGAAGGGGCAGGACTCAGCCAGTAACTCCTGGGCCCTGTGCAAAGGCAGGAGTGTGTGCACATTTTGGGGTGGGAAGTGCAAGGGAGGAGGGAGGTGGGGAACAACTCCAGCCAGCACTGGGAGAAAGGCAGAGATCAAACACCCCACACGAGTTTCACAAGGCATGACAGAAGCTCTTGTAACTCTTCAGTTCACTTTTATTTAAGTTCTGTGATCAGTCTTTTCCATCTGCAAGAGCTCTTGTGTCAGTGCCACCAACATCGGGAACAGAAATTATGACATTTCACCCTGGTAACAGGAAGAACGGCTTCATCTTAAAGGTCTTTTCAACCCAAATGGTTCTGGGTCCTATAACACCAGTTCCTCCCATATTCTGACAGCCCCCTGGATCACACTCCACCAGTTTCCTGTTCAGCTTGTTCAGCAGCCTACACCCAACAACTGGATGGCTCAGTTCCTGGAGCAGGGATCTTTTAGAGTCTATTGGCACCATGTCAGGAGGAAAACTCCTCTCCTTAGTGTTGCTGCAGCAGGATTTCAGCACCTCCGAGGTCCCAACGGGCATGGGCAGCCTTATCATGGAGCAAAGGGAGTGTCAAGCCCATGGCAGCAGGGGCAGGGAAGTTTGGAAGAAGCCACTAGGCAAACACCGTGCAGCAGTAGGGAAAGGGAGGGAGGAGTAAGAGCCCCGAATCAGAACCATTTCCAAACACAGATTTGTAAAACCAAAACAATGGGCTCGGACCTCATTAGCTCTTCCTTTCAAGGTTTTCCTTCAGGGCTTTCCCCTTTTCCTAGGGTGCTGTGTGGCGAATCTCTCTTGCCATTTTTTCTTTTTTTTTGAGGTCAACCCAGAGAGGCAAAGAGAACCAAGACATTCCTATACTTATTATATGTGCTGGCATAAGTCAAAACTAGTGCTTTGAATTGAGAATCCTCTTGCCTTTTACTTTTCTAAGGAGGATTGAAATCCTTTTGCTTTGCTGAAAGCACAGTAAAACCCTTTGTGGCAGACTTCTGTGGGCAGCTCAGATTCAAAGCTGCACGAGGCAAACCGGAGTTTCTCTGTAATGCTGCAGTTTGTATCTCTGCCTTCCCCTTCCTCATCAAAGCATCGTCCCCCCAGCCCTGGGCAGCAGAGAAAACCGCCTGCAACATGTTCTCTGCCTCCTCTGGCAAACAATCATTTTGTCTGGCTTGCTTCCTTATGTGTCTGAAGACCTGAACACATTCCACTTCTCGTTTAAATTCTTAGATCTGTCTGAAACTGCATCAGGAGGTGAGGGCTCCAAATCAAACCTACCTCTGCTATTCCAGGCATGCAAGTAGGGAAGTGTGTAATGGATTTTTTGCTTGCTTTGATTCCGTGGTCAGTGGTGCTGGGTTGGTTCCAGGACATCAGAGACCCTTGGGTTTTCCAGCAGCTCATCACCTTTCCAAACAGAGGGATCAAAGGCAGATTTGGCAGGCTTGAACACAGTTCCCTGCTGGGGTGGAAGTGTTGGCTGTGCCTTCAGATCAGAGCACACCCAGTTTCCAGCTCTGTGGTAACCAGAAAGTACCCCAAGGTGTGTTGAGAAGAAAACAAGAGAGATAAACACATTATCTGAATCAAGACACGTAGCACTTGGGTCCATTGGTGACCAGCTGAATTCTCTGGAGACTGGGGGAGGAACTGTGAATCCAAATGACTCCAAGAAGGTTTCCATCAGTCAGGATCAAGAGGATGGCATTGTAAAGTTGTGCTGAATGCTCTAAGGCTGTGTCTGCATAGTCCCCTGATCCTTTGGGAATGAGAGTGCTCCATGCACCAGCACACCGGGAAGCTGCTGCTGCCCATTTCAGCTTGGCCAAAAAATGTTCATCCACACCTCAGCCAGCCAAGCACAGCCAGGTCACTCCGCTGTCACCCACTGGGACGCCACCTCCCAGCAGGAATCTGCCTCCCCAGGAGCAGCAATTCCCACCAGAGAGAGGAGATCTTGTCCTTGTGACCAGCTCCTAGCCCGTCTCAAGCACCAAGTGGCAGCGTGCACAGGGAAGCAGGGAAGGGTGGGAACAGTCCGTGCTCCAGGAGTGTGTTTGGTGCCATGCAAGGGCCTGGGGGATCCATGCACGTGGTGCCATCCTCACACAGCGCTGCACTGCCCGACTCAATGAAGCATAAACTCCTCTCTTATGTACAGATCTGTTCATTATCCTGCAGGGGATCCTCGAGGTAGTGTGACATTCACAGATGTGCTTCTCTGTGGAGGAGGAGGAGGAGGAGGAGGAGGAGGAGGGACAAGCAGGGCGAGGCTGGAGGCTGCTCTAGGTGGGAACACAGAAAGTGCAGGCAACAACCGCAGCTGCTCACGGGTCAGACATACAAAAATCGACGGGTGCCTCAGTCGGGGTGGCACAGCAGGAGCTGGGCTGCAGCAGCCAAGGTGTTCACACCTCCTCTGGCAGGGAGACTCCGCCTGGCTGGGATTTTCTTCTCCACGTGTACAGAGTAGCACTGACACGTTGTTTGGGGCCTGGGCAGCGGGATCCCCATCTCTGCCTCCCGCTCAGCTCGAGCATTCCTCACGGTTTCCAGAGGAACGGCAAGTGTGCAGTGTCTGCAGAATCCCAAATACCCACCCTGAGCCAAAGGGAAGGAAATGCCCCACTCGCCACATATCCCCTTGTTCAGACCTGTCCCACCTCTTCTATGCCATACCTGGGTGAAAGAGATGAAACTTATCCCTGAAACCAAGCTCTTACACAGGATCTTCATTCCTCGTCCTCCTCCTTCCTCTTCTTTGCTTTTATATACATTTAAGTGTATGTCGATATTTATTTTTTTCCTCTAATACAAGTGAACACAAATGTGATGCGGAGATAAATTCCCTTCTCTAAAACACTTTGTGGTCACAGGAATGTACACGTTTGGATTTACACACCCACACACATTCCAATATCAAAAAAAAAAAAGTGTAGTCCCAAAACTAAGATGCTTTTAAAAAAGTTAAAAGGCCAGATTCCTCCGTTGGCTTTTATCCTTCATTAAGAGCAAGGAGATTACCTGAAAACATGATTTATTCTTCATATTCTGCCTGAGTTAATTTTAAAATTCCAATCAAGAGATGCAAGGAAGAGAGGGGGGAAAAGCTAGTGGGGGGCCACGTTAGGCTTTGAAAGGAAAATTAGAGAGACTGTTTTCCTTTATAATTATTTTCCCCTTCTGGTTTCAGGTTATAAGACAGTTATTTAAAGGATGCTTCCTCCAAATGGGTTGACTTTAAAATATGTCCCCATGTCACATGGATTTACAAGAGTCAATCCAAGAGATTGGGAATGGGAGCAGGAAGGGGAAGGGACAGAACCAAAACCCCCCAAACCAAGCGCTGGTCTCTAATTTTGGGTTGGTTTTGAGCATCTTTCGTTACAAGCATCTTATGATTTGGTTCAGCCATCTTGGCTGTTTAGCTCTTTTCACAAACAGGGATTTCCCATCCCCACTGCCAAGAGGGAAATTTCTCCAAAGGAAGGGGAGGGGCGGAAAAAACAAACCCCAAAGCTGCAGCCTCAGGTCTGAGCACTGGCTGTGCCGTAAAACCTCACGCAAGCTGCAGCAAGGGCCGTGAAGGGTCCACACCCGGCGACTGTGGTGCAAACAGTGCAGAGAACGACACGAGGGAGCCTACAGGGGACATTTAATCAGGTTGGGCACTCCCCATCCACCGCAGGGGCAGCTGTCACCCCCAGACACATGCACACACGGAGCCAGCTTGGACACAGGAGGGCCAGGAGGAGAAAAGAGGGAGCGGTGCAGGTGCTGCAGGAGGCGTGGGCGAAGGCAGAGCGGTCCCTCGGGCACGAGCGAGCCAGGCAGATGCTCAGCCTAACCGCGGTTAGGCCGTTGCACCCGGGCTTAAAAGTCAACCCATAAAATCAGCAATGGCAAAGGGGTCGGGGAGGGTTGGGGGGGGGGAGGGGCAGGATCTAAAAAGGCCTTGGCTGTCGAGTGAAAGAACGTGGAGCTTCTTCATTTTGCCGTGCTGGCACTTCAAACATACTGTTCCTTGGGACAGATGTAAGGAGCCCGGGAGCCCGGGGGTGGGCAGCAGAAGGAGATGTCAGAATGGTGAGGGTAAAGGTCCTGTGGGAGGTCTGACAGTGGGGTGTAGACACGAGGGATCTTCTCCAGATACCGATCTTGGTGTGAGTAGCAGCGGCTCAGGTAATCACCCGCATCCGATACCTCTGGGTGACACTTTCCAAAGTTCTGCAGGCAGAGACAGAAAGTCAAGGGGTGAAAAAAAGCCTTCACCGCTCCTCAGCTCCTTGCCGAGACACACCCGCAATGAGCAGGATGGAAAATTAAATAGTTCTGCTCACTGCTCCAGGGAAATAGAAACCCGGGTGATAAATCCTCACATTGCAGAAGTTTTAGCCTCGCTCCCCAGAATATCCACGTTTTTGTTGGTGAACATGCACAGATTGTGCACGGTTTGTCCCTTGTCTGTAAATACTCTGCTCTCTGGGCAAAATAAGCAGCTGGGAGAGGAAGGACAGTTTATTTTCACTCTTCCACACCTGAGCTTTGGCAAAGCAGTGCTTGAAGGCGTCATTAATCTAACCACGTGCTCTCTCATTTAAAGGGCACATGTGTCTGAGCAGGGGCTTCAGATGCAAACTGGGTTACTGTGCCTGATGTTTACGTGGCAGACAGGAGTGCATGTGTGTGAGCAGCTCCGCTGGAAGCCTTTGGGGGCCACTTTTGCAAGTCAAATCAACTGCAGAGAACACAAAGCACTTGCAAAACCCGGGCTGCTCAGTGGGTCCCATGATCTCGCCTGTGGTGGAGTGTGTGCTACGGATGCTTTGCTCTCTCCTGGGGTGAGAGAGCATCTTTCCCACAGCCCGGGGCTGCGGCTCCCCAGAGGGTGGCAGCAGATGGGAAGGATTCCTCCCTGCTCACAGACCCTTTCCTCCTTTGGAAGCCCTGCAGGATGGCCCAAGCAGGAGGGACATCCGGCTTTTAAAATCACCCCACGCTCATGGGCACCAACCAAGAGCGAAATTCTCCTCTAAGAGAGAACCAACAACACTTTGATGCCTGTGGTTTGAACAGGGGCTGGTTGAAGCAAGTAACTTGCCCTTGAGTCCTTCCTTGTTCTCGTTCAAAAATACCAGAAAGAGTCAGTTTAGTGGAAAGGACAAGGATTTGACCCTCAGGAGAAAACGCCTGAAGGAACAGAACAATCTACTCAGCTCATCTGCTGCCAGTTCCTGGATAAATATTTCACCAGGATGCTTAAAAAAAAAATCGTATAGAAAACAAGGTGTCAACAAGAATTTATTGATGGGGAGGACTGCTGGGAGAGGCAAGAACAAAGTTGAAGGGCTGCACAGTCTTAAGGCGATTTTGGGAACAGCCTGGGTAGGAGCAGTGAAGGCGTCTGAGGATGGAAAGTTTGTCTGAGCACCAGGAAAACAGCAGCAATTCGAAGGTCAACCTGATTTTCATTTCCCTGCCATTGGCACCAGTGAATATGCCACAGATTAAGCTTTCAAAAGTCAGCGGTTGTGTGTGGAATTGCTGTGTTGGCATCCTAAATTCGTGTGGGCCATTCCCACAGCTGCCTCATGAGGGTTTGTCCACTTCTGGCCTCGAAGTGCAATGTGAAAAGGTGGTGCTGTGCAGCATTAGAGCTGTTCAACTGGAGGAACCCAAGCCAGGGGCCACGAGGGACCTTCACCAACTCCACCTCAACCTTAGACCTCTGTTTGCTCTTCTTCTGGTGGCACCAGCTGCTCAAAAGGCATAAAGAAGGGCTAACAGCCAAGGGAGGGTGTGAGCCAGTGTCAGGGGTGTGCAAAGTCCTCTCCCTGTATAATCTACCCTCAGGAAATCTCAGACACGACAGAACTCCTTTCCACACCTGCAAGGGGGGGAAAAACAGTAATAGCCACGCTCTCCTCCTGCTTTACAGGGGTCATTAACTTTCTGGGTAAAGCCAAGCTGAAAGGGAAGTTGTCTTAATTATGGCAATTTAGGAAGACACAGCAGGCAAGGGGTTTTCTTAGCAAGGCTTGTAATCTGTTATCAGTTAAAATAGGAGGGAAGGTTTAGTTGCTTTTTGGGCATGCAACAGAAAAGCACAGGATTTGGTATTGTTGCATCTAAGAAAGGTCTCATAGGAAAGAGATTCTCGGTTAACAGAAAGTGATGTGTAAGTTGAGCTGGGTGTGAGAAGGCAACTCTAAAATAAACCAAAGGGGTTTTGAGATCCTATTTTATGGGCTGCCTGTGACAATATACTGGGTCAGTAAAGCATATTTCTTTCTGCTTGTCTCCCAGTCAATGTGGGCATGAGACAGACATCCATAAAGTATTGCTAAAAGACACTGAGTGCAATTTTGTCAGCACTTCTGTTTGCTCGGGTGAGTACAAACAAATTCTCCTTTTCTTTCTGGTCAGTGCCTTGTGGAGAATGTCAGGGTCCAAGGAAGAGACTTCCCTGTCTCCTTTCACCTTCCCTCAGCAGGTGAAGGCAGGATTTGCATTGCTCCTGCTTGGTTCCCTGATCTCATTTCTAAGTAGCAAAAGGGAAGAGAACAAAATCAGCCTGGTGTTTTTTAACATATTTAGCAGCCCGTGCCCTTTGACTTCCTTCCCCAGTCCCACTGTGAATTTTCCCCAATCTAATTTATCTTTAACGAAGTTTGAAATTAAATTAGGGATAATGAACTAATTAAATTGAACTGGCACACGATTCTACCACCTTCCCCCACCTGACTTCTCCCACTTGCCTTTGTCTCCAGCATGACTCCATACAATCCTTCATTATCTGGGTTACATCCTCCCCTCCCAGTTTTATTTTCAAGGGCTTGATTAAAGGGGATGTCAGCAATCCATCCATTTCAGACAGCCTGGCAGATTACCTTTAAACAGGCTTTAGTTGAATGAATTAGAGAGCTTTCATTCCTGCCATGTTTTACTCCCAACCCTTCTCCACCCCCCGTACACCTGATTCCATCTTTTCTTCTATTTGCAGATCATCTCTTTGGGTAAATCCATGTGTGCAGCAGGTGACCACATCTTCTACATTCAATCATCTCGAAATAATGAGTTTTTACGTGGTCTAAAAGTGAAAACCTCCTCCTCGGAAATCCTCCTGAGGATTTCTCTGCCGTAGTTTTTGGGAAAGCTGAAGAGTACTGAGAGCTGGGCAGACACTGGTTTTCTCTGCTTGGCCAAACCCAGTGCACATTCATGCACTTGTGGAACGTGTGAACCTGTTCCCCCGCTGGGAAAAGTCCCTGCTGCTCAAAAACTCTTCAAACTTTGGGCTGCCACTACCCTGACCCTCTCCATCAGCTGATTTGGAATTTTGGGATGCAGCACAGGCTGGTGGCCAGAAAAAAGTCCGTTGAGTGACAGCAACAGAAGACTGTTGTCACTGTGGACCATTCAGTGGGGAGGATGTAGGTGTTGGGAGATATAAAATACACTGGGAACCAAAAATAAGAAGCATTTCATCATTGGGAGCCTCACATCCTCTCCTCCCTGGTTCTAAACTCCCTGCTTGCTGGTTTTGAGCTGTTTTTCATGTTCCAAGTATGGCCACAACTTTAGGTGTCTCTGGGCTTGTTCCTGCTCTGTTTGATGCTTTATCTGTGAGGAATAATAATTATATTAAATATAATCTCTGTCCTGAGTGAAGAACAAACATTAATGCACCAGGGATGAGCAGGAACCAGTGGTCCTGAGCTTGTCCTTAGGATCTTTGTGAGGATAAAACCGGAGGGCAAGTGGGACAGAGGGACTCACCCTTGGGTTCAGGAAACAAAAAGGATGAGCATGAGGAAAGCTGAAATTCCCAAAGCACACAGCAAGGACCTGTGATGAGGGATGCACTCAGACACATGCAAGTATTAGTTATGCAGAAAACTTGCTCAAAAAGTTGCATTCCTTCCCACAGCATGCTTTTGTCCTTCTCTTGCTGTCTCTAGTACCTACCTGGTCCGTGTTCCTACAGCAACTTACACCAGCAACAATCTTAAACATTGCCCTCCTTGCTGTTTCTCTCCCAAATCCTCCTCTCTCTCCTTCTGGAGTTGGGGCAGAGCTGCTATTTAAATCTGGGAAACTAATAAGGAGCCACCTTAGTTCTTTGCTTTATTTCCCCTGCAATTTGGAAACGGGAATTTTCACCCTGGTCACCGGTTTTTGGGGTTCTTGGTGCAAGCCTTTTGGTTTTGAGCTGTTCTTGCTGCAACAAGGACGAGAAATTCCCAAGCAAAACTGAGAGCCGGAGTGTGGGGAGGTGAAGGGGGAGGAAATAATTAAAAAAGCATCAAAAAAAATTAAATTGCCCTGATCTGTGGCGTGTCTTAGCCGGGAGATTTTGCGGCGGTGAGATTACACCTTCAAAGCACCATATGACTGGCTTTATTTTTACTTCAGAGAAACTGGGAGGATTTCCAAATTTGGATTTGGAGGATTACTGTCCTTTTGCTGACAATAAAATTCCCCACCCCGGGGAGGACAAGGCGAGACCTCCCAAGATGGATTAGGGAGCTCTTGCCTTGTTTGGAGCAGTGGGAGCAGCTCCTCCAGCACAGCAGAATCATCTCTTGGGAACTGGAGGTGAAGGCATGAGGGAGGGTGGAATTCTCATCCCCTCATCCAGAGGTGCCCGGGAGCTGCTCAGCCCCGGGTGACACACGAGACCCCACAAACAAAAAGGAGAAAAGGAAAACCAAACCCATCTGAAACTTACTGTCCACTCTCGCTCGTTACGTCTACGAAGACCTTGATCCTCATTCTGGGAGCAGGAGTGGGTGAGACACCACAAGAGAGAGGTTATGGTTCTGGTCCGGGCCAGGGCTGCTGCAGACACCTACCTAGGAAGGCTTTTGCTACAGCAAGGGGACTACAGGGCTGCTTCCAACATGGGAAAACCAGGGACCACAGGGATAAAAGGCAGACTGAACTCGCCCACTGCACACCTTCCACCTGGTTTGTGCTGCACCTTCACCCACCTGCCAGCCCCGGGGGTTCCTAGGCCTCAGGGAGACACTGATCAACACGGCTGACCCGGGGGACTTCTTCTAAATGCCATTTTCCCCCTGCTTATCTTCCTGCATGGAGCTATTTCCCTGCTTCCCAAGGATCCAATTCCCCTGTGTTTTATCTCCTCCAAACCAGCCCTCTCCGTCCTCGGGCTGCTGCTTCCCTGTGAGCCTCCTCTCATCCACCTGGGGTGATCTGGGAGGGACTCAGGTGGCTGCAAAAGCACCTCAGCTCTCCATTTGCTGTCTTCCTTTCTCCTCACCCTTCCCTGCACCTCTTCAGTGGGTATATCCCTGCAGCCCCTTGAAAGCCACAGCCCCCTTCCTGCCCTTGAAAAAGCAGCAAAATAAAAGGGAAGAAGCGAGATAGAAGCTAGAATCACCACAGCTTTGGGAATACATGGGAGTGAGGAAGAGTTGTAGCCAAGGAAGGGGGTACCAATGTCATTTCCTTGGCCAACAACTCTCGGAACCATCCAGCCAATTTCCCATGGGCTGGGAAAGGAGAGATGTCTCCCTTTCAGACAGAGGCCTGCTGGCTTTAATACCTGAGAAAAAGGTGTGATTGTAGGGCAAGGGAATGTAAGAAGAGCTGAAGATGCCTCTTTCCACTAAAAAAAACCACCACTCAAAGGGTCACTGGCAGCCAGAGATGGTCCAGAACGACCACTTGTAGGTTTAAATTCAGACTGAGTCCTAATCCCTCCCTGCCACAGCACCTGGGCTCGGTGGCACTTGTACAAAAAACGGGAGAGCAAGGTCAGGTCTGGTCTCTAATTTTGAGAAGGACAGCACCAAAGGAAAGAATCTTTCCCCCTCTCTCCCAAACATCCAAACATGCTGCCTTGCACCATCCTCACACAACAGCAGCTCTGTTACTGTCACATACACAGTCCCTCTCTGACTGTCTCTTATTCACCGAGTCTTTCAAATGCAGGAACCTTTACGTGTTCCCATATTCTCTCACATCCTCTCCCACCTTGTTCTTTCACACATGCACATATGCTCCATCTTATCTATAGTTACTTCCATGCACACAAAACTCTTCTCTTTTAATTTTCCTTTCAATCAATCCTTTTCTCCTTTTTTTTATCCCCCCCCTCCCCTTCTTGCACTGACTAACTTGGAAAGGCCCTCTTAACATTTCCAGGAGGATTTTTTTCCACCTCTGCTTCCCTTCTTGCACTGACTAACTTGGAAAGCACTTCTTAACGTTTCTAGGAGGATTTTTGACTTCTGCAAGACTAGGTACTAGAATCCTGGTGTTGCTGCTACAAAAACTCCCTGAACTGAATCCCAGACCAGGAGCTGTGCCCTCCAAACCCACCTCATCTCTCTCCCTGCGCCTCCAGCCACACTGATGCAGCAAAGGGGGCAAACCCTGCTCTGAAACCAAGGAATCAACACTTTCCCCGTCTCCCACTGTGGAAAGCAAAGGAAAACACCGCAAAGAGCATGCAGAGAGGCAAGGCAAGGCAAGGCATTCCTGTCAGCGCCCCCAAAAACCAGGGGTAGCACAGAGAGCAGGCAGCGCGCGGGAGGAGGGGGACAGACTGGACGTGTGGGGACCACTCCAGAGGAGGGGAGGAGATGCAGGGGCAGGGTTGGGGGAGGAGAGCAATGACTCTGAGGGGTGCAGTGAGGAAGGCAGAGTGCAGTTGTGTACCTTGAGGCCAGAATCTGAGGGGAAAGGGCCTAGAGTGACATGCGCTAGCGTAAGTTGGGCTGGATGGTTGCATACTCGACTAGGTCTCCGCCAGCATGGATGGAGGTCCGAGGGCTGGGTGACGAGGCCAGAGCGGACGTGTCCAGCTCTGCATACTGGACATCACAGTCCTTGTTGCCAGAGTTCTGGAGAGAAGAGAGCAGCAAGGCAGTGGGGGACACAGGAGGGAGGAGTCGGGGTGGGAGCGGGGAGTGAGAACGGGGGGCAGACGGTCCGTGCAGACGAGTTGAGCGAGAGGGGAGAGGGGGCATGTGGAGGGGTGGGGGGAGAAAGAAGAGAAGGGTGAGGAGGGGAGGAAGAAAAAACAGTTAAAAAAGAGGGAGGAAGGGAGGTGATGAATAAATCAGTAAGGTAAAATCCCAAATCAAAGCAAAAGTCCCAAAGGCGCTGCTCGCCAAGTTCACCACAGAGCTGAGTGACTAACCCTGGGTTGGTAGCGCTCCTCTTTTACTGGGGCAGCACCTCACTGCTCTGATCTCCCGTCCAGCCCCTCTAGGGTCAGCATTTTCCTTAGCTGGGGGGGTGGTTCACTGAATTCAAGCCTTCTCAGGAACCTGAGCTGTCTCTTTAGCCCCAGGAATTCGGGGTTCGCTGCAGCACACTGGGGGCCACCGCGGGGCTGGGGGCAGGACTGAAAACCCATGGGGGTTTGGGAAGGAGGTAGCCAGAGGGAACGGCCTCAAAGCCACAGCTCCAGGGGCACTGCCGTAAGGAAATGACAGTGCCTGGCCAACACTGTTGTTCTGCCCCAGTGTGGGGTCTGTAGGGCCCTTAAGTGCCACATTTAACACAAGGCTTGACTGCACAGCTTGCTGCTGCAGATTAACTATGCAGCACGATTTTGTCATTGTAATAACGACTAATAGAGGCTAAAAGCATCCCTCTTTGGCATGGAAATATTTATGGGTATTCCTTTACTAAGCAGGCTTATCAGCAAGAGCTCCGTGAATGGAATATTATCCAATTTGTCTGATCATTCCTACCCAGACATCTTTCATGCTTTGCAAACAGTAATAATGGGAGAGCCCTGGAAGACAGGATGGCCCGGGAAGCTCATGGCTCAGTGGGGAATATGGATCTCCATGAGGAGCCTTGGTGCCAATAGCCAAGGTGTGAGGGGGACTCTGGCTACTTGCCCCGTGGAATTTCTTTAATACTCACTTTTAGAGCTGTTTTCTGTGCCAGCATTAGCCAGGCATCTGCTAAGCCTCTCTGAGAGGGAGAGTTTTCTCTTCCAAATGAAACAGCTTTCCAGTTTCTCTCTCCCCTTTCCAAAATGGCTGCATCACATGGCAATTATGCGAAAGGTGTTTAATTTGAAAGTGTTTCTCTGCTCTTTGTTTGGAAGTGTCCTCAGCCACCTACCAGCTGTGGCAGAGCCATTTTCAGAAGTTTATAGCCCTGTAATGAGCTGGTTGACTGCCTGTTGCTGGAAGGGGTTATTCAGTGAGTGACTGTCTCTGCCTGCTCTGCCAGGGCTTGGCTCCCTGATTCCCCACGAGGGGAATGGGGAACACGGCTGCAGCAGCGTTTCCATGCTTCCCAAGCTGGATGCTGGGGGGAGCAGGAGGTTTGAGGTCACCTCTGTCCTGCCCTGGGTGAGCAGATGGCAGTGGCAAGTTGTTGGCATGAGAGCTGTGCATCCTGTGGCCTCTCTGCTTCGTGCCTGGACCCAGACTAAGGACATTTAGGAAAATCAGTAATGCCAACTCCAGTCTCAAACCCAAACCCAGGCCCTGAAAACCCTTTCCTCCTGAACTTTGTTTCTCAATCCCAGAGAAAGGCAGACCAAATTTTACCTTTTCCTGCCTACTTTGCCTCACTCCTCTCCAAAACAGTGCTTCCTTCCCACAGGAGGTGTTTTCTCCATGGATTTTCTCCCACTGTTGGGCTTTCTCCTTCTCCCTGCTGCTCGTTTGGAGCAGAATTTATTACAATATCAATAATGTGACTTGTATACAAGGTCTAGCACTGCCTCACACAAGCGCTGTGTGTAAATCATCGGCACAGGCACCCCGGTAATTGCCCTGCAAACCGAAAGGAATTATTTTGCTGTCTGCAGCAACAAAACTTTCCCCTCTACCTGTGCAAATGGGGCCTGCTGACACGCACACTAATCATGGCTCTGCCCCTCCACGCACTGGTAGCCCCAGCTCTCTCGCTCACGTTCGCTCTCACACACGCACAGAGCACACCCGCGGTCACCCACACGCCTGAGACACACTCACCCCTCCATCCCTTCACTCCTGCTTTGATACCCTCCCATAAACCAACCCTGTCACCCCACAAGAGCTCAGAGACAAATGCTGCAGGCAACTCCTCCATCCCTACACCCACTTCTTAGCTGTCCACTCCACTGGCCTTGGGTATTTTGCCGCTGTCAGCTCCACTTCAGCTTTCCCACACCTAAATGTGCATATTCCTTCACAGTTCTGACACGGGGCTCCCCCCTGCTCCCTTCTGCAGGTATCCTGGCCCTGCAGACATGCCCCAGCCTCTCCCTTCCCCTGGTCCCCTGCCAGCACATGTCCACACACACATCCCTGCACACCCCTTTTGGAGGTTCCTCCTCCACCTGCCTCTTTTATTTTCTCTCTGGCACCTCTCCCATTTCTCCCTCCCTCACTCTTTGCCATCTCTAATCACTTTCTGACTCCCCATTCTAGTGCTGTGAAATTGTCAACCCCAGGCAGTGGCTTTCATGCTGCCTTGTGATAAACCTAGTTTATCCCAAATTACGAGGTTTTGCACAATTCATTTAAAGCTGAATGCACCCGCCCCATTTTCCGGCAGAATCCGTTCCCTTCAACTCTCATCTTCTTCACTCCCCTCCCAAGTCAAATCTGCAGATGAAGTACAAGCAGAACAAGAATATCCTGCCTTTCTGCTGTGCCTTCCCCTCTAAAGGATCCCAGAACCGCAGATACTCCGGAGTAGCTGTGTCTGAACACAGTTGGGAGTGGGGCTGTATCAAAGTGAGGTTGGCAGAGACCAGGTGAAGCTGAAGGGATATGCTTCCCTCCTCATCCCCCAACTGACCCACCTCCCAGGTGAAGGTTTGGGCTCCATCCCGTGGAATATGGTTGCTGGGACTGAGCTGGCAGTGCTGGTTTTGGTAGCCACCACTCCCCCTGCTGCTGTTCCCTGGGGGTTTCCACACCAGTGCTATCCCAGACACTCCTCAGAACCCCACTGTGGCACGAGCAGGAGGCCTCTGCAATGCTTTAGGGGTGGAAAAAAGCGACGCAGGTCACTTTTTTCCCCCGGCAGGGAGGAGGGCAGGAGCTGGCTCCTTCGCAAAGCGTGGCTGGGCGACGCGGTGCACACCTGGCCTGGCTGTGGCAGCACGTACTGCCTGCGCTAGCTGGGAGAAATCCAGCAAAATCAGCACTCCTTGGCGGCAAAGCAACACCCTTCTCCCCCCCTTGCCAGTCCCAAACTTGAATAGCCTGCTGCCTGCCCAAAGGACACGGCGATTTCGCAAGGAATGGGAGCGAGCCTCAGCTCGCTCCTCCTGGGGCACAGAGCCAGGGCACGGAGCAGGTACGTGATGGGGGAGTGTGACACCGTTTGCAGGGGCTGCCCAGGGGACAGGGCCAACCCACAGCTGTGCCAGGCCCGTGCCAAGAGCAGGCAGAGCTGTGGCAGCAGTGCTGGAGTCACCCAGACACCACATCACCACTGCAAAGCAAGCCCTTCGTGGGCCAGATGAAACGAGAGCTCCACAGTCCGTCACCTCCTGGCTGAATCCACGGGTGGGGAGCAGCGAGTGCCAGGCTTGGGACATGGAAATGCATCTTCTCAGGCCAGGATTGAGAGCAGCAAACTCTGTTCCCATGGTTACAGAGCAGCTACCCATCAGGCCCCATCTCACATCACTAACTCTGCCACTTAATTAACTGACTGCTCATTATTTCCCAAAATGAGCTCCTCCATCCTCCTGCCTGCCTGAAATCCAGCCCTCAGATGCTCTCCCAGCAGCTGCCTTGCTCTAGCACCCTGTGTTTCATTTAAAAACCAAGCTACCACTCAGCAAGGATTAGAAACACCAGCCCCAGGACCGAGGGAGGGCTCCAAGGGGAAGTTTTCCTTTGGGGACATGGGCCCTGCTCAGCTGGGATGAGGGAAATGGGATCACATGCACACAGCCCAGCACAGCGTTGTGCCTCCTGATTTCCAACGCCCTCGGCATCTGTCTTGCTGCAGACTTCTGCCAGCTAAAGGTCACCGGGCCCTGTCCTTCCATTATCTGCACAGGAACACCCATTAAAGGGTCACACCAAGATGAACTGGGTTATAATGAGTTATGCTCATAAAATATTACTCCGGTGTGGGCTGGTATTTGTACAGCTCTCTCAAACGAACGGGCTCACGTTGCTGGAGCACCAGGCTCGGTGTGCAGTGCTCTGAACCATCCCTTGTGCAGGAAGAATTTGGGAGAGGCCTGCAGCATTTACGTGGGGATGTCTTGTCTCCCATGGATCAAGGTGGGGAGCAGCCCCATGCCCCAAAAGGATATTGTCTGAGGCCCAGTGGTTTTCTGTTTTCTCATCAAAAAAGGACTCTCATCTTACCTGCCTCTGAGTCTGACATTTCCTCCTTCAGCCTCCCTCCTTGCAAGCCAGCCTTTCCCACGTGGCTGCTAATATCTCTTCCTGACCCTTAATCTCACTGCTGCTGCTGCCTCACATTAGCATCTCCCCATCTGAGGCTGAACAAATCCACACACACACACACACACAAAAAAAAAAGGGGTTTAAAGAGCTTGTTGTCAGGCAAGAGTCAGACACTGGCACGCTCTGCCCTGCAGATAATTGCTTTGTGAAGCTCTCCCTGCTGCTTCCTTCAGCTGCAGACTCTAACAGGGGCTCGTTGCAGGAGGTGAAGAGCGGCCCGAGTGGGCTTGTAGGCTTAGGTGTCACATGTAGGAAAAGGATTTGGAGTTAACAGGGGCGTTTTACTGAGGAGTGACCCATAAAGGCACAGCTCTAGGACCTTCGGAAAGGGGCAAACTCTGAATTAGGGTCTTCGAAGTGGGCTGAGATCAGTGTGGAGGTTGCCTTCCTCCAGCATAGGATAACCTTGGGCTGAGAAGCTGCTCTTGGGGGGTCTTTTAATTTTTAGGGTGAGAGATGCTGTGTGCAAGGCAGAGAGGCTGGGGGTGAGGGTCAGCACCCTGCTTGGCAGGGTCCTTACCAGCTTGTCAGTGTAGGGAGAGGGCTCAGGGGCTGCCATGTCATAGTATGGAGTCTGCAAAGGGAGCTTCTGGATCTCCTCCTCGTGTTTCATGTTGTCTAAGTGAACAACCTGCAATAGAGGAGAGAGAAGAGAGATGAGAAGGGCAAGGACCATCTTTCTGAGATGCTCAAAAGACCTCATACCCAAGAGGTCCCCTGAACACCAGCTCCTTTGGAACTCAACACCTGCAAAAGGGACTTAGCAGAATCCAAATTGCGGCCTTCAGTGAGTGGCAGACTCTGGGAGTTCTGGGGGGACAAGTCACAGCATCATAGAATCACAGAATCAGAGGATCACAGAATGGTTTGGGTTGGAGGGAACCTTAAAGATAATTTATTTCCAACCCCCAGGCATGGGCAGGGACACCTTCCACTGGACCAGGTTGTTCACAGCCCTGTCCAACCTGGCCTTGAAAAGTCCTTACTTTCTGCCCCTCAAACTCAGGCCATGGACTTCTTCATTCTTGCAAACCCCATTTTCCAACACTTAGGTACCGTGGACGCTGCATGAAATCAGTTTTCCTTGCCAGAGGAAGGCTGGGGAGGAATACCTGAATATCTTCTGGAGTCAGGTGGCCTTTCATCTCCTGTTTCCTCTTTGGTGGAGGGGCAGGTTTGTGGGATGGAGGCAAGTCAATTCTGCAGGGAAAGAAGTGTCTGATGATTAGAGAGCAAGGGAGAGGGATCTGCTGCCTTGATGTGCCCTGCACCAAGGCTTTGATTGTGTTTGTCACCAAACTGCCGATATCATCATATAGATTACTCTCAGGAACTCCCCCGTGCCCCTTTTCTCACCCCAATTAGAATTGTTAATAGAAATAAACTCCCTCCTAGCATTCTGCTCCTGTTCCAAGCAAATCTCCGTGTCGGATTGCAGATCCCGAGGGTGCAGCTGGGATACCCAGCTTTGGAATGGCTCAAAAATCATCCCATGGCAGGTGGTTTATTCTCATGGCTGTAAGGTACCGGGAAGGCGTAGCAAGGTTATGCCAACCCCAGTTTGGCAGCCTACCTGGAATGGTAGCCCCTGCCACAGGCTTCCCAGCAGGAACTTTGGATCCTCCTCCCAGCAGGGACATTCATTCCTGACCCCCAGTCAGGGGATCAGCTCTTGCCCCTGAGCAAAGGGATTGGCAGCCGTGGTAATCCCAGCCTAGAGACTGTCTCTGCACATTCTGTTCACATGCACAGATGTGTCTAATCCTTTTACAAAACTTATTAAAACTCTGATCCACTAATTAGCTGGCTCCCCCCTCCCTCCTCTGTGCGCAAACTCCACCAGATCTGATGGAGATGGGTGACTTCTCTTGGCAGCCCAGTGGATTCCAGCGTGGGACCAGAGTTCATGGGCGAAGGGGAGGGTGAAAGAGCTCCCTGAGGCTCTGTGAAACATTGACTTCATGGCTCCATAGAAAAGAAATTCTATTACCTTTTGGATCAGCTTCCACAATAGAGGCAGCACCTCTGCAGAGCAGGGCACTGTTGTGTTTCTATTCTCTGGTAAAGTGGCTCTTCCCCGAGCCTGGTGGAGGGCCATTGTGGGAAGTGGATTGTCAGAATGCATCTCCATCACAGGGCCCGTGCTGTTGATGCAATTTCACCTCATTTTTTTGTTTGTGTGCCTTTTCTGTCTCTGCTCCTGCTCTCCCCACTTCTCTTCCCTCCCTTCTGCCGCTCTCCTCCAATGCCCTCTCTCAAATGGGATTAAATGGAGCACAAAATGTGCCCAAGGTGTAACAACAATGAGGTGGGGGGTTGTGGAAGATAAAAGCAACCTTTGGGCCTTGGGCTTTCCGTGCCTTCCCTGTGAGGTGGGAGAGGAGGGAGGTGGTGGGAGGAGGTGGGAAGGGAGGGAGGGGGTGCTCTGGTGAAGAGCTGGTGACAAGACAGAGCTTTTCAGAAGAGCCCAGGGTAAATGTTTCTGAAGAGGTTCATGCTGCATAAACTGACCTCCACACCACACAGTTCCCTGCCTGGGATCTGAGCTGTGTGGCGCAGGGCAGAGCAAAGCAAGTACCTGTCAAAGAGAAGCCCCTGTGGTGTCCTCTCTCCCTACTATTGCCAGAGTTCATGCCACCCTACACGCAAAACCGGAATGCTGAATGGATGTGGATCCTTTCCAGACCCTTTGGGATACATTCAGAGGTGCTCAGGGTGACATCTCTGATGACAGAATGTCATCCATTCCGATTCAAGAGCCTGAAGCCGTTTCGCTGAGAAAGGAAGAACAGGATCCTCTTCTACCCATGGAGGTGAGAGGGGCACTGAGCTGCTGCACCGCGGCCTAGAACATGCTACAGCACCTGGGTGAACACCACTGTGCTTTGGTTTCCACTTAAGGCTCATGCGGACAGCTCAAAAAACAGGAGAGAGCAAGATGGAAAGCATGAGGGAACCACAAGGATGGGGACAGAATCAGAGGAGTGAGCCAGGGGGTGGCAGACCCGGCGGAGATGTCAGGAAAAAATCGGTCTGCTGCCAATTTTCCCTTGTGAGCCGGCAGCGGGAGGGCCAGAGGTGCTCTCTCTCCCACCCCACAGCACCTGCACCACCCGTGGGCTGTCGCTCTGTGGGCGTGGGGTCACTCACAGGTCGTTGTCCGTCTCCGTGCGGTTCTTCTGCTGCCGCCTGTAGACGACGATGACGGTGACGGCCACGCCGAGGATGAGGGCGGCTGCTACGACACCTCCCACGATGCCAATGATGCCTCCCGGGGCACTCTGAGGTAGTGGCTTGTCTGCAACACACAGGGGAGAGGGTCAGAGCATCAGTGGGGCACAAGGAGCAGCACAGCCAGGGATTCCACAGGACCAAAGGGGCCAACTCGCCCTGAAGTTGCCCCTGGTGCGGGCAGCCCCATGGAAGGAGAATGGTCATAAAATGAAACCCAGCCCCCAGAGCTCAAGAGGAACAGAAGTTGTGGCTACATCTGCAGCCCACTGCATGTCCGAGAGTTAACCCCTTCCTCAATCCACTCTGCAATTTCCCCTTAAAGCAGGTGGTTATTCCTGGATCTCTTTTTCAGCCTTTGCTCAGTCCCCGAAGAAAGAAGGGTTTAGGGAATAAAGGTGCTTTCAAGCCCTCAAGTGGACCTGCTACTTGAAATTGTTTAACTATTTTTGAAAGCCTTCTGCTGGGCTTTGTCAAAGTGTATTCACTGAATTCCTGGCACTGCCTGGAATGAAGGAAAGCCTTGTTCAAGTAGACCTAAAGAGAGCTAAGGAGCAATGCTGAATTCATTGAGGTGGAGCAGAGGTATGTGCACCCCTTAAAGCTTTCCTAAAAACCTGAGTGTAGGATTTAGGGGTAAAGGGGGAAGCAGCATATCACATCCTGCATTTCATCTCCTGCTTGCCCCATGGCTGGAGAGCTCTGTGACCTGGGCCAGCTCCTGGGTAGTCACTGGGACCTTATTCAAAGGCAACCCATCCCATGGGCCTGATGGGAAAGCGCTTTGAAACCGGCGATAAAAGGATTTAATTTGCTCTACCTTCCAACCTAATTAAACTTGAAA
Source organism: Cephalopterus ornatus (assembly GCA_013396775.1). Lineage (NCBI taxonomy): Eukaryota > Metazoa > Chordata > Aves > Passeriformes > Cotingidae > Cephalopterus > Cephalopterus ornatus. Next base: position 139,854 of record VZRE01001179.1, read on the forward strand.
ACTAGCTAATTGGTACTTTGTACTTACAACTCCAGCAATGATGAAAGGAGGAGATAATTGGAATGGAGGAAGAAGGAGGAGGAGGAGGAGGAGGAGGAGGAGGAAACGAAATTCAGGGGAGGGGAGCAAGACAGGGATGAGGGAACAAGGTGCTTTGCAAAACTTGTCTACCACATTTAATTTTCGTACTTATCTTAATGCCCTGGCTACTGGCTGCTCTTAGAGACCAGACACTGGACTATATGGCCCTTATTTGTGGTAATTATGGCTTTGGGTACCATAGTGGTAGCCAGTATCTTCCCTAAACTACCTGGCCCCAAGGCCATTAAATTATACCCAATTTTACACGTGCAAAGGAATAAAATCAAGTTAAGTGTGGTCGTAAAACAACTGCACACATTCCTAAACCATGTAGGTCTACGTACCCAGGGCTATCTGCCTCTTCCTCCCGCCTCACACCTGTGGATTCAGCACCTGAATCCTGGAATCCCAGCACTGGAGCTTTGCCAACGGCCCATTCCCAGGTCTCAGCCTTCCTCAGCGCTCAGATTTGCTGCTGTCATCCAGGAGTGAAGTGAGGTGTGTAAACATCTCCCGGGGAGCACCCCGCCTGCGGTCAATACCCGACTGCAGAGCAGAGCCCTGCCGCCTTGGCTGTATCGGTACAAAACGCTCGGGCTCCCGGCACCACGCTGGCACAGCGCTGCCGCCGAGCCATTTACCCTGGGAATTGTTTTGACACCAATTCCCCACCCTCTTCCGTGCAATCCCGGCTTTCTCTTGCCAAGCCACGACACCCCAGAGCATCCACGGGGCATCATCCCACGCTGGTCCTTAATTAAGGGCTCAGAGCTGCGTGTTGGATGCTGCAGTCACCAGAACTCGCTGCTCCCCGAAATCCTCAGCGGTGGCAGCCACTTTTCTTCCCCTTCCCTCCGCCATAAGCCACATTATCTCGTAAATAATATTTCTGCCTTGAGACAGCTCTCTCACAGCCCTGCTCAGGCATAGAGCTGAAATGTTGCAATCCAAGCTCCCCGCCAGGGACAGCGACTGTAAAGAATCTCTCAGTCCCTTCGGCTGGGGCATTCCCGTGATGAATTGGGCCCTGATGGCTCTCGGGATGGAGCAGAGAACATCAGCCTCCTGCTGCTGCTGTAAATCAGGTGTGTGTATGTGCGAGGGGGAAGGGGGTGGAAGGAGAAAGAGGGAAATAAATAAATAAAAATGAATCCCCGGGAACTTGAGCAGGGACCTGTGCAACAGCAGGAAGGGGCCAAGAGAATTTAGAGAGGGGAAAATACAGCCTTCATTTTGAAGAAGGGGGAGAGGTAAACACAGGGAACTGGGTAAAGACACTAAGGGGACGAGGACAGGGAAAGAATGAAGGAGGACAAGGAGAAATTTGGGGTTTATGAGGGTCCCTCCTTCTTGGCAGGCTCTCAGGACTGTGTGCAGGACAGCCTGATCCATCCAGCCTGCAGAGGTGTTGGTCATGGCTTTGCAGGAGTCCAGGTAGGAAGCTGTGAAAGGTGACAGGGATAATTGCTGACAACAACAGGAAACACCAGGAGACACGGATGATAAATGAGAGGAGAAGGTCCTGAGAGAGCAAGGAACTGCAGAGGATAGAAAAAGGAAATGAGAAGCAGAGAGAAGCCTTCCTTTCTGCTTGCTCTTCCCTCTGTATTTTTTTCTCCTTTTTAAAACCATTTTTCACCTATATCTCTCAATCTCCCCTTCCTGGGGAAGAGCTGTGTCTGATTGTTTGGAGGGCACCAACAGGGCTTTTTTGGAGGGCAGGGTGGCTGCAAGAAGGGGTGTTACAAGTCAAACAGGAGAACTCCAGGAAAAGCCCCAGGAGATGATCAGAACTGCCAGATGAGGATTGGGTTACATTGACAGGGCTTTTGGGCAGCCCTGGGAAGATGTTTGCAAGGCTTGTGAATCAGGATCAGAATAAATTGGCAGGACAGCTCAGGGGCCTCCAGACAGGAGTGGGAAAAGGCTTTGCCAATTAAGAATGCAAACCCCCGTGCTCTGTGTCACGCTTGAATAATTTAAAACTCTCCAAAAAAAGTTGGTGTGAAGCAGTTGGCAGTGAGGCAGGTACCAGAGAGAACCCAAAGGGGCTGAACAAACAGCTCAGCCTTATCTGGATGTCTAAGGGCTGCTGGGAAACTCCTCGTTCCTGCTGGAAAACTGAATTAATTCACAGTATTACAATTAAGGAGAAAAGAAGGGCGTCCCACCCCCAGTCTCTTTCAGAGCTGTTTTGTTCGTTACTTTGTTCTCCCACGGCTCTTCTGGAGATGGAGGCAGACACAGGAAAGGAGGAAAAGTGGTTATCTCTCTGCAAAGCATCCTTGCCAGTCACCTGATGGTGCGCGTGTCTGCCTTTCCAAAAGCAACTGCTAACAGACGAAGGTCTTTGCACCAACTGGGTCAATTAAAACATTTTGTGAGCTGCTGATACTGTAATTCACCACTCAGTTAAATCACACCCAGCATTCCAATGCTGCCAGTTGTTCCCAAAGAAGCGAGGAATGGATGGACACGGATGCGTATCCCGACGGGATGCATCAGGCACACCCACAGCACACAGCTGAGCAGAGTTTCATGGCACTGGCTCTGACAAACCTCTTGTCCAAACAGCCTCGGGGCTGATGGCTCTGTCTGTGAGGACTGTGATTCGCTGCCAGGAGCCAGGGGAGCGCTGCACAGCAGAGAGACAAAGGGACAGAGGCATCCACAGGAGCAGAGCCCAGGGGAGGCACGGTGCAGCTGCAGAGAGCAGCAGTCAATAATAATTGAGGGATAATAAAAGCTCGGGAGAACCAACTTACAGGAGAGCAAGAGAGATGTTCCCAAAGGCAACTTGCAGCGAGGCAGAGATGGATCAACTGGAAAGCATCCAGACAAGGATATGGCAGAGCAGAGGAAATGACTCACTTGCTCCTGGTGAGGAGGGAGGGATGTGGAGGAATTTGTGAAAGGAGAGACTGTGTCTGTCACACTTTTGGAAGTGAGGTCTCTTCCCCGAGAGCTACTTGTGTGGTTGGGACACTTGCATCATGAAGCAGCCTGGGCTGTTTTTGGGATCAAGGCTTGAGGGAGAGATGTGCTACCTCCCCAGCAAGGGTCTGTGCCTGCCTGGGATTGAGTCTGTACGTAAAGCTGGGATCAGGCAGCTCATTCTGCCCTCCCTGCGGTGTGCTCAGTGCCATGCAGCACCACCCCAGGTGGGAAGGAGCAGGTCTGTGGGAAGGAGTCTGGGCAGGCAGGAAGGCTTCATTTGGGTGAGGGGACTGGGTCTCACGCTGGTATTGGCCTTTTTCTGCTCTGACTGTCTGCCATGAATTTAGCTGCCCCAAGGAGAGCCTGAGCCCCATCTAATTGCTGATGCACCAACCTGCCCCTCCAGGTAAATCTGGAAGCTGGGTCAGTCTCTGGGCTGTTTTACTGCAGCTCTGAGTGAAGCCAATTTGCTCAAAGAGAGCTGGACACTCTTCTTCCTGTCTTTGCCCCCTCCTAAATTCAACCTGATCCTTCATTGCTTCGCAGAAACCCAGCACAGCAACACCCAACACCTCTGATAAACGTTCTGGTCGAAGATCTGCCTTGCATCCATAACCAGTTCCAAAGCAGGGTTCCCTTTCCATTTATCACCTCCCCACACGGAGCAAATCCCCACCTATTTCATGGCCGGCTGGCCGAGGCACTCGGACACGTGCTGCCTTGCCCACAGGCACGTTGCAAATCCATGGGAAGGGATTGTGATCCTTCACTTCTCTGCCGGCAGCTCTGAAGCCCTTCCAGCAGCCAGCCCTGCTGGAGTTAACGCCACCTTGGTGCTCCCCTGCCTGCAGGTGTAAAACACCCTGTGCCACAGCGATGCCAGCCCAAAGAAAGCCTGCCCACGACCTGCACTGTCACCCTGACCCACTGGAAGGAGTCAGCACTTGCTGGACCCTTTTCTTCCTGCTGAGCAAGACAATGAGCTCAGACGATGCATATTTATAATACACCCCACCTGACACATTCCAGGGAGCCTGAGACATGGCAAGTTCACAGAGCTAAATTAAACCGAGCTGAAAAGCTTGGCAGAACAAATAGATCCCCGGTTTGGTTTTAAAGACAAGAGCAGGATTGGCTAATTTGAGGCGCTGCTCCAATAGAACACGCACACACAGACACACACCCCCAGGCACAAGCTGGTTCCCAGCCTCGTGATTCCCGGCCTTTTGCGAAGGGTTAATGAAATGCTGCTCCCAGGAGAGCCAGAGCCAGAGCTGGTGGAACTGATAGGCCAAAGGGGAGGATAAACAGCAAGGCCCTGGAGATTTTGAAGGGATCTGAAGTCTGAGGGAGCAGAGGTGGGGGAGGATTCTCTGGAGGCAGTTCCCCTCCGCTGTGTATGTTAAGTGAATCCCTTCCAGGGACAGCAAAGCATCCAGAGGATAAAAGGGATTAAGAAGGGAAGGACACCGCTGGGGAAGCTGAGCCAGGGGCACGGGACCTTCAGTGTGTGAGGATGAAGTGCCCTCCTGCCCCTTCAGCAGCAGCATTTCCCTGGGTCCAAAACCAAAACCTTCACACCCTTTAGTCCTGGCCTGGAGAGCAGAAGGGAGAAGTGAGAAGCACAGCACCTCACTCTGCTCCCACCTAAGCCCCCTCAGACCTCGCTCCAGCTCAGATCCTTCCTTCACTGCGGGTGGAGGTGGCCAGGAACCACTTGTGGAAGGCCTTCCCAGAGAGGTGATTCTGCCCTGTGCAGACACAGATCCATGTTCCATGGTCAGTTTTGGGGTTTGCAGCACCACCTCGGCCCCTCCCAGGGTCCAGACCCAGCTCTGTTACCGAGTGCTGCTCATGTGGTGAGAGAAAGAGAAGCAGCTGGACCTCAGCACAGGGGACAGGAGTGATTTGGTCAGCAAAAGGTCAAAGCAGGAGGAGTGTCTGGGCTTCACTTGGTGACAAAAGCATCCCAAGAGCAGAGCTGGTGGAGCAGAACTCCCTGTCCCTGCCTCCAAGAGATTCCTCCAGCTACAGAGATTGCTCCGGACCTCATTGCTTCTGGTTTTGTGCCACCTCAGGAGCTGGAGGTGCAGCTGTTGCCCACAGGATTGGATTTGTTACCCGCTGTGCAACAAGCTGATAATTACACACCCAAGAGAGACACTGATTATTTAATTCAGAGTTGCCCAAGCCTGGGGGCTTGGTGGTGTCCCACAAATCCAGCACACCCACCGGACTTTTCATGCCATTGATTACACACAGAAATTCAGAGTTAGTAACAGGTACAGCCCCTCTGTAGGATTAGTTAGTCATTTCCATACAAGGTACATAACTCCACCTAACTTCTGCTCATGATCTTTACCTGGGCAGGGTCTTTTTTAATATTATATAAAAGATATATTAATATTTTTTAGTATTATAATGAGCACAGTTCAGCTGTAGGATACATGGACCTTGAGTCTTTTGCCAAGCTGGCAATGTATACATAGACATACATCAACATCTTCATTCAGTACTTCCTTCCTTAATAGTTCCAGGAGGTCCTTGAGTAAGGGATGCTCACTGCCCTCTGTTCTACTGACACACAACAACATCTTCATTTGCTACATCCTTAAAACTTGTTAGTTCCCAGATGCCCTTGACTAAGAGATGCTGGCTGCTGCCTGTTCCACTGATTAGTTCTCCTTTCTTGATGATTAGGCTTGAAAGTATACAAAGATTTTACACCAGGGAACATCCTGACTTAAGACAATCTTGACATATTCCACATTTAGCCACACAGCCAGCTAAAGGTTAAACACCAGAATGAAGGCAGAGCTTCTCTTCTGCCTCTGTGCCCTGATATAAGTCAGATGGAATTTTTAGAGCCTGTCACAGCTTCTCCCTGTCAGGGTGTTTGTTGATGTAACTCTCACTTACACAATCAGCCACCACACAGGCGAGTGCCAAGGCATGGCTTCGATCCTGGCACTGCCTCGTTTCCCTGGAAATCCCCCTCAGCACAGGCTGGGCAGGCAGGGCCCCCCGAAATGGGGTGCTCACCTCCCACACGGGGCTGCTGCATCTCCCTGCAGCAAAGGGGTGCTGGGAGGGTCCTGGTTACAGTGTGTATTTGATGGGGCCAAAAGCCAGTGTCCCCAGGGGTGGTTCAACAAACAAATGCCTCTGACCTCTCTGCCTTGTCCTTTCTCCCCTCCCACAAGTGGGAATCCCCCACAGCCCTTCTGTGAGTGACCTGATATGTCCCCTCTCTAATTCCCCTCCTCTGAAAACCAGAGCACTGGGTATCCCCTGGGTCATTCGCAGCGTGGGCATCCCACTGTCTGGGTTCTATTCACCACATCCCCCAAAGATGCCTGGCCACTCTGCTTTCCTCTGTAATTTTTACAGTGCCAGCTGGCACTCAGGAACCGTGCAAACCACTGGCCTGTCTCTGATGAGGTCTGGGGAGAGCCTGGCAGTGTGGTGTGCGGGTCCAGCCCTCCCTGGGGTGCCTGCTTTGAAGTGGACACGTGGATGTGCTTGATATCAGTGGAGATCTCACACACATTCCAGCAAAGGCAACTGCTTTGCCATTCACCCAGGGCAGTGACCAGCCTTCTCCCTCTCCCCTCCTGCAGGAAGCAGCAGGCATCGTTGGTGAAACAGCATCTGCTTAAGTAGCTGCTGGCTGCAAAGGCATGCCTGGAATGTGGCTTTAGCCCCTGGTGACCTCCCCTTGCTGTGCTTCCAGTGGCCACTGCCCAGGATGGGGTTTGGATGCAGCAGTGGGAGCAGGGTGTTAACCCCATGGGATCCAGCAGCGATGAGGCTGCTGCAGAGGAGCTGTTGAGATGGGAACTCCACTAAAGGCACCTCTTACTGGGCTGGTTTTTCTTCTCTGTGCCACTCGAGCAAAAGAGGGGGCAAACATGACCTCATTGCTTCTAACCCACCTGTCCAAACCCAGCCCAAACCTCACCTGGCCTCTCTCCATCCCACTTGGCCAACCCCACAGACACCCCCTGCCTTTCTGCAACCTGCAGCTCAGTGCAGCAGGATGGACAGTGCCCCAGCCTGGTTTTGGGGGAGAAGATGAGCCCTGGAGAAGAAGGGAAGTGTTATCTGACATTTCCTCAGCCTCCCAGCCCTTAATTTTAGTTCTGCTTCATTTCCTTGCAGCTCGGCAGAGTAATGAACAATCAAATCCCTCTAGTAATTTATTTCTTCTGCTGTATGGTTTCGAGGAGGTGATGACACTTGAAATTGCCTCTCCTGGAGGGATGAAGGGGCCAGATCCCAAACCCTGTTACACCAGAGTGTGTCTCTTGATCTCAGCAGCCTGCTGGAGCTGCCCAGAGCACAGTGTGGTCCCAAACACATGTTTAGCCAGAGATACAGCCTTGCTCCCTGGATGAGTCCATTAAGGTCATGCTATTACAAGCAGCCACCAGATGAATTCTGTCAGATAGAAGGTACAGGAACTCAGACAGCTCAGACTCTCATCATTTGTGTTAATAGAGTTAATTTGCTCAGCAATCTCCAGCAGCTCTCCCGGGAACATCTCACACTGCCTGGGCTGTGCCCTGGCTTGTGTTTGTCTCCTGTTGCCTTTCCCTGATTCCTCCCTCCCCTTCATGGCACTAAAAGGCTTCTAACAGACCTTCCCTCCTAACTTCTCCAAGGATGTAACCACCAGTGTTTAGCCATGCAACCTCATGCAGCAGGGTGTTTGTCAGCCTGCACACAGGGAGCTTCCCCCAGCTCCAGTGCGGATCAAATGGAAAAGCTGGAAAGAGAGCCATCAGTCAGTAGGACACAGAAGCTGTGAAGGACAGGCTATTGATACAAAAGCCAGGCACACCCCGGGGAACACAACAGGAATAAACAAAATCCCTGCAGTGCTGCAGAGGCACTTTACCAGATGGGTCTGGTCAAGAGGCCCGTAATGATTCAGAAAAGGCAGAAGATCTGAATAACTATTCATGATCTGTCTCTGGAGACCAGCACACATTTGTTTGTGGCTTCTGAGACGACAAAACAGTTTCCTCATGTTTGAGGATGACAAGAGTGAGGAGCTTGCTGGACACCCTCTCCTTGGATACTCCATTTATTGTAAGCAAACAGAGAGGTTGAAAGACTTAGATGACGAGACTCCAAACTCATTGGTGTTGGTTTTTACTACTTGTTAAAATAGTTCAGTTCTGGAAGGTTAAATTCTAGCAGAATGGAAGAGGACACAGATAAAGACTTGAATCCTATAGGGTGATTTCCTGGCAGCAAAGAAAAAGCAAACACAGGCTCTAGTTAATAAAGAATTAAAAGGAGGGAACATAATCACTGCCAGTCTACAAGGTTCATGGGAAATGGGTCTTGTCAGTCAAACATCATGTCATTTTTTGCCTACTAAACCAGTCATCTCATCAAATAAGTGTAGAGATGGGATAGAAAATAGATTTGGAGTGGCTGACTGACAGGTCTCAGGAGTTGTCAAGAGGGAGTTGAAGGGAGAGTCCCAGAGGCTGCCGGAGCTGATCAGTCCCGAGGTCACACTGGAAGCCAGGACAAGCCTTCCCCAGCTCTAAATCTCTCTCTCCTCACCCTAATCCCCTGCTGGGTGTCAGCCCTTTTGGCTCAGCTAATGCCCAGAGAGGGGAGGTGACCCCTCTCTGACACAGGGGATGTGGTGGGACTTGAGGAAAAAGCATCCTAGGGAGGGGAGAGGGGTCTCAAAGGCTCTGTGGAGGGTGCAGAGCTGCCTGTGCACATCCCTCCAGTCAGGGCCAGGCTCCACACATCCTCCTCTTTATCTCCCCCTGTTCCTGTTGCTCAGGTAACACTTTCAAGGCAGGTCCTCCAAGCAAATTTTTAGGTCAGCTATAATTGGGAAACCTCGTGTGGAGCTATAAAACATCAGTTAATATGCTGGAACTATCTAGTTAAATGCCAATTATAAAACCCCATAAGCTCCTCAACTCAAATATATTAATAACATAATTAAACATTTATTGCTTATGCAAATTAAAAGTTAAGTTAATCGGACGCCAACGAAAACCCCAGGAAGTGACCATTTAAATAACTAATTTCTGTTTAATTGTGATTCCTTCCCCGGTACAAAGCCCCCATGCCATCATTCCTGGAGTGTTTACTTGAGCCATTCCGACTTGGCATTCCCACTCTGGCATCCATTCATCACTCCAGACAGCTGCAGCATTCATCCCAACAGCTGGCAGCAGCTGCACTGGGGTGCCCCTCTTTTGCACACTGGGGGAATTATTGGGCCTTGGGATGAGTGTCCCGGGGTGGGATCAGCAACTTGGGTGGACATTAGTGCCAATAGTCCCTTAGTATTGTAAGAAGGGCTTGGGAGCTACAGCGGGACAGTGGGATGAGGCTGGGAGGTGGGGAATGAGGCATTTCCCCTGGAGGGAAAAGCCATATGGACGGGGGTCCCCCCCTCCATCCCTCCCCTCCATCCCTCCCTTCCTCCAAGGCACAGGCGATCAGTTCAACCCTGACAGGTGTGAAGCTGGCAGTTTTCTTTTCCAAACTGAGAGGTAACCAGGCTGCTGGCAGGAGCTGGGGAGGAACAGGGGGGATAAGGGAGAGGTGGAAACATTCCCGCAGCCTCTCTCCGTTGGGGGGCTCGTGGGCAGGCACAGGGAGGGAAGTGTTGGCTTTGCAAAGCCCCGAGTGCAGCTGGGACTCGGGTGTGAGGGTAGGAAAGGGACCGATGAAGAAGAGAAACCCCCTCCTCTCACAGCTCCTCGAAAGGATTCCTCTGATCCCCAAAGATCTGATCCCTGCTCGCCTCCTGAGCTCCCTGGCAAACCCCAGGACAGTGTTTTCTGCAGAAAAAGAGCATTCAGTGCCTCTTTGCCTTAAACCATTTTCTTCCCCAAACTCCAAACCATTCAGACAAAAAAAAAACCCCTTCCTGTTTCCTGCCAGGGTCTGGGTTTGGGCCAGCAGTTGTGAAATCTGCAGAGGAGGGAGCGTCCCTAACTCACCTTGAGCTGGGCTTAGTCAGATGAGGCCACACTCACCTCAGCTGCTGAGGTTAAGTGAGCAGCTCCGATGGCAGGTATCCATAAATCCCTGCCTTTCAATAATTCAGCCCCTGGAGGGTGATACAACATTTTTAACCTACATTTTGGGTGAAAATATAAGCACAGCCATGCCTGACTCTCGGGTTCCTGCTCGCTAGTATGTAAAATTTTAGCAGTGCAACACGCATCCATTTTTAATTTTTCTTTTTTTACAGGCTGATCCTTGTTCTGCAAACGCTATCTAAGAGCCAGCCTGCATCCAAACACGTCTGGGGAGGCTGTGAAATGCCTTGTTTGGAGGAAGAGGAGGAGGAGGAGTGAACCAGCCCCCACCACTGAGGGCATCTGAGGCTCAACAGCACTTCTCGGTGTCACAGGTCCCCCCAGCTGGAATACATTTGCATAAAGCAATTTCCTCTAACAAATATGTTCATACAAATCAAACCCAAGATTGCAAATAATTTGAAACCACAAAAAAAGAGGAAAAAAACCCCAAAACCTAATCAAACATATTTTGCTGCAAGTAATTCACCAGCACTGTAAGTTTTTCTCAGTCCAATTTACCCAGCAGTAGCTCGAGGAGATTTAATGGGGTGTGTGACCTTGTGTGCTCTGACTTGAACTCGAGCAGGGCTTGCCTCTCACCTCACAAGGAATTTGGGATTGAAGGTCATATATTTCTGAACTGACCTGTTCCCGGTGCCCCCGAGTCCCCACCCCTTCACAGACAGCCTGGTTTAACATCTCCCAATTACACTGACTTTTCCTCTGCCTGCTGGAGCCCTTTGGCTCTTGCTCTTGCAGTTCTGAGTCTGCCATGCATGTGGACATGTGGATCCCTGGGAGATCCATCTGGTTTGGGTGTCATGCAAGGCATTAATCCCAGGTGTCTGTGCCCAGGGATATTGGGCAAGTCACCTGGAAATTCCCTGATTACACTGGGCTTTAGCTCACTCTCGCTCAACCACAAATCCTTCTCAGGCCACATTCATCTGTGCGGGCAGAAATAATAACTCCATTGTAGTCAGAAAAGTTGGATGTGCTCGCACCAGATGGGGACCTGGCTCTGTGTCTCCACCACGGACATTCCAGCCCTGAGCTCTGCACACATCTCCCAGCTCCAGGGAGGTAAATCCCATCGTGTTCACTCTGCTCTAGACTCTCTGCTGCTGGACCACGCTCAGCACTGGGCACACAGCAAACACAAACCCCTGGTTCATCTCCTCCCGCCCTGTTCCAGCTCCTGCCCTGACTCTCAGCTGATGCTCAGGGCTCTGAAGTCACTTTTGGGACCAGCAGTGCTTGCCTGCAGAGATGTGGCTTGGAGAAGGGATCCAAGCCACGCTGCCATTTCTCTGCGGGCCGCATGCACTGCTGGCATCCCCCCACCCCAACGTGTTTCTGGTTTGTTCCAGAGAAACACAATACTTGGGGGCACTGCATGGGAGTCTGTTCCCGCTGTGTTCAGCCCTCTGCAACCTGAGCTGCTGAGAAGAGGCCCTGTGCAATGGGTTTTATCCATCATCGCTTAGCTCTAAGACGCGGCCTGGGAAATCAGTGCTGCATTTCCCAGGGGCTCATCCCAGCAGGACCATGGGCAAAGACAGCCCCTCTTATCCTTCTTCCCATCTTAGACCCGGCTCCCCCAGTGCTCCTTTTGTTTCTCCCCCACCCCCAAAACTTGGCTGGAGTGGCTGAGCCAGCTGCTGGGATCTGGTTCTGCGGGACGGTGCCCCTCAGCATCGCTGCCGTGGTCGCTCCTGGGGCTGCTGCCCCGAAAGGCTGAGCCGAAGCAAAGCTGCACTTCCAACATCTTGCCTGGCTAAGCTGAACTGGCAAATGGGAAAATGAGAGGGGTAAAATATGTGGACAGATAGATACAGCCCCAAATAGCAGTCACGTCTCCCTCGGACACGTTGAAGCCTAACGACAGGAGTGTCCCTGCCTTTCCCTCCCGTTGCACCTGAGGAAAGCATTCCCAAGGCTCTCTTTCACCCCTTCCAAAGGGAGGTGCCCAGCACACTCCTTTCTCAGCAGGAGGACTGAGAACTGGCTCCAACAGCAGCACAGGGTTTGGAGGATCCTCCTGCCAGGCAGCAGCACACAGGGCATTGATCACCATCCTCCTGCCAGGCAGCACATGGGGCATTGATCACCAGCCTGGAATCAGCCTCCTGCTGCTCTGGCACAGCCTCCGCTCCTGCTGACAGGGAATGAACAATCTGCACCAAACCACTCCTTCCCAGCCTGATCCTGAACACTTCCCTCTCCATCCAACTCACGGAGACCCAGCTCAAGTTCAAATTTGGGTGGGTGCCTTTCTCCCTTCCTCTCTGTGGTGGATCAGATCTGGCTCAGATCTCCAGCACATCACCCGCGTGCCGAAGTCGGGTGCAAAAATCCCTTTCCAGGGAATATTCTGCTCTCTGGGCCAGAGCCATGGCGAAGTGCCTGTTGGTATCGGTGCAAGGACAGCACGCACGCTCGCTCTGATCTCCTGCTCGCCTCGTCTCTCCCTCCCTTGCAGAAGTCTGGCCTTGATCTTTGGGAACAAGGCTTCCTTTGTAGCATCTCTTCACAGCCGGGAAGCTGGGGAGGGAAGGAGAAAGGCAAACTGTTCTTGCCAGTGCAGAGATCAGTGATGGAGACCCAGAGATGCAGCGACTGATCTCACCTCCCAGCAGACCCTCGGCACCCCTTATAGCATTTAGAGGGGTTTGATGCCCCATTTCCATGGCAGGCAAAGTGTTGCACTGCAGGAACAACCCTCCTGTGGCAGAGTAAAGGCTGGCCTAGCCCTGTATCCTGCCCTGACCACAGCTAATTCCACGTGCCTGGAGAAAATACAAGGAAAGCAAGTGTGCACTGACACTTTTCCAGTAGCCTGTCCCATCTGCCACAGCCAACAGCGACTTCAGAACTTCCTCAGCTACAGACAGTGTCCTCATTTTTAACAGCTTTTGATGGACTTTTTAATTCTCTTTGTTTTTCTAGCCCTTTTTTTTTTTTTTTTTTTTTTTGCT
>VZRE01001179.1:163772-212166 GCA_013396775.1 Cephalopterus ornatus
CCCCCTGCTCCTGCCACCCCCCCAGCCCTCATAAAAAGAGAGAGTGCTGTATGAATAGGAATTAAAGCAGCAACACTATCTGCCCGTGCCCGGCTCTGCCAGCTGTTGCATTCAGCCCAGCTTCCTGTCCCCGTGCCAGGAGCTGGACCTCTGGGACAGCAGCTGGGAACGCCGGGGGGTCACCCTGGGCTCCGCTCTGGCACCCGGCCGAGCCCACAGGTTCTCTTTGATCCCTCCCTCCACAGCTCCAGGCACCTCCTGCCTTCCCCCTGCAGCACCCCTGGGCACAGCAGAGCAGCCACTGCAGTGACAAACCCTCCCCATCGCCGGAGTGGCCCTAAAAATAAGACTTTTTAAAAACCGCATCTCTCTTCTAATGGCTGGCTTCCAGTAAAAATGAGGCGCATGCAAATCATCCCACCTGCCCATCAATCCCTCGTCTGATGCCTTTTGAACCTGCTGGCCAATTCCAGTGCTATCTGACAGAAGGAGAATGAACCAAAATTAGCCCTCTCATAAAGCTCTTGGTGAGAGCTGGAGAGGGATCCTTGGTAGAGGTGGGAGCTAAACCTCATTAGACATCAGAGAACCCACAGGAACAAGAGGCTGCTCCCAAAGGGCAGGACGGGCCCAGATCAGAAAAAGTGTATTTTTAGACACCAAGTAATTCTTCTGTGATATGCAGATCCACGGGAAACCAGCTTTCAAAAGCCCTTCTGCTCATCACACTGCTTGGATATTTTAAAAAGATCCTACTTCCTGTGGACACGTTTCTTCTTGAAGGCACATCTCCATCCTTTTGCCTTCAATCATAAAGACCAAGGAAAAACCCAGCACCAGCCGAAGTTCTCCCTGCAGCCATGGGTACTGAGGAAAATGTCAAACTCCATGAGAAATCACCTTGTGGACACATGTCAGCCCAAGCTGCTCCTTGCATATGAAACTCTTCCAGAGGAAGGCTCTCTGGATTTCCTTTTACCTTGCAAAACCAAACACCCACCGCAACGGGAAGCCAGGGTGAGCAGCAGCTCTGGGGAGGAGCAGGAACCTTAATTCCAACGGATTCATGGGGCTTCCCAGTTCCCAGATGGCCTCAGCAAACACAGCAATGACTGTGTGGGTGTTTATTTTAAGAGGCAGATTGCTGATGGCAAACTTTCCCTGCCGGAAGAGTCCACGCCGAATTATCCCAGGACTTTGCCCCCGTGCTGTGTACACGAGTGAGGATAAGGAGATACCTCTGGACCCGCCTCAGCCTGGAATTTGAGAAGCCCGTAGCACTGCTGCCCTTTTCCCTTCCCCTTCGCACCTCCGCATGCCCACCTCCAGCTCCAAGGGATCCTGCCTTTCCCCTCCCTTCCAAGGGTTTCTCGCGCAGACGGAGGGAGAGGAGGCGGTCGGCGGATGGAAAAACCACTGGCAACTAATCCAGAAGTTCAGCAGCTGCCACTGGCATTTCAGAGTGTGACGGCTTCCAGGCCAGATGCCAAACGTGTCTTAGGTTCTAATCTCTCTGTCAGGTCACCTATCACTTGTCAATCAAGCCCTGCTCCCGCGGGGGCCGCTGGCACAGATGCCACCAGACAGGATGCAGCAGACACTCCGGAAGATTAGCATCAGACAGACACCCCCCCAGCCCCAGGCTTGTTCCTCTGCAGGCCCCCCCCCGGCCATACATCCTCCCACTTAAAGCTGCCTGGCCGGTGGCAAGGCTTTGGGAGCACCTGCTTTAGGCTTGGGATTTAGGACTTCCTGGAAAGGGCTTTCCCTGTGTGCTCTGAGCCTCAAGCAAAGACCTGCTGCTGCACGACAGAGGGTTCCAGCCAGCCCAGGGGCTGTTTGCAGTGACCTTGCTGGGACGAGATCCCTGCTGGTGTGTAAATAACTCCAAGCAAACGGGAGGGGGTGATCAGCCCCTGCCAGCCTTTCCTTCCCCCCAGCCTGTACCACATCCAAGGCCAGGGCTGGCACAGCCTCTCCCTGCTCCCCCAGCTCTCCTTTGAAGGTCCACGAGGAGAAGAGATGCTTTTACATCTCTCTCCTTGTGCTGAAGCCAGTACACAAGCGGGTGGATGTCCCCTGCACGCAGACACACAAACACAAATGAGTATGTACAAACGTGCACAGGGGATGTACATGCTCCTGCTGCACACAGAAAAGCACGTGTTCATAAACACATGTGCACTCACACATGCAAATGCACCGGCGTTTTATTCCCGCACACACACGTGTCTGTGCAGCAGGGCATCCCTGTGCAGGCAGCTCTGGGAAGCCCATTTCCACAGCCAGGATCAGGATCAGGGTCACACAGGGGTGTATGTCCATGGCCAGGATTCAACTGGGGTCACACAGCTGTGTATGTCCGTGGTTAGGATACAAATGGGGGTCACAGCTGTGTATGTCCGTGGTTAGGATACAAATGGGGGTCACAGCTGTGTATGTCCACGGTTAGGATGCCAATGGGGCCACACAGGTGCGTATGTCCGTGGCCAAGATACAAATTAGGGTCACACAGGTGTGTATGACCATGACCAGCCCCCTGTGCAGGACCCCCACACCCCACACACGTGCAGTCTCTAACCACAGCCTTTTCTTCTGCCACCCACCCGCCTGCAATAAATGGTTAGATGTCACACTACATGGCTTGGCTGCGACTGACAAAGGTCCTGAAAGGCAGGGGAAGCTATTATAGGAACAGATTGCTGGAATAAAATATTAAATTTCCACTTATCAATCTCTTTAATGCGCTATAACTCTAATAGAAGCATTCAGCCTTCTCCCTCTGAACAAGTCTCCTTCCCCATCGGGAGCCAGAACCAGCCCTGCACTCGTCCTCTCTGGAGCCTGGAGGAAGGATTTTGGGTGGTAGGAGGGGAGCAGACAGGGAGGCAGAAGGGGGAAAAGCTGCTGCAGGGTTTTCTCTGCATCAGCCTTCTGCGTTGTTTTTTTTTCTCCCAAGGCTGGCTGCTCACTAGATTGAACTCCATTTATTGCATGCAGCTCTTGAAAGAGGTTTCGTGGTCCACTGACAATCCCTAAATTGCCTGCAAGACCCAAACAAATGTACCTGTAATAGCTGAGCGAGGAGGGCTGAGCCCTCCCCAGCACTGGCCTAATCGGTCCTGAGGGAGAGCTGGATAAACATATTCAGGTACCATGAATTATTAAAGGCTTTTTTTTTTTTTTTATGTGGTGGAGGCCTGGCCTACTGGGTTGGCTGCTAATCCCTCCTGTCGGGGCAGCCGTGGGTGTGCCCTTCATTCCCTCTCATTTAACCTCAACCCCACAATTCGGAGCTTTGGGAATACACTGAGACTACAGGCAGGCAGACACCAACCCAAACCCCAAAATCCTGCCAGTCCCCGCTTCCTTTGCCAGCTCTGTGCTGATGGAGCGTGGAAACAATGCTCTGCCAGTCCTCTGAAAAACCACCAGGACGGGAGACGCTTCCAAAACCCGGAGGGGGAAGCCACAGCCCCTCGTGCCCAGAGGACCCTGTGCCCGTGCAGGTGAGTTGGTGCAGCCCACCTGGGCTGCAGTGCTGTTGTGGTGCTGAGACACACCCCAAACGGCCCGGTGGCAGCAGGAAACGCAGAGAGAAGGCTGTGTGTGGTGTTTGGGAACACGTGTCCTGACCCCACAAGTGGTACAGGGCAGCTGGACAGACAGAATGACAGCGAGGAATGGACGTACAGGCTGAGCAGGAATGGACAGTGAGACGTGGTGCAGAGAGCCTGTTACTCTCAAAGTCTTCTGCAATAACTGTTCCACCTCCTTCTCTGTGACTGGGGGCTGAGTTTGGAGGCTTTTGCCCTCTGCTCACTGTTCTAAACGTGAGCCAGTGTTCGAGTCACTGTGTGGGATGGATTTCTACTGCCAAAGGGAGTCAGCTCAGTTCGCAGCAGGCACTGCCTGCACTGTCCCAGGAACGCTGTGCCTTTGGTGGCAACTCCCATGGAATGGCCAGCAGCTGATTTTGGCCATGACCTTCCCCTGGCTTCAGGCAGTTGGGAGGGTTGGGCACCGAGAGCTTTGCTGTTCCACTGCCTTTAGCTGTGGAAACAGCCCCCAGAGAAATCATGTACCAGGAACGACTCAGCAGGCAAGGATCCAGGACAGGAGGTGTGAATTAAAGGCCTGCTACAGTGATAATGATCATAAATAAATACTGGGTAATTAGCATCTAATTAGCACATCCCATCCATTGACCTCCAAGCACTTGGATAGAGGAAGATTAGCCTGGTTTACCCATGTTACAGAGAGGGGAACTGAGGTGGTGAGGGTGCCAAACACAGCCTTATTGCTCATTTTAGCTGCCCCGGGCTCATGTTTATGCTTGCTGAGCATTTACCGCCATAGAAAGCGGGTGGAGGGGGCTGCAGCTCAGCCCCCTGGGAACCCCGTTCCATCACACTCAGGTTAAACAACTCCCCAAGGACCGGGGTGGCTCCGAGGGGTGCCTGCTGGCAGCACAGCAGGAAGGACTAACAATCCCAGGAACCTGTCCTGTATTTCCCTGGGAAGCCCCCGGTGCCCCATCCTGCCCACAGGCACCTGGGCTGCCTGGGGTGTCTGCAGCCCAGACCTCACTGCAGTGAGGTACTTCCAGCTCTCCTGAGACCCACAACTGAGCACTGCCTGTCATTAACCCACTGATAAACCAAACCCATCCTTTTACCCCAAAGGAGTGGGGTAAACTTCCCTTTCCTGCTCTCAAAGCACCAACAGCCACTTTTCCCCTTCGGTGATGCTTCGCAATGTCACTTTGACTCTCTGAAATGAGGCTATTGCCATATGGTATTTCTTTTCTTTCAACCATCTCTTGACATCATCTTCTCTCCCTAAACTTCTCCACACGTCTTTGCCTCGCTCCTGTGGCTTACACAGATTTGCAAGTCATCAAATTCCTTCTGTCTCAGATGACATCACACAGCACCACTGTCCCACTGCCTGCACCCTGTGATGTTACTCCTTTCTGGAGCCCAGACGAAGCCACTCCAGTGCCCACAGCCTCTCAGAAATCAGGCAGGTGAGCAAGTGCACAGACCAACGGGGGACTGGAAGGAGCTCAGATGAAAAATCATGAGTTACCTAACACCAGAAACACCAAACATCATCCTGCACAAATGACTCATCCATCTCACGCCTTGCAGCCTCAGTGGCAGTCCATATCCTCATCCTACCCCTTCTTCTCCCTTCCAATAAATATCTCTCTCCCTGACATGTCTTCGCTTTTAACACGCCCAATGATCTCTCTGAATCCAAAGTAGAAGACAAGGGGGAAACAAACTGAATGTACCCTGGTGCAAGAAAGGAAAAGACAACACGAGGAAAGGGAGGAAAAAAAAATCCAAGGCAAACCAGCGCAAAACAGAGCAAAGAACCCCACTGCCCCCTCTGCATCGTGAAACTCCCCACCCTTGAAAGGAGACGCTGGTGACTGAGGAGATGCGACTCTCCTTCCCCAGCTCCTTGTCGCCGTGTTTCAGAGCACACCAGGTGTCGTCCTACCTGTGACATTGACCTCCACCAGGCCCGAGCGCGTGCCGATGGCGTTGGTGGCCTCGCAGACGTAGGTGCCGGCCACGCTGTAGGACACGGGCCCTTTGAAGTAGATGGTGTTGTTCTGGATTTCCACACTCCCTGGAAGAGTCCCATTTGGCCTGGGGGGGGGGACACAAAGACCGTGGTTGGCCCCAGAGATGACACCCCGTGTCGCGGAGGTGGCACCGACACGCTGGGTCTGCTCTCGGGCAAGAGCTGGTGGTGCCATCTGGAAGATGCCCCTTGATGCAGCCAGGAAAAGGACACAACCTGACCCTGCTCTGCTCCAATTCCCTGCCCATGTAACGCTCCTGGGCACCTCATCAGCCAGTGTTAATTGCAACTCAGGCTCTAAAAGAACAGTGTTGATTTAAAGCCCTGCCATCTATGACCTGCCCATGTCAGAACAGCAAGTGTGAAGCTGGAATAATGCAAAACTAGAATAAATGAACAAAGGCAGATTAAAAAAAAAAATAAAAAAGCCCCTGTGTGTTAGGAAAAGACACACACAGCCTGGTTATTCTTAATTACTGAAGCAAAGTAAAGTAATTACTTCTCTTAGGCAATTAAAAATTACTCAAGTAATTCCTTCCCCTCCTCCCAACCCAAATGTGCACATATTGTCAGCAATTTGTAAGAAACAAAAGGGAATAATGGGGGTATAATTAGGACTGTAAAGAAGTGCCTAAATGCACATGCAGTTATTCTGCATGTCTACATACACACACAGGCACACATGTGTAGCAAACATTTTAGTCCTTCCCAGCAACACCAATCCAGTGATCCCAAAACTGAGGGAAGAACAGAACACCTTACCCTTGGTCCTACAGAGCCCTGAATCTACAAAGACAAGGGCACATCCTGTGGGGTGGGATGCTAAAGAAGGCCACTGCCTCCTCTAACAGCTCCCCTGACTGTTGCTCATCACCATCCAAATGGGAGGGGAGGGCGGCACTGCCGGGTTTTACATTCCAGGCAGGAGCAAAACAGCAGCAGCAGTAATTGCTTCCTGACCTCCGGGAAGGGGAAGAGGAACATCTGAGCACAGAAATAGCCTCAAGTGGCATCTTTTCTGCCGTGGGTGCATCTTGGCCTCTGAGGCTTTCCTGGAAATGTTGTGAGGAGCCCAAAGAGCCCCTCGGAGTTTAAGCCAGACTGGCAGAACCAACAGATGGAGTGAGGTGGGGATGAGGACTAGAAAAAAGGCAAGAAAAACAATCCTCTTCAGACTTTCACTTTGAACAGTTTGATCTGGGAAGTGAAATGAGAGAGAATATGCTCCTTGCAAAGCCATGTTGAGAGCCTATTTCCTGATGACAAATGCCAGCTGAAAAGAAGAAAGGATCCATTTGATCTTTCTCTTTTAAAGCTACATGAGTGCTTAGAGAAGAGAGAGAGCAGCAGAGAGAATCACATCAGGTTGTTTCAATTCCCATCTGACTCCCCAGACACCCCTCACTCACTTTTCATGTCTCTTTAGTGTTTTCATCCACAAGCTGAAACCCCGGAGGATGATGAGGAATTGGTTCTGTTTAATGTCAGTCACGTGGGGATCTCCTGGAGCTGATTCCAGGGAAAGGTTGTTCACACACAGACAAATTTTGTGCTATTTGTGCCCCTTTTAAAGCAGGGAAATCCTGGGTTATTTTCCATCTCTTCTACCAAAGCACTTGGTGGTGCTGGGCAAATTAATCACCTTGTCACATCTCAGCTGCTTCACGTCACCAGGGCGGAATATTATTCCAGTGAGGTGAGAACAGGAAGTTTTCCCGGATATCGAGGCTGCAAGTGCTGCTGGCAGCAAGTTTCATCACAGGCACAGGTTCTACCTTGGAGTGACACCGCTGACACTAATGGGACTGGGCCCTAATTGACCCGAGGGTGAGTGAGGTGTCTGCAGAGGCTCCCTGGCCCTGTTGGAAGGTGACATGTGCTGCTGAGAGCAGAGGCACTGGAGGCACTTACAGCTTCCATTCGTAGGTGTGAGCTGGGGGGTTGGCATCAGATTTGCATGTCAGCTTCACGTCCTTGCGGTTGAGGAACCAGTTGCCATCAAAGCCCTCGATGGTGACTTCTGGCTCATCTGCAGGGAGGGGTGGAAAGGAGAGAAGAGCAGTAGGGAAAAGGAGAGGACAGAGGGAAAAGGAAAGGAAAGAGTTGTGGAAAAGCAAGGGGGAGAAAATGAAACAGGAAGAGATGAGGGGGCAGGGGTGGGAGAAGGAGAGAGATTGCAAGGAGGCAAAGATGACAGGACAAGAAATGTGAGGGAGGGGAGCAAAAGGGACATGGCAGAGGCAGAGAGAGAAGGTGTGAAAAGGAGAAAACATATGATTATTCCAAGGGATCACTTCAGTTTTCACTCTCAAAAAAAAAAAAAAGAGAGCAGCCTCCACCACACCAGCATCTTCCCTTCAGAAAATTCTCTTCTGCCAGATTGTATCCCAGACTTCATCCCGCACCCACCGCAGCGACTGGGCACTGACCCCCGCCCCCAGCCCTGCCCTCAGCCCTGCTGCAGGCCCTGCCCAGGCCCACTCACACTGCACGTTGAGGGTGATGCTGTCAGTGAATCTGTCCAGCTGGTAGTTGACCACACACATGAGCTGCTGCCGATGGGCCTCCCGGCTCGGCACCAGCCGGTACCGGCTGATCACCGTGAAGGTGCCGTTGCTGTTCCTGATCTCCTGGAACTCCGCCTCCCCCTTCAGCTTGGTGTCCCAGGTGACAGTGCTGGGGGGCTTCCCGTTGGAGGAGGTGCAGGTGGCCACCAGGATCTTTTCTGTCCTGCCAGACTTAGCAATAAGCGGCCTCTTGGTGCCCTCCATCCAGTTCGTGGGCTTGGCTGCGAGGAAGGGCAGAGAGAAAAGGGTACCATTACAATTTATCGATAAAGAGGTGGTTAGCAAACCAGTGCTACCCCTGTCTACTGCATCCCAAGGGACATCTAGCACCACTGTGACAGACCTCGGGGTGAGTCCATAATAATTGCCAGCAATTATTCCCCTGTAAGAGTTGCTTTACAGCAGTGCTTATACACCTTGCACCATCCACCTGCAGCATCTCTGGGGAAAGAACTGTGGAGGTGCCCCAGATGCACAGATACTCAGTGGGAAGTCAATCCTTTCCTGCCAGAGGTTTTCAGCCCTATGTTAGAAAGAAACTGAAACTGGAGAGCAAACAAATCATGTAGACCTTGGGTGGGTCTGTTCCTTCCTAACCCTAAGCTCCACGGACAAGCTCTGCTTGTCTTTTCTTTCTGTTCACTTGGCAGTTACAAGCTCATTAAAACTCCCCACTCCCACAGGGAACTGGCCACTGTTATTGCACCTGCTTTAAGAGCGTAGGTGTGGGGAAAAGGGGAACTGAGGCCTGGGGAGAAGAGGAGGTGTGACAGCTCAGCAAACCACCTACCCTGGGCTCCCTGCTCTCCACCTCTTCCCGGTCAGCTTGAAAGATCATCCCGGGCAAAATTTACACCCAAAGGTCCACCTCTGCCCTGAGCTCCCCGGGACACGAGTGTCAGGTTCCTCCAGACCTGCTGAACTGGAGGTAATGGTTCACCCTACAAAGTCTTACCCAGCACAGTGAGGTTCAGCTGCCCTTCCCGGTTGCCGGTGGGGAAAGTTGCAAACTCACAGATGTAAACCCCTTCATCCTCCAGCTCCAGCCGGGAGAGCTGGATGGTGCCATCCTTGAAGGAAGGGTTCCGGAAGGTCACTCTCTCCTTGTAGGGGGAGAGGATGGACACCCCCATGGCAGGGTTGTAGATGGCCACATTCTGCTTGGTGCCGTTGGTGGCCTTCTGCCACGTCACCTGCGTGATCTTCACATTGGGGAGGGGGTTGGTGAAGCTGCAGTGCAGGACCACGTCTGTCCCGATGAACCCCGACACTGTGTCATTGACCAAGACGGTCTGAGCTTGCAGCCCTGCAATGGAACGGGAAGACGTGAGTGTGTGTGCACTTCCCAGACAGGGAAAGGGAGAAACAACGAGGTTATGGGGCATCAGGCTCACGAAATCCTTTATTTATCCCGTTTGCTGCTTCTTGGCATGGCTGACACAAGAATGGCCTTCAGCTAAAGGCTCTCAGTCCCTTCTGCATCCACCTGCAGCTTCACTCCTTTCATTCAGATGCTCAGAAACACCTTCTTCCCCACAACTGGTGTTCACTCTTCACCACAGTCAGCCAAACCAGGGCTCACGATCACCAAAGGTTTGGATCAATAACGCTTTCCTTCCTTTCCTTTCCTTCCCTTCAGCTCTGGGTGACACCAGCTCAGTTATGGTAAACATGTAGGGCACGTGTATCTGGAGGCATGTTCAAGGGCTGGTATTTATCAGCACAGCACATCCTAACATATGCTAACACACACTCACACATCCATTTAATCCCACTGGAACTGCATGAGTAATTAAAGGAGCTGCAAAGACTCAGCCCTCATTTCAGGGCAGCAGTAATTCCTATATAAGAATCATTTTACAGCACTGCCTATACACCTTGCACTATCTAGATCATTTCTGTGGCCCTCTTTTTAACCCAAAAGTGGCAGAATTTAGGAACCTTCCATCTTGATTCTGTGGAGTAAAGATGAAAGGTGCTTGGGAAAAGTGGTGGCTGGAGTTCATGACAGTTCTGCCTCTTGATTCCTCCCCTGACAGATGGAGAAAAATGTCTCCCACCAGCTGACCCTGAAATTCATCTTTGCTGCCGCTGTGTCTTTTCCCAATCTGTATATTTAGAGATAATACTCTGGTAATTATACAGCCAGTATTTATATGATAAATACAACAGAGAAGCAAGGTGGTAAGAACAAGAAAAGCGGGTTTCGCTCCCTGCTTCTGGCAAATTCTGGAATTGGATGTATTCTGGGAGCCTGAGAGCAAAGGAAAAAAAGGGATAATAAAGAGAGAAAGATGTACAAAGAGTGAGCAACACGAAGGGGTAGTGAAAGAAAGAGAGGCTGGGGAAAGAAAAATGCACAGTAAGAGAAACAAGACAGCATCTTCTAACTGAAATGTCACCCTGCCCTGCTCCTGCAGGGGATGAATGGGCTCCCTGTGGCAGGCCAGAATGAACTGCTCAGTGTCAGCCCCCACAGATCCCTGGCAGGTGCACCTGGGACTCCTCCAGTGAACCTGAGCAAGACTCACCCTCCCGCAGTTTCACACACACACAAGAGTAGGCAGACAAAAGTCTTCTCACCCACAAACACGCAGGCTCCATGCCCGCTGCTCTCAGCCTTATCCCAATCCCCACATCTCATCTACGCCTCTTCCCTCTCCCCTTCTCCTTCCTGTGACCCCGAGGACAAGCCTCAACAGCCCAGCCCGGCCAGGAGACGCCACCAGCTGACCACAGCCATCAGCAGTTCCGACCGAAACTCGGCCTCCAGAGCTTTGTGTGGACTTGTCCCCTTCCCCGACCCAAGCCCTGCTTTGCCCCACACCCCAGCACTGCAGCTGGGTGCTGAGGAATGTTTTCCAGAGCTGCTTTACAGCCACAGCAAAGCACTGGTGCCCTCATGTGCCTGCATGCACGAGTCCTCTGAGGCTCAGCCCAGCTGGCAGGGTGCACCTCTCCCCTCCCACTGTACCCAGGGACATTTTTGCCATGGTTTTCCCTCCAGAAACCAGTGGGAAGGGATGCTCCTGCTTTGAGAAAGCCGTATCTGGACCATGTTTCTCCACTGGAGGATGTCCCAGCAGTTGGACACAGTGAAGGACTTCTCTGACACCAGTCTGGTCCGTGCCCACAATGTCCTTCCTGATGAAATGAGGGCATGGGCTGGGTTTAGATGATGTCATGCTGGGATTTGAGGGAAGAATGGGTGGACAGGGAGGGGGGACATGTCTCCAACATGCCCTGCAGCACATGCTGCTCCTTGCACCCTGGAGGTGAGCGAGCCTCTTGCAGCAGTTGCCCACACCCGCGGAGGTGAGGAACAGCTTTGCCAAGCAAAGTCTGGCTCTGAAGCCTTCAGAGCCTCCCAGAGCATGTGGGAGCTTGCTGGGGAGCAATTCCAGCACGTAGCCAGGGCCTTGGGAACAGCCCACCACCCTGCTCAGCACTGCCTGGCTGGAGCTGTGCTCAGCTCTCCCTCCTTCTCCCAGGGCTGGGGGAGAGCGGATTCATCAGCACCCCTTTCATGAAGGGCTCGTGCCCCCAGGCAGAGCCTGCCCGGGGCTGGGGCGATGGCACAGCTGGCTCTGCTCCCACACAAGCTCCCCGACCCCCCCACAGGCCCCAGGGGATCCCTTTGAACTGGGATTTCCACATCCCAACAAAGAGGCCCGGGGAGCAGTGGCCCAGAGTCTTTGAGGTGCCAGAAGAGCAAGAGATGAGCAAAACTCCAGAGAGGAGAGGATGGAAAGCCACCCGCTCCTCCTTGGAGAAGGGCAGACAGCCTGTCTCTGCCACGTGGGACATCTAACTGCATCTAAGCTGTGCCCCTTAAATAAGGTTATAGCCAGCCAACCTAGCAGGGAATGTGATATACAGCACAGGAGAGATCAATCCACACCCTCACTTCAATCATTATCATGCCCTTCCTTTATGCTGTGATTTCCCTGCAAATTAATGAACTCACCCTTTAAAAAATCAAGTGATTTTTCTTGACCTTGAGTAGTAGTAACAATTCCCAGGGCTACCCTGCCTCTTCCACCCTCTCCCTGCCATGGGATCCATGCATCCATGCAGACTGGACTTGGACATAAACTGGAAAGGAAGTGAATTTTGGAACTGATCCTGAACCAGACCCCAGAATGGTCCAGCAGAAACCTCTCCCCAGGTGTAAAGAGCCAGACTTTTGGCCAGGGAAAAAGCTGGTGCCAGTTCAGTGGGCGCCACCTGCCAACAACCAAATGCTGCCAGAGCTGGGATTCAGGCCCCTACACGTACCGGCTTCAACAAAAACACATTCCAAACTTTCTCGAGGCTTCAGGGGAAAAGGGGGGGAAAAAGAAAATAATAACACCCCACAGAAGAAATAACAAAACAAAACAAACAAAAAAATACCCTGAAAAACCCCAACCACTGCACGGAAATCGTGTTTCCTTTCCAGGTGGCTGAATAACTCATGGCTCTTTCGCAAGAGAGGATGAACTCTTCACGTTCAGCTTCCCGTGCTCCCCACCCTGAAGCAGAAGGCAGAGGGCAAACCAAAAGTGCTGCCACGCTTTTGGGAGCACTTGTTTGCAAGGTGGCTGGGCTGGGACGGCGGGTCCTCCCTCGCCCCGTTACACACTCAATAATTCATCAGGGCAAATGCATAGATAATTGATGGCAATGAGCACGCAGGGCCGGGAGAGGAGGAGAAAATAAAATCACTAATCAGCCTCTGGAGAGGTTTGAACACATTAAACTGGATGTGTGTGTGTGTGTATTTAAGGGCAGCGCCGGGATTCGCCTCGGTTCTTCCCCGCCGAGCGATCTGTGTGGTTGGTGCAGCAGAGAAAAGGCTTGGGATGCATCCTGCTGTTGGCACGTCCTGTGCCAGATCTCCCAGTGCCCACCAATCCGTGCTGACACCTCCCAAGGGCAGCCAGCACACGAGGAAGGATTAGCTGGATGGGTTGCAGCTTGCCTGGGTTGCGTTTTTATTCATTAGTTTTCGTGGTGTTATTTTTTTGTCGAGGACCAAAAAGGCCCAGCTTGTGTGCCAAAGACATGTCGGTGCCAAGGCCTCATTAGCGGAGACCTCTGAGATCCTACTCCTCCACCTTGGCCTCTGAAGTGGTTTGTGTTGATGCCTTTCCCCACGATCCCAAACCCAGATATTTTACCAGGTCGTGCAAGGCCTTGGGGGCACTGTGCAGGGCTGGGGGTGCCCTGAGGCACAGGCAGTGGGGCTGGGAAGCAAGGTCTGGACTCCCCAGGTGTGAGGGGCAGTGGGGAGGGAGCGGACAAAGTCACAGGTGGTGGCTCTTGACCCTGAAAACCCTCTCTCCCAAGGGCCCAGGAGGTGCTGTTACATCGAGGCTCCCACACTTGCAGATCTGGTTCTTGCTCCCCCATATAGAAAGCTCTGGAAATGATCTCCAGGCACTTGTGAGCTCTGACACAACACTGAGCCTCCATTCAATGCCTCTTTGTTAACAACCCTGTGAACTCCACGCTGCTTTGCACAACCTTGCCTCTGTTGAGCCTCTCACCGATTTCTCTCCCTCCTGCTCCCTGATACTCATCTCCCCCCCAGGGCACTGAAAGAGCCCTTGGCAGGAGCGTGATGAGCCACCCTTTGGTGTGGCAATATCATGACTGATGCAAATGTCAGAGGAATCGCTTCTGATAGTCTTTGCATCACTTAGAACCAAACTGAAGGGTCACAGCAGCTGGATCTTATCGAAGGAAAAAACCACGCATCACTTCAATCTGGAAGGATCCTACAGAAAGCAGCTCAGTTTGAGACAGCACCTCAGCCATGGCCAATGATGTCCCCATACATGGCCCCATACGCCTCACAGACGCTACAAACAGATGTCCAAGAACTTTCTATGAGGGGAAAAACGGGATGGAACAGGAGCTCAAAACTTCCCACTTGCTGGCACTTATAAACTTCTCTCCTGCTATTTCTGAGCTCACCTTTCAAGTCTTCCCCTACTTTTATGCGGAAAACAAGGTCTGAAAAGGCACACAAGCTGCCTCCAACAGCCCAAAGGAACGCCACAGGTGCATTATAGGCAGGGTGGGAAATGGGAAAGAAGCTCCTAAAAATCCCAGCAGGGGAATTTCAGGTGGCAAGGAGCAAAGGTGTGAGGTGGCGCTTGGCCAAGATGTTGGGGTTAGGTACCTTTTCTTCTTGCCAGGGAGACTTTGTATTGATTGCCAGGCATTTAAATCAGTACTGTGCTGCTCTGCCAAGAGCACAGTGCCTGCCTCACCCTGCTTACTCAGTGGCTTGAAGCCCACTGCAGGGAAGGAGTGGTCTCCAGTGAGTCAGTGGGCTCCAGTGAGTCACCCCCATGAACTTCCTGTGGCATCCAGACTTTCACTGGAGGTCCCTCTGTCATCCACTGATTCAGTCCTGCCCCACTTCAATGTGGAGCTTCAGCACCACAGGGATTAGAAGACTTTGAGTTTCCAGCACAGGGGAAGGGGGCCTTAGAAGGGAGAGATGAGAGAGAAAAGAGATGAGGTGAGATTAGGGCTCCAGGTGACATGGCTGCACATGAAAGGGCTGAGATAACACCAGGACGGGGTGGGGGGAACCCAAAGAGAAACTGCACCACCCAAGCACCCCTTCCCCCACCTGGGAGCTGCATAGGATCTGACTGGGAAATGGCAGAGCACACAATGGCCCGGGCTGGCTCTCAGCCAAATCCCTCTCAAACAAGAAAAAAAAAAACGGGCTTGGCTTTGGCTTGCAAATGGGAAACACACGGGGACCTTTCCTCCGGATCACTGGTGCATCCCCAGAGCCAGCACACAGTGGGGGCAGCAGGGATGTTGTGATCCCAGGACCAGTCAATGCCTTGCACTTAGTGAGGTCTCCAGCCAGCCCTTCACCGGGTCAGGGCAGTGGAGACGCCTCTGGGATAAAGCAGGGCTGCCTTCTCTTGCCTGGGCAGTGTTCTCTCCTCGGATAAATAGAGCACAAAGCAGCCTCGGGATCCACTTGAACGAAAGCTCCTTCCCAAAGGGCCTGATCCATTGATGCTCCACTTGCTCTCTGTTACGTTTTGGGAAGCCTATTCACTGAGCCACCGCTGGGATTCACACACAGCCCTAAGCAAGACCAAGGCCTTGTTTGTCCCGGGTGTTCCTCACGGAAACAGAAGGACGAAAAGCAGAGGCCGGTGATGGGCCACAGATCAAACAGACAGCAAAACTCAGAGATGAGCACCAGACCAGACCAAAAGTTCTCGCCGCCTGTGCTTCAACCTTGCAGACAGCCTCAGCTGCAGCCAGCCTCTTAGTTCTCCAGGAAAAGGGCTGCAAACCAGAGCAGTGGGATGGGAACGACTGCGTGCCTTTGCTCCCGGCTCTCCCTCCCTGCCGTACCCTCCCTGGCTCTCACACAGCTGCTCTGCTTCACCCCCCAAGTCAAGGGGAGGGGACCCATGCCCCATGGCAAAAGCAGGGAGGCTGGCAGAGCAGAAAGAGCTGACGCAGCACTGGGAAAGGCCTTCCTGCAATAAAGCTCTGAAAGCCCATGCTCAGCAACAAAGCACAAAGGCTCCCCGTCCCCGTGGAGCAGCCGGATCCCGTCCCGCCCCACCAGCACGTCAGCTAATCCTGGGAGAGAGAGCTGCCAGTTCCCACACACCTGAGCAGCTCAGCAGGCTGCCACACACCTGAGCAGCTCAGCAGGCTGCCCTGCGCCTCCACCTGACGTGCACCACTGCTCAGCACTCTCCCCTCCACGCTGCCTCTCCCCTGAGGCCTTTTGGACTGGACTTTACTCCAGCTCCTTCCTCAGCTCTTTTCCCACCGTGTGCTCTCTTACTCACCCCCGTCCGGTGCCTGGGTTCACAGCTATCACCTCCTTTCTCCTGTGGCCTTGTGCAACTTCTTGCAGCTAAGTCACACCTCCTTCTGCCCCTCTACCTGTCTCCATAAGCAGGGACAGAACTGCCTCTCCACCTGGCCTCTGTAATGTTTGTTCCTTTGACTTGCCCTCTGTCCATTTTAGCCTTACAAATTTTCCCACCCCTCTTGTGCTTCTCCAACATCACCACCCCACCCCAGGCCTCTCACTTGCCTCTCCTCGTCCCTAGCCACTATTTCCTCTCTGGAGATGCACCAATGGATGTGTCCAGGAGCATAATTCTGCACTGGGAAAAGTGGGCAGCTGGTCAGGCAAGGGCAAGGAACAAAAAATCGAGACCCTTCTCCCCAGAGTCAGTTGCCTGCCAGCAAGGAGAAAACCAAGGTGTTTTTCGCTTACCAAGTCTGACCTGTAAGCAAGAGAGAAGACTGAGAAAGGGGACCACATGCAGAGCCAATGCTTATTTGGTGGTTGGGTGGGGAAGAAAAGAACAGTACAGCTGGAAAATCAAGTGTGGAGGAGGGGAATGAAGCTGGAGCATTGAGCAGAGGGAAGCTAATTAAGCTGAGACCGTCCTGAGACCTTATCTTGATGGGCTGAGTCCCCACATGTACACCAGTGTTTTCTCTGCACTGCCTCTTTCTTGGGCTTCCTTGTAGCCTTGGATGGTGTTCAAGGAGTTTTGGTCCAGTGCTAAACATCTTCCCTATTAGAGCTCTCCAGGTGCTAAGGCGGAGGGATTTAATGAGGAGCTGTGAAGAGGAATCAAGATAGTAACCCATAGAGAGCCTCATTTCCGAATTGAAGGAACTTGAGACTGAAGAGATTCAATAAAAACAAAAATAAGCTTGATGGCACAGAAAAAGAGAACAGCAGATCCTTGCTTCCCTCCACGGGCTGAGGGCTCAGAGCTGGAGCAGGAAATCAGGGAGCTCTCCGGGCTGGATCAGGGATGACTCACTCGCCTCCACAGTGGGAACGCGACAAAGCCGAAACTCTGCTGACTCAGGCGTGACTTCAGCCAGGGTTAACAGCCAGCCCTCATCCAACTGCCCCCAGCACCCAGTTCCCTCTGTCCCTACCCAAATCCAGCCTCTGCTATCAGAGGGGGAGATGCCAGGCCACGGGAATTTACCAAAGGATACAAACTCTGGCCTCCTGTCCAAAACATGGTGAAAAAACACATCCCTGCCAAACCATGCTGGTGTTGGCAAAGGCCTGTAATTTTCATGAAGAGGATCAAAACTCCCACTTTCCTACAGTTTAAATGCATGTTAGCAGTCACAGCTTTCTCCCTGTGGTTTTGCTTTCCTTTTGTCTTTCCTCCCATTATCTCGCAGGATACAACACATTGCTGCTGATATTTTCGCTGTCCTCCTTAAGTTAAAAAGGAATGTTTTCCCCTACCAAAAGTGGGAATGCCACGGCTCTGTTCTTCTGCAATTCGCTCCAAGACAGAAACGGCAGAGTTTTTTTGTGAACCAGAAAAAGGGGATGTATGTTCTGGTGGCTGACAACTATGGAGAAATCTTTGCAAACAACACGAACGCAAACATGGCACCAACAGATGCGATGGACAGACCCCCTTGGCTGGCTGACTGCCTGTGATTTCTCTCTTAATGTGTTTTATCTTGCCCCAGAGATATCTCTGCAGGCGAGTGGAAGAGACTCAGACCTCCCAACTTTCTCTGGGTTGTTCAAGGATTCCTGCCCACGAACAACGGCCTGTAAAAGAACAGTGAGCACAAAAACACACCCAAATTCAGTGCCCTGCCTGATTTCTAGCCTTGCTGCTGCTCAGCTTTCTTATCACCAGGTCTCTGCGCAAGGAACTAATGCCACAAATTTCACCTCTTCCCAGATTTATGATCTCCACAGTGCAGAGGCAGAGACGGCTTCCGTCCTACCTGGGCCCCATCCGTAGGAACAGCTCCGCACATTTATGGAAAGCTTTGCAAATTCAAAAGGCTTTTCAAACAGTAACTAATTAATCCTCCAACACCCTGAGAGGCAGGAAAGCATTATTACCCCTGCTTTCAGGGATGGGGAAACCAGAGGTGCTGAACTACAAAGAGATGTGCCCCAGGCCACCCAGAGATTGCACTGGCAATCTCCCTTGGGTGGCTTGGTTAGATGTGGGCATCTGCATATTGTGGTGGCAATTCTCACCTAAGGAAGCCAGGATGGAGGCATTTCTGGGAAGGCCCCACAGCCCCACCCACCACTCACGCAAACGGGAAAGTCACCCTCATTTTCACGGCTGAGGAAACCCAGGGAGATGAAGAGGAAAACCTACTTTATCAACTGAGCCTGGAAGCAAACCTAAAGATTACCCAGTCAGCAGCCAGGCTAAAGGGTCCCAAAATGTGGCTTGTGTTTTTCTCAACAATAAGCAAACGGGGTGCAACCAGATCTACAACATTTTGTATTAAGAACCTGGGCTAGTGGAAGGTGTCCCTGCCCGTGGCAGGGCGTGGAATGAGATGATCTTTAAAGTCCTTCCAACCCAAACCATTCTGTGATTACCAGCCTGTGCTGACCCCCCAGACCTCACAGGAGGTGGGGAGCTGAGCAGAGGGTGGCTGGCAGAAAGACAGATCCCCACGCAGGGTGGAGATGCAGCTCCCATATCTCTTAAGGTCACAGCCTCCGTCCAGGCTGTCTGGGGAATGACTGCTGAGCTTCAAAAGGGCTGCACAGTTGGGGCTTCGAGGGGTTTGTTGAGCCTCTAAGACCCAGGGCTGTAAACAAGTGACAAGACCACCCATCAAAGGCAGCCTGTGCATGAGCATCTGAAGGGGGGGAAGGCAGTGGGGATCAGAGCCCAGACCTCCCACCCAGGGTCACGCTCCCTGCCTCACCCTGCCTGGTCACAGCCCTGGGATGCTTTGCTTTCCTGGGAGAACAACACAGCCAGAGACCCACTCCTACCTGCCCAGAAGGGTGAGGGCAAGTCTTGAGGAGCAGGAGTTCAAAGGGACTTCTGCAGGAAAAAAGCTGATTCGTCCTCCTTTGGTTTACAAAAAACAGGGAGCACATCACATTTCAGTTTGGACACCTCTCAGCGGGAGCACCGCTCTTGCTGGGAGGAGGGAAAGAGGAAGACTCGGGAGCTGTACATCCTTAGTGCAATGAGGGGCACGGACCAACTTCCAGGAAGAGAAACTAAAGGTTTCTCCACGCCTTATTATCTCCTTCTCAAACAAGGTGAGCTTTGTGCTTCCAGGTAGCCCCAGGGAGGAGCCTGGTTGGGATATAACACTCAGGGAAACTGGATGACAAACGCCACTCAGGGGGTGGAATGACACCCAGTGCTGAGTGACTCACCTCACCTCTCCTGCCCAGGTACAAAGGTGTCAAACACAACCATCTGCACTGGGTCGCTGCTGTTTGGGCTGGGTTTGGGGGCCCCTCTCAGCACGTTTGACTTCTATCCCAGATTTGGGGGTGCCTGAGCAGGGAGGCTGGGATACCAACAGCTCTGACAGGAGATGCAGGCAGCTCCAAGGCCTGAATCCCTCCCACCACAGATTTGCTCTAAACGTACTGCTCCCCAAGTCCTGACTGTTGAGGGACAAGCCAGAACCCAACAGCAACCAGTTCCCCACGAAGATCTATTAACAGCCAACAGCATGGAGCCAGCCAAGAGCCAACACCCCGTTTTCCAGCCTCGTGCTGGAGAAACCAGGCCCAGAGTCTGAGGGTTAAACAGCCCAGTTGGCCTCAACTGACATATTTCATTGACTATCATAGTTATTTCATTGACTTCTGTTAAACTACATCAGCACCAGGCCCACTGTTTCCTTCTCAGGGAGCAATAAGCCACGTTCCAAAGGATGTGGATGCTCAGCAGGGCAGATGGATTTTCCTGAGCCACCAGGGGAGAGCTCCAGTGAATCATCCCCGTCTTCAAAGAGTAGGAGGTCAACTGCTCTCTGGGGACTCCTGTGTGCTTCGTCCCAGCTCAGACTGAGGACTGACACAGCTGCCACAAAAATGGAAAGCATGTGATGAAAAATAACTGGAGCTAGTGGAAAAATTTCCGGCACAGCATATTTTTCTGATGGAAAGTGCCATTTAGTCCAAGCCAAAACTACCCGCTGGAACGTGCTGATTTTGGCAAAATTCAATTAAAAAAAAAAAAAAACAAAAGGGTTTTTGATAAGGTTGAGACGGTTTTTCCTTTTGGACCGTCATTTCTTTTAAATGGTATATGGTAAAACACTGCCCAGAGCTGCAGCCAGGATGGAATGCTTTGCCTGGGACACTTTGGATTGAGCCAGGCCAAGGTTCTCTTTTGAAATCTCATTTCTGTGGTAACTTTTCAAATGACAGTCTGAAAGCAGAAGGAAAACTCCCTCTGAAACACCCAGCATCCCCACTTGCAAGCCCATCCTGCGTTTAGTCATCCCCACAGCCGACCTTTCCAACACCCAAGGAGAAAGATCCCCGTGAATCTGCCCACCCTTCATCTTCCACAGCCCACTCTGGGCTCCGGTCCATCTGGATTCGTTCTCTTCTGGGTCTCACCCCACCCTGGTTAGGAGTTCTCTGGGGGTTTGGGCCACCCCCCAAAGCTGTGTGGGACCCCAGCACCTCTCCCTCCACTCCCTGTCTCTTCCTCCTTCCCGACAGACGGATTTGCTCCCACCCTCCACCTGCCTGGTGTGCCCACCTCCTCCTCCTTCTGCTGTTTGTGTCTTTCCACTCACTAACAACTACATGGGAGGCTATTTAAGAGAACTTCTGTTCTTTTCAGACTGGGGGGAATAAAGAGGGAGGGAGAGAGAGAACACAAGCCAGACTATTACATTTTTCAGCAGACATGACAATATGAACACAGTTCCTGCAGAACACCGTACATTTTTTAACACAAACTTCACCCCAAAAACGTCGGCCAGCTCCCCTGGTGGCAGGAAAAGCAGAGAAATGAAAGGTCCTGCAGGTCTGCAGCTGAATTTTTACCCTGGAAAAGCTGGAAACAACTGGGCAAGGTCTCTCAGCACGTGGCTGTGCAGCCAGGAGGCCGAGGGTTGAACAGGGCTTGCAGCAACCCGGTCTAGTTCTAGTGGAAGATGTCCCTAAATGGCCTTTTATGCCCATTCCAACCCAAACCATTGACTTTCTTGACCTACCACGCCGTGCCCCAGCTGGGGACCATCCCACACGAGCAACAAAGGAGGAACTACGCAGAATGAACCCCTAGGAGATAAAAAACACCTTCACCACGGTCCTGGTGCTTCACAGAAGGATGGGACAAGCCTGGCCACGGCTCCCCTTGGTGCTTCAGCACCTCTGGACTTGGCAGCTGGGCCTGGATTGCTCACAAGCTGCACAGCAGCTCCGGTGTCACTCGTTGGCCACCCCTAGAGCAGCCACTGCTTGAACTCCCAGCTGTCCAGAAACATCTTTACTTGTTGCTCGGGTACCAAGGTGACAGATATAACACAGCTGGATGCTTGACGACCTAAGAAGATGGATGGAAGGATATAAATAGCTAACAGGAAGAGAAGAGAGGACAAAAAGTCCCATTTCCAACTTGGTAAAAAATACGACCAGAATCATAGCGGAGAAAGGCTTCCAGAAATAACCACATGGGTATTAAAGGAATGGAAAATAAATTAAAAGAAAAGAGAAACTAGGGAAAAAGAGATTAAAAGGAGCTGCTTAACTTGTTTGAACAGTAATTTTCCCATCATGGAAAGAGGGTTAATGTCACCTGGATGCTGCAAACCCTTACTGGTGGTAAGGTACCCAGACACTTCAGTGTGGGGAGTGACAAGCAGGCAGGGGAAAAGAAAGATAGGCATGTAGATAAATGCCATTAACTCCTATTAGTGCAGGAGTTAAGAGAGTTCAAAGGCTCAGTCCTAAGGGTAGAGGTCTCACGGACTGTGTCTGGCAACAGAGGCTTGTCTGCAGAAACTCTGAGAGGAGGCAGTTAAACAAACCAAAAGTTTCTTCCTAATTCTGGGAAGGCACCAGACTTGAGAATCTCGTGTTTCTGATGCTGTCACAGCACCAGATCTATGGCAGTCACAGGGAACTCTAAACAGATCAATAGTGTGGAGAGCAGTCCAAGAATGCAAGGGTGGTGAGCTCTGCATCTGAAGTCGCCCAGTCGCCCAGCAAAACACAGGGGCAACGAGATGGAGGGAACAGAGCACAGAGGATGAGAATGATGTGCCCCAAAGGGAAATGAAGAGCCTTCATTGAGGGCGCAGACACACCTTCCTCAGGAGAGATCCCATCAGAAGGAAGCAACATCCCTGAAATGGGAAATAACAGGCTCTTTGCAGGGTGCAGGGCAGGCTGAGAGGACACCCCATGTGCTTCCCAAGGTGCTCCCAACCCTGGGGGCTTCACAAGCTCAACAAGAACCGAGAAAAGGACTGGGATTTTTTGCTGTGGATGTCCTCCAGTGAAGGACTCAGGCAGGGAAGCAACAAGAAGC
Source organism: Cephalopterus ornatus (assembly GCA_013396775.1). NCBI lineage: Eukaryota > Metazoa > Chordata > Aves > Passeriformes > Cotingidae > Cephalopterus > Cephalopterus ornatus. Next base: position 186,259 of record VZRE01001179.1, read on the forward strand.
CCAAGAGGAAGAGGAAGTTTACAGCTGTCCTCAGAAAAGTGAACGTGGCCTTTCTTCTCAGAGCTTCCATATCCCTTGGGAAAGCAAAACAACTTCTGTGCAAGTCTGCACAGCATCCTCTGGGAGTTGGAACCTCAGGCCTGACAACTCAGTGGCATAGTGTGAATCCAAAGTAATTGCATTGTTTGCTCTGGGAATACTCCAGACACACTTGGCATAACACAGAAATAGACTCAAAATCCTCTTGTTGCAGGATCTACAAACCCTCTGCTCTTTCACATCCCTAGGATCTGTTTTTGATCTTCTCCCCTGCCTTCTTTCTTTCCATCGCCCTGATTTTAGAAAAAAAAAGGTATTTGAGTTCCTGCCTTCACTCTCTTGCTCTGTAATGAAATCTTTGTATCCTCCAAACATGCCTTGCAGAGAAGGGGTTCTCTGGAGCAGACAGTGAGGTAAGGGTCCCTTGGGTATAAAGACAAATTATCTGCAGGCAGCTGTTTGGGCTGCAGGGTTAAGCCATTTTAATTACCTGTAAGCAGAGCAGCAGCCAAAGAGTGGTCAATGTGTAAAGCAAGCCCCGCTGCCCCAGTGGGGCTGGGATGTCTCACTGAGGCTGCCTGCTGATCCTCTGCTAGATTAAATTCTCCTGCAGAGCTGGCCCACGGTTTTATGGCAACGGGGATAACTTTCCCGCACCTCAGAGTCCCATGTTTGGGCTGGGGCAGTGCCTGTGATCCCAGAGCAGTGAACTGCAAACCTCCCACCCACATCACAACACGCAAAATCCGAGGAACCACAGCTCCAGCAGGGTTTAAAGCTGTTGCTTTTCCATTCCTGGCACTGCAGAGAGGCACATCCCTGGTCTCTATCTGTCCCCATCCTACCCAGCCCTACCCAACTCCCAGCAGTTCCCCACGGTTTGTGGTCCCCTCATATCCCTGTCATCTTCCTCACATGCCCACAGAGCGAGAGAAAACGGTGTTTGGGTGTGTTTGGATGCGGGCAGAGGGAAGGGAAGGCACAGACCTTTCCCAAGAGACCAAGCTGGGAGGCGGTGCCGAACAGCAGCTCTTCCCAGCGCAGGGATGGCCGTTCACCTGGGCCACGCTGTGGAAGTCACCTGAAGCCACGGCAGGGCTCCCCACCAGGAGCTCGAATAGCCCCCTGGAAAGCTGTGCTGGGCCTCTGTCAAAACCCCTGCCCATGCCTAACAGGCCCCCTGGCTCTTCCCCCGCCTGCTTCCCAAGCAGTTCAAGGCGATCCAGGGAAGCCAGTCCCCCCTCAACTGTCACACACCCCCCCATGGTCGCTCCGCTGAGGGGACCACGCTTCCCTGACTCCCTGCTTCCTGCAGGAAGCGCCAGCCTGGTCCCACGGGACTCAGGGTCTCCAGCTCTCCCGTTTCCATATGGGAAGCCGCGCCCTGACCTCTTCGAGCTCCGACTTGCTTTTCCCAATCCGCCAGGTTTTGGGTCGGACGTGCCGGGACCTGCCGCCTCCTCCCCGTCCCTTTGAAGGCAGACACGTAGGCAGCCAGGCCCTCTGAGCACAGCTGCACACCACAGCATCCAGCCCTCACACACCACAGCATCCAGCCCTCACACTCCGGGCTGGAAAAACCACAACTCCATGAGTCACCTGCACTGGGCACAGACAGGGCCTGGGAATGCCCCTGTTCCCCTTCTCGGCGGGACAGACGCGCTCCCAGGACACCAAATCTCCTTCCCTCCCCAATAACTGGCAGGAACGCTTGGGGAAACTTCTGTGCCAGGTTTTGGGAGCAGGATCTCGGACCCAGATGTCACGACAGGAGAAGGGGAGGCCTCTGTGCAGCCTGCTGAGAGAAGGGAGAAGCAGAGAAGGGACAGGGAGGGATGCCTGGTGCCACAGCAGGTGACGAGAGCGGGCAGCTCCCTGCAGAGCAAGCCCAAATTCAGGGAGCTCTGGCGTGCTTCAGCCTCAGCTCCACAGCAAAAGAGTTGATGAAGGGTTCTCCCCGCCCAGCATCAACCCCCTCAGAGAACCCCTCTCCTCCTCAACCCCATTATCACCCCATTCAGCCTCTCTCCTCCTTCCAGTGCCTCTCTGAGGGGAAGGGATGAGGGTGAGCTGGGCTGAAGGAGCCACCTGACAAGCAGAACACAGAGCAGGGTGTGTGCAAGAAAGAACATTTCAGGGAAGAGGAAACACATGCTGTAATTCCATGTACACACACGGCTTCCAGGGCTTGGCACAGACCCTGCTCGACTTCCGCAGCCCGGCTCCAAATCCCCCACAAAGGCCATTTTCTCAGCCAAAGAGACAATAGAGATCTGACATAAACAACCTCTGTAGGATCAGCACATGGTACCCAGCCTGCCCCCACCACTGCCTCTCTTCCCCCTCACCGGAGCCGAGGCCAGCGAGACACAATGTGTAATTAGGTTAATGAGCTAAGCACGGATTTTAATTGGGATTCCCTGATTTACTTGTCTGTCTCCTCCTTTTGTTTTACTGTCGGTGCAGGTCCCTAAAAGCTGCCCTTGCCAAGGGCTCTGATATCAGAAAGGTCTTACGGATCTTTAATTGTATTTAATCATCAAGGTAATTAATGATCCTCGAGCAAAATGGAGATTGCATCTAGAGTGGTTCCAGTCTTGCCCTTCAGCATCTGTTGTGTCTGGGCAGAGGCACTTTGCAGACACGCAGATGACACAGAGAAAGACAGAAGGATGGCAGAGAGAGGAGAGTGATGGAAAGATAAAGGACTTGCAGGGGGGCAAAAAGCATTTAAAATGGAGAAGGAGCTGAGTAGAAGGGAGGGGAGCAATTCCTTCTCATCACACATGAGCACTGCCCTGTCCCATGGATGATTCACGGGATGGAGGGAAAACAGGGCCCTCAGCCACATGTTCAAGGTGCCCCACGACGCTCCTCTGCCCATCAAATGTCCAGCTGTCTATGAAATAGCCTGTCATGGCACGGAGCTCTCAGGCTACACGGCAAGGGGGAGTCTGGTTCCCACCATCCTCCCACGGTCCAGGCCCCAAAGGCAGAGATCCAGCTGCATTTGGGCCCTGGGAAGTCGGAGGACCCTCCTGGAGCTACCAGAGTGCTATATATGTTACTGGGAAGGTGTCCTCCAAAGGGACAGGAGTCTGCTCCCCATTTAATTCCAGAGCCCCGAGTGCCAGCTCCTGGGGGATGGCTGGAGTTCCCTGTGCCTCGACTGGCACTCAGTGCTCAGACCCTACCACGGTTACTCCCATGAGACAATCACCTGCTTCTGCTGCTCCCTTTTTCCACCCTTTGCCTCCCCCTCTGGCACCATTTCACACCCCTCTTTTCTCAGGAAGACATTTCCAAAGTTCAAAAACCCCGAGATGGAACACGGGAGAAGGGGAGCGATGGGGCGGCAAGTCGCAACACGTCCCCTTCTCTCTGCCAGGCCACAACCGTGAAACTCCCATCCCAGCTCCCAACCTCTCCGTTTCTCCCAGAGCACAAACAAAGCCTGTCCAACCAGAAAACTGGGCTGCCTGCTCCAACTTGCCCCAGCAAGGCAGCTTCAGTGAGAAGTGTCCGCGGGAAAGCAGGAGGGACATGGAACCAGTGCCTGTGGCTTGGGTCCTATCACACAAGGGCCATCTCGAGCACAGGGAGAGGTGTGCAGTGTCTGTGCTGGCTTGTTGAGGAATGTGCTCTGCCTCCCAGCCCTAAGGAACAGGGAAATGTGCAGCAAAACCACTGCCCTCTCCTCCTCCAGCCTCAGCAAGGGTGGGCAGGCTGGGTGCAGCCGGTGGGAGAGTCAAGGACAGCTACACATATTCCATATGGACCAGAGGGGAATGGCCAGTGCAGCCTGGTTGTGGGGTGATATTTAGGACTGTGTGATTCCCCTGCGAAGGAAAAACCCAGCCGCCACAGCAAACCCACCAAAAAGCTTTTCCTTCTCATTCCTATTCTGGTGGGCTCTCAGTGTTGGAGCACAAGTGAAAGGTCCTGGCGTGGTGCTGGAATGAGCCTGCTTTTATTCTGTCACTGTAAATTAGCCCCAACGTGGCTTCAGGCTGGACCCAGATAAGCTCTGTGAGTTGTGACTTGCACAGAGAAACTGTTGGGTTGGGCTTGCATTTCAAACTGGGCATAAACTGGGTTCACAGGGTTCCTCCAGCCTGGAGCAGCCTGGAGGCATGGTTAAGGGTTGGGGGCAGAGTTCCCCTCCAGATATTGAAAGCCCAGTTTTTCCTGGAAACCTTGGGCTCTATTACCATGAGAAAGGCACCGTGCAGAGCCAGTCCTGACAGGGAATCTGCCCCTTCCCACTCTGGAACAAGCTGCCTCACCAGGCAGGTTTCAGCTTGCTTGGGCCGTCAGCTTGGTGGATCTCATTTCTAGTGGGGTTTTTTTTTTCTCATTTATTGCCTACCCATCTGCCCCAGGGCTTGAGAAAGGGCTGCCTCCTCCTTCAGAGCATTAGCAACCATGCCAGTTTTCCCCACTTGGAATATTTCATGCCCAGGCCCTTTTCTTCCATGCTCCCTTATCCACCTTCCCCATCCCACGTCCGGCCATGGCTACTGTGGCGGCTGTGAGCCTCCAGGGGCTGGCAGGCACAGGTAGGCAGGCAGCGTTCCTGTTCCCTCTGCTTTATCCCTCCAGCCATAGCACATCTGAGCAAATAGGAACACCAGATGTGAGATATGGGGAGAGGAAGAGCGCCAGGAGCTGCGCAGGAAGGAGCGTCACCCAGAAACACGGGACGCGGAGCAAGCCAGCACAAAGGCACAGGGAATGGGAACTCCACAGGAATGGGCCTTGAAAAGCATGGCACTGCAGTGAGGAGAAAAGGGCTGGAAGGCTGGGGAAGCAGCCTGGCTTCAGCCACAGCCTGACACTGGGGTTGGTCGTGCTCCCACAAAACCTCCCCTCCCGCTGGCAGAGCAGGGTCTCAGCCTCGCTCCCAAGGCTGATCTCCACAGCCCCTGGTCCTGGGAACAGGCTGAGCTGATTGCAACAGCAGTGAAGATCTGCATCAACCCTCTCCTTCCTCCCAGCACACAAGATCGGGCCGCCTGATTGTGTCATTTATTCCCCCGTAAACAAAGCAGCCAAAAGAGAAACCCAGCCCAGAAATGAGAAACCCTTCCTGAAGACCCAGCTCAGCGCTGAGCAGCTGGGCAGAGCAGGAGGAGAGCAGGGATGAGGCTTCCTAGACCTGACCTCATTTGTGCCGGAGCTGCCTCCGGCTTGAAGCACAGCACTGTCATCTGTACCGAGTGCCTGGGATGGCACAGCCCCTAAGGGTGCCTGGTGGGTCTGTCCTGCCCCACAGCAGCCCTGCCCCACGTGGAGAGGCCTCTTTCCACAGGAGGCACTTATAGCCACAGCTCTGGAGGAGAACACAGGCAGCACTTCAGGGCAGGAGCTGATCACGGCTTGCCACGCCAGGGAGGAACTGCTCCCCCCAGGCATGTTACCTACTGTCCCTTCCCTCCTGCTGCTCGTACCAACCACCTTCTCTGGGCTGAAAGGCAGGACTGAGGTCCAAAGCCCATACCTGCAGAAGTGAGGCTCAAGTCCTGCTGCCTTCCAGCAACTGCACTATTTTATATCCCAGGAAGGAGCAACTTCAAACAGCTCCTGCAGCTCACGCCATCCGACTGGGATGCAGACTGCTGGACTCCATGATCCAATACATCCAAAATCTCCAGCTTGGGATATTTTGATTCTGTGGCTGCTGTGCAGGGTGACTTGGTGAGTAACCCCCATGGGCAATCACAGTTGAGATCCCCCACAGGCATTTAAAATTGCCCCCCTGTCCCCAGGCCACTGCACCAGCACCCGCAGAGCCAGGAGATCCTGGCACAGAAGCAGGAGGTGCTGGGCTCCCCTGTTTGCTGAACTCAACCCGCGGCACAGCTCAGCTCTGAAGCAGAGCTCCAGCTCCCCTCCAGCTGTTTTTGGGAGCCAGGGTCCTGAGCTCCAGCAGCACCCCCCCTGCACCAAGGGAAGCCCAGGGCTTTCTCCGGAGCTGGCAGCGTGGCTGTGGTGCCAGGGCCTGCTGGCAGCAGCCCTGCCTTCTCCTGGGGGATGGGGTGAGAGGGAGGCAGGCTGTGCTGGAGCTGCTTGCCCTGGGGTCCCTGGCAGCCTGATGGTTTCCCTCTCGCGTGTCAAGGGCAGCCAGCAAAGCCCTGGCTCCCCCTCTGTCTCTCAGCTCTGCCTTCCCAGGAGGAAGGGGAGCGGAGTGGCAGGCTCAGAGGCACGCACAGAGCCACCTGACTCACACTGTCTGTTCCTTTCCTTTTTCTCCCACCCTCCCACCCCTTTGCTCTGCCCCTCTGGCACCTCTGCACACAACATCATTGCTCCTCTCTGCCAGAGAGGGCAACCCGACGAATTTAGAGCAGCAAAACTCAGCCCTGGCGTACAGGGAGCCAGGTGTGTGGGAAGGGGGAGAGCTGGGGAGCCTCACTTGACCCTGTCTCATTGCAGAAACATTTCCTTGTCACCTCTGCCTTGAAACCTCTGCGCTTCATAGCCACGAATGCAAAGACCAGCTGGAAGCACCAGGACAGCAGTTTTTAGCCACAACCCACTGTCCTTGTTTGCCACTGCCAGGCAAGGAAGGATCAGGCCCAAGCATGCACAAAGCTCCTCTCCCATCCACTGCCTTTGTCTTTTTGCAAAGAGGTAGAAATAGAGCAGAAGATCTTGAGGGATGCAGAGAAGCCACTGACTGAACCCACAGCCTAAGAAGGCTCGCCAGGGCATTGTGAAACCTCTGAACCACTGTTCAAACAGATTCGAAATAGAGTCCCAGGCCTTCCTGCTCTGGGGGTGAGGAAGAATAAAACGAGCTGAGAATTTTTCAGTGCACACATTGAGGACAAATGGCTTTCTCATTGATAATGCCAGGAGCTGAAGCCAGGGGATTCATCAGCACATTCTGGCATCCCGTGGGACTGCAGGATTCTGCCCACACTGGTGTTAAATGCCACATTAACAGGAGCAGGAGTGCAAGAGCAGTGCAAAGAGTCTCAGCAGCTCAAAGAACCACAGCAGCTGGTGCCAGAATTCGGTTTTCAGAGTCAAGCCCTCCTTTGAATGAGTGGAGAGTAACTCCTGCAGTGCTGACACCAGCTTCCAGCCAGGTCACTTGGCTTGGACTGTCCCCTGCAACACCACAGCTGCTGTCCCAGAGGAAGCACCGGGCTGGGAATTACCTGCAGTGTGAGCAAAGGCAGCTGGAAGGGAGATGATGGTTTAGCTTCAGTCGAGTCACCCCTGCCCTGCCTCAGCCTTCTGTGCCCACCCAGCCTGAGTGCCAGGGTGCCTCTGCCCGCCCAGGCTGTGTGCTCTGCCCTTCACTCCCCTCAGGAAGCTCTTCCCAGCCTTGCTGTCACAGTAATGTGACTCTTGGGACCAAGCCACTGGCGTGTGGGAACCCAGGCACGGAGATGAATCTTGGAGAGACAGTAATTACTTCTGTCATATTAATAAATTAATAATTCTCTCATTTATTCTCCAGATTTAATTTCCCATCCCTGTGTTTTCTCCTCCTGTCACACAAACACACTGCTAAAAAATGTTGGAAGGCACAAGGAGGGATTGAGAAAAGGAGGGAAGGGGAGAAGGAGGCTCCAAGAAAGGGCCATCTTCCCCTCTGTCAGGCTGTTAAACAACTCCAAGCTACTGAAATGGCTCCTAAAGTTGCAGTGGCAGAAAGGTGAGAGGAGCAGAAACTCTGCCTGCACAACAAGCAGCCCCCCTTCATGGAAAAACACAGCTCAGAGTGCAGACATCTTCATCTTGGCTGGGTGTCTGCACTCACTGTCTAGTCAAGGAAGAGGAATTCCTACCACGTAATAATTCAGGCAGTGTGCATAAGGAATCCACCTTGGGCTGGATCAATCTGGGACCGAAAGTGCCTATTTATTTCCCCGGACATGAGGGAGTCTGGATGATGAGCTCCACGTTCCCATTTGGTGTCTTGCAGGAAGCTATGCCCAGTGAAATCAAGCCTTTGCCACTGACCTGGGCTCTGCTCATGCAGAGACTTACCCAACAACTGCTCAAACACTTTTTCAGGAGACCTCTTGCTAAAGGAGCTGCTGAGCTGGAGACTTCATTTTGAGAGAGCTTGTCCTTTTCAGAAATCACTTCTGAAGTGCCTCCTCAAACCTGGGCAGCCCAAACCACCAGCCCAAAGGAGAACATCAGCTGGCCCTGACTCCTCCTCCTGCCTTGGCACCACTTCTTGCCCAAACTTCTAAGCAAAGGACCTGTCTTTTCTCCCTTTGCAAACTCCCCCTCCGTGAAAAGTGACACTTGGCTGTGGATCAGATTTCTGACTCATCACTTAAAGATGAAGCATCTTGGCCCAGTGCTCGGTCCAGCCTTTGTAAAATGATGCTTGGTCCCACCCCCTCTTGCCCTCCCATGAGACAGAGGCAGTGGCAACCCAGATGGGTTTGTTGCAGGGGAGGAGGCACTGATGCTTTGATGCTGCAAGGACCTGTCCATGTTTCCCATCTCGGCAGAGAGAGGTTCAATGGGAGCATCCATGTAGCAGTAACAGGAAGGGGAGGAAAATTAAGCTCCTACCAGGGGCCATCAGGTCTTTTCCATTCCACACACCTCGTCCTACATCCCTGAATGACCCTGTATCCCCTGCCTCGCTGGCAAATACACAGGCAGGAAGATGAGAGGGTTTTTTCGCCAAAAAAAAACAAAAAAAAATGTGGTCAGACCGGAATTAAAAGCAGGGACATTAGAGGAGTCCTATCTATAATTACACCCTCCTGCTCAAAGCATTCCGCTCCTGTGCATCCCAGACAGCAGGATGCTCACCTGTGCATCCCAGACAGCAGGATGCTCACCTCTGCAGGTGAGGGGGCTAAGCCAGAGTTTCCCTTGCTCGTTGTTTTGGGGAAGCTGAGGGAAAATCTCACAAGGGATTCTGGCCACAGAAGGTAAAAAAAAAAAAAAAGGCAAGAACAAAAGGCGGCAGCGCTTCCCTGCCCCCTCCCCGCTGCCTGCAGATGTCCGCTGGCTGCTGGCTAATCCTCGCGGGCAGCCAGGCAGTGTCACCCCGCGGGGGGACAGCCGTGTCCCCTCCCCATCGCCCCCAGCACAAAGCGGGGGTCAGCGGGGCCGGGGGCGGCTCATCCCCGCTCCCGCCGGGAGCAGGAACAAAGCGCCGGGGCCGGGAATTCAACACAACCGACAGCATTTCCATGCTAATGAGAGCTCCCGGGTCCATCCTGCCCGCCCGTGGCAAATTGGAGCGTAAATCCGGGCTTGGGAGGATGCAACTCTTACGCCCCATGAGCGTCGCTGGGCTCCGACACCGATCCTCTGCCCCGGTTTATTTTTAATTGACTCCCGCTAAGCCGGAGTGCACGTTCAGCCGTTCCACATGGAACAGCTGTTGAAATTGAAAATCAGCAGCATAAAGTGCGGACGTATCTGTTCTGTGGCGGTCGCTCCTTAGCGCTCCGTTTCCAAACCTCAGCAGCCCGCCCGGAACAAAGGATGCCTTGGTGCAGAGCGTTAACCCCCTCCCGAAACCTCGGAGTCCCCATCCTGCAAACCCCCACGTTCCATCCTGCAAACCCTCGCATTCCATTCCTGCAAACCCTCACATCCCCATCCTGCAGCTCTCACATTCCATCCTGCAAACCCTCACTCACATCCCAATCCTGCAACCCCTGCATCCCGACCCTTCACCTCTCACATCCTCATCCTGCATCCCTCACATCCCTATCCTACACCCCTTACATCCCCACTCTGCAACCCTCATATTCCATCCTCCACCCCCTGCACCTCTCACATCCTCATCCTGCATCACTCACATCCCCGTCCCGCAAGCCCTGCATCCTCATCCTGCGCCCCCCACATCTCCATCCTGCACCCCTCACACCCTGTCCTGCATCGCTCATATCCCAAATCTGCACCCCTCACATCCCCATCCTTCACCCCTCACATTCCAGCCTGCAGAACTCCTGAACCCCCCACGCCCTCATCCTGCAGGGTGACAGGAAAGGATCTGTCCCTTGGGGCAGCTCAGCCCGAGCAGGGAGTGTTTCAACCAACAGGCTCAGCACCAAGGTCTCCATCCTTTGCACAACTGTCCAGCACCCTCAGAAACAAGCCCTGACAAGGCTCTTGGCCCCTGGAGGTGGCCAGCTGGGCTCCATGACCTCATCCAGCCGCTGGGTTTTAGCCGGCACGCTGTTCCGACCGTCGGGAGTCGGAGCTGACATGCTGCTGCTTGGTCCTCCTCACAAATAAGCTGCGCCCTCCCACACAGGGAAAACACCAGCTGGCCAAAGCCTTGGCCATCCCGCTGCTCAGTCCCAAGGGATAATGATCCAAAACATACAGGAGAACCCCATGGACTGCCAAATCCTCACAACGAGCTGAAGTCGACGGGGAAATGTTGCGAGTGGGAGCGATTGGGATCCAGCCCCGGGATCCCTCCAGCAGGGATTGAGCTCTCTAACACAGTGCAGTGGGGTCTGGCTGGCTCTGAGAGCACACAAGGTTCACTCCTCCCTCCCTGGGAAGCCAATTCCTGAGGCTGGTGTACCAGTGTCCTTCCAGGTAGCCTGGCCGTGGAGTCCAACCTGCTGGAAAGGTGGCACAAATTGCTAACGGGGGCAATAAAAGCTCAACCTCTCTCCCTCAGGAGTTTCTACATGAATAGTCATCAAAGGCCTGGATCTCTGATACAAACAAAGCCCGAGGGAAGCCAGATCCTGTGGTAGGAAGGATATCCCTCTCACCTTCTGTTTCTTGGGGAGCAGAATCCAATCATGGGAACAGACCTGGAGGAAAACCCCAAGAAGGAGCAGGAGGAGGGGGGGTGGATGCAGATAACACTTTGCTAGCGTGTGTCAGCAGGACTTAGTCTATAAATAATATTTCCCACCGGTGGCGTGCTGAGTGCCAGTCATTTCAGATGCTTTGGCATTTATTAGAGTGGTTTGCTGGGAGCTGAGGTGTTTGGAAAATCTGTCACTGACCAGTGTGTTCCAATCTCAAACTGATTAATTAAAAGCTGACCCTGGGCTTTTCTGGAAAGTCTGGCCCCTTCTCTGCCTTGCTCTAAACCCAGAAAAAGCAATTTTTATCTTTCTGCCAACCGAACAAATCCAGCTCCAGACCTCTGATTAAATATTAACTACTTTGCACAGACCACAAGCGAGCTCCACAGCTATTTATTGCTCCAAAGGCAGCTGCAGCAAGAAACAAAAACAAAACAAACAGAACCAGCCAGGAACGAACGAACGGTGTCATCCACATCAACAAGTTTCCCTTGTGTGCTTGAGTCAGCTTGGAGCCAGGAGGCATTTAAGAGCACGTTTCACTGGGCTCGGAGCTCGGGGAGCCAGCACGGCTCTCCCAGACCCAAAATGCCCCCCAGCACCTCCTGCATGAGTGCACCAGCTCCATCCCGAATCCATCAGCCGCTGACGTCAACGCTCCTCGCGCTGGATCTCGCCACAACCCCTCTGTGGTGCTCACGGAGCTGATCGCGCTCCGAGGGGGCAAACTGGTGACCTGGCTGGTCTCTCGCCCTTCTCAAAGCCCCGTGTGGCACTGGCAGGGGCCTGACAGTGGTTTTTAGGGACACAGAAGGATGGTGAGCGTCTGCAGGCAGCACAGAGCCACAGAGGTCACCGTCTGGCCTTCACGGTCACAGCCAGAGGGACACTGGTGGGAACCAAGGTCAGAACGACGGCCCCACACCAAAACTGCCCCGTGTGCACCCCCGGGGCACTCAAAGCACCTTCGAAGGCTTCTCCCCAGGCTTGTCCCCTGTAACATTCGATCCCCTGGAGCAACAGGCCAAAAGGTGATTGTTCCTCCACCTTATTCCCAATTATTACTGGGAATAAAAAAGCAGCTGTGCTTCTGTTTGGGCCCTGGGCCAGCGCCGGGATCCCCCCACCCCATTTCACAGCCATGTGCTCAGGTTTCTGACGCACAGGATCAAATAACCCATCACTCAGGGTAAGATATTATCCCCTATTACCAATTCAATGCAAACAGCTCTCCTCTTCCCCGGATTAAAAGCCAATTAAAGAACCTTGCTTTTCAACTGGAGAGGAGGAAAACCGAGAGGAGGTTTTTGTGGTTTTTTTTTTCTTGGTCTCTGGAAAAAGAGGAAATATCCCCCCATAAGAACTATCGATGAGTTCTTTTCAAATGGCATTGATTTTGCTCAGAACCATTTGGGGCTCAGGTCTCCAGAGAAACAAGAGAAATTCAGAGAGGACACAACAACAGAATCTCAACCACCCGTGTCCTAAAAAAGGAAAAATAAAGAATTTTTATTTGCAGGAGGATCAATGGTGTTTGCTTAAGTCAGCAATTGTTGTTTTGGGTTTCAAAGCTTTCCCAGGGCAAGGGAGCCTTACTCTCAAGGTGAAGAGCAAGCTCATAAATCTGGGAGAAGCTTCAAGACCAGAATATGCTGATTCCCCACTGCAAGGAGGGCAGAGCCAACAGGAAAAGGGCATTTGCTCTGCAAACAAGAAGCAGGATGAGCGCTTGTAAATCGCTGGTCACAAGGGAACAGGTGACATTCAGTCCTGCTGCACTCGGATCTGGGATACAAGGGGAAGAGAAAGGTGACTTTAAGCCAGCTCTGCACTCCCAAGGGCCACGTGAGCCTCTGGTTTCTCCTCTCAGCTCCCAGCACAGGCCAGTGAAGCCTCAGATCTGATATTTTATTTCCCACAGCTCTCACTGGGAAAACAAGACTTATCTTCAAGACTTGACCCTGGCCCCAAATCCTAAAATCACAGAATGGCTTGGCTTGGAAGGAACCTGAAAGATCAACTTGTTCCAACCCCCCTGCCATGGGCAGGGACACTAGCCCAGGTTGCTCAAGGCCCCATCCAACCTGAAATGCCTCCTATTTCCTCCTGCCCTGGGAGCAGACACGTCCAGAGTCGTGTCCAGAGAAGGGTAAAGCCAGAGATGGGAAAATCTCCCAGCTGGGACTGCGGCCAGCACAAAGAGGCTCCACCACACAGCGCACAGAGACAAGTCGCCACATCGATCCCGCTTCCCCAGGTTTAGTGGAAACAAACAAAAAGCCTCATCATCAAAAACCCCAGACTGCCTTTGCAGCAAGTATCCTGCCCAAAAGGAGCTCTGTGTTCGGAATTACACAATCATTAGGGTTGGAAAAGGTCTCCAAGACCATCGAGCCCAACCTCTGACATCACATCACTAAACCACCAAGCTTCCCCCAGCTTCCCCCTGTTGTCTGCTGCAAGGTGAGGGGGGATTAGGGGTATTGAGTTCTTGACAGCAGGTGTTTAGCACACCCACCTGCCTCAGCAGGCAGGTAGGTGACCTCCCCAGGTCCTCTGCAACCTGAATTATCCTCTGTTTCTATCAGGATGCTAAACTAGCACAAAAACATGCCTGTCTTTCTGTCAATCTGTCACCTCGCGTTCATTTCATTTTCCTCTGTCAAACATGAGCCCAGATCTTACTGCCAACAAGCAAGAGAGTTATTTATTGTTTCCTCTTCTGTTTGCTTGTTGGTTTTTTTTTTTTTAAAGCCATTTCCACTTGAAATACACGCAGGCAGGCAGAGCCATACGCACACAAATAGCAGGGCACCATTTTCACCAGGCTCACTCTACTCCGGGCTTGTTTAGTGGGAAGACTGGGAGTAACTTGGTCTGACAAGTGACTCTTTGCATTAAAACCAAGCTGCCAGACTCCTCTTGGCTGCACACAGGGGCAAGGTGAGGGGATGTGCCCGGTTTGCCTGCACAGGCTGGGCTCAGCTGGTGCCGAGGCAGAGCAGGGGGCCAGGTCATGCCAGATGCCACCTGCCTGAGCAGCCACAAGTTTTGCATCAGGAGGGGAGGGACCCAAAAGGAGGAAGCCAAAATCCTGTTCCCACTGCCTGGGCTGAGCATGGAGGATGAGCCAACCACCAGCAGATGTCCTGAACATCCTTGTGCTCAGCACCACAGCGGTGACTTCAGGATGAGGGACACCAGCCCAGACAGACAGCAGGGAAGGGGTGGGACACAGACACAGCCAACAGCTCCCCCATAGATCCAGGCTGGATGGAGCTCTGAGCAACCTGGTCTAGCGGAAGGTGTCCCTGATGACCTTTAAGGTCCCTTCCAACGCAACCCATTCCGTGATTCTGGGGGTGCTCGGGGGGAATGGCACCAGGGCTGGGAGAGGTGTGGCTGCCCGAGGGGCACCTCAGCCCCCTCACACAGCATCCCCACCGCCTGCTGCCACACCAGGGAGGCAGGCCAGCTCCCCGCCCTCACCCACACAGCCACACACCTGTACGGGAGACCCAAACCAGAGGGAAAGGGAGAGGTGGGAAGGGAAATACGGGGAGAACAGGAGGAGCCTGGGGACAGGACAGCTGTGCGTGGGGCACGGGGAGGAGCCAGAAGGATCCCTCCCTCTCCCCTTCATTTCTGCCCTGGAAGAAAAAGGAGGACTTTTTCTGCCTGGATTTTTTTCCCCGGCGTCCCCCCCCCCGGCCCCACTGCTCATCAGCCCATCTCAAGCCACCCCATCGCCATGGCAACGGGCCGAAGGAACAGATGGTCCTGGCAACGAAATCCCCCTTCGAGGGGAGCACACGGGGCCACACGCCTGGGGACAGGGAGGACACCCCCTCACGCTGCTCCTCCTCATCCTCCAGCCATGGAGACACTCCCGGGCTTGGTGCCACCTCGGGATGTCCTTGCAGGAGGGAGGGACACGGATGCTCCCACCCCAAGGGGCCTGAACCCTCTGAGACCCACCATCCACGGCGTGGGCTTCTGGAGCATCCCCCTGCCCACCTCACCCCTAAAGCAGGGGACTGCACAGGGGACAGACCCTCCCATCCCTGAGGTGAGGGCTCAGCTGTCCCAGCCTCGCTGGGTTTCCCGGACGGATTCATTTGACCAGAGCGGGATGAGATCCGGGGTGGGTGAAGATAAAACTCAGCCACTAATCTCCCTGTGGATTAACCGTCAGGCCTGACCACGTGGGGCCGTGGTGTGGGGCTCTGGAGCAGGAAAACAACATCCAAGCCCTCCTGGAGATCCCCACGGCTCCTCTGGAATATTTGAGGGGAGCAGCCAGGCATGTCCCAGGCACCCAGGGAGAAGAAGGTGTTCTCAGAGGCAAGAACCTTGTCTTTCCTCATGGGATTTGCTGCAAACCTGATACAGCTTGTTGTGTTCAGCCCCAGAACTGGCTGGTTTTTTGGGGAAAACAGCAAGTGTGAAGCTACACTTCAAAGCCTACAGAGCTGCCTGGGCCTGCAAAGGCAAAGGATTCTCTATGGGGAAACACAGGCTGAAGACATCAAGAAACACTCTTGCAAGAAAGAAAAAAAAAATACAACAAGTGGCTTTTCCTTTAGGAACCTTGGCACAGGCTGCCTCATCTGCTCAGGCCCATTTCCTCCTGAGAAACCCAGAGCACCACTCACTCTCCAGAGCCAGTTTCGGAGTTGTTACCACCATTATCACAACTTCCCTAGCTCCAGACAAGTCTCTGTGGATCCTGGCTGAGTTCTGCAGCCCTGTCCCCAGTCCCACGGGGGCCAGACAGCTGCTTTCCTTGCCCACGGAGTCCCGGGGAGACTTGATCCCACCTGGGAAGCAGCGTTTCCCAGGGCTCCAGAGCCAGAGGATGGAAAGCAGGCAGTCCCAGGCTGGGAGATGAACATGTTGGGAGCTGAACCCCTCCTGCCTCGCAGCAATCCCTTCCCCTGCTCCGAGCTGCTCCCTCTCCATGGCCCTGGCACGCTCACAAGGATGCTGCCCCGGGGAACCAGCCCGGCCCAACCGGCTCCCAGCCCACACCCGTGGGAAGCACCAGAGCCCATCCTGCCTCTCAGGTGTGGCCCTTCGCCCGAGGGCTCCCAGAGCACTTGGTGCCAGCTTGGATGTGGCCACTTCTGCTGGAGAGAGGAGGGGAGCTGTGCCAGGGAGCTCCGTGCCAGGGCAGCGGCTGCGGGGAGGCTGCAGAGCCTCCCGGTGTGGATGGGGCAGCGCTGTCCACAGCACCCCTTTCCAGTGCTCCCTCTCCTTCACAGAGGGTTCCCAGGCAACACTTTCTTTTCTGGGTTCAGCCCTTTCTTCCCCAGCCCCGCCAAGCCCTGGAAACCCACATCTTTTCTCTGCAGAACAGGTTGGGTGCAGGAGCAGCCGTGCCCGCTTCCCACGCGCCAGCCTGGCCCACACCCTCCCCCTGCCCCAGTAGCCCATCTCTGTTTTTTTCCCTCTGCTCCCTTTCCCGGATCAAAGCTGCCTCCCCTCCCTGTGTTACAAACATTATTCAGCTGCCAGATAAGAAGCTCTCCAGCAGCTCTTTATTAATCCCACTGGAGGCAGAAAGAAGCGGAGTGAAAGGGTTTAGTGTGGCCAGGACAGAGACTAATGTTCCACGAAACACCTTTGCAAAGGAGAGCCATGTCTTCTTCCCAGAAGGTCTCTTGGGAAGCTGGGGTAATAATTAACAATTATCGAACTTCAGGCCCTCCATCTCTCTCTCTCTCTCTCTTTGTCCTGACCAGGGTTTTGCAATAACTCACCTGGTCTGAAACGTTCTCAGCCCTTGGAAGCTTGGCTGGGGTGCACTGGGGCTGCAGGGATGAGGAGGAAGGTGCAGACAGACTCCGTGGGCAGGCTGGAGGCAGCTGCTGAGTCTGCTGCTTCTACACTGAGCTTGGGTATGAACCTCCTTTCCCTCCCTCAATGCGTCCTGCAGCTCCTTTGGCCACAGTGGCTCGTTGTGGTTCTTTCCTAGGGAAGTTCCCCCCCAGCTTTGGAATGCCACAGAGTCTTGCATATGGCTAAAATCGTAATCTACCCAGGAGAGAGACTAGAAAGCTTTTATAGCACAAAGACACTTGTTTAAATCCATCTGCTGTCTGAGGCAACTATAATCAGTGCCATGTGATGGCTCACACGTGCATGGCTCCTCAGGCATGGGTCTGCACTGCTACCTGTCCCCTCCGATGGAAGGACCACAGAGCTTTTGGAAGTGCTTGTTCATGGAACAAAGGGTATTTCTGTTACCTGCACGGGGCAACTGGAGCGTCAGGAATCTTGCTCACGGCCACGTAGGAAATTATGGGCACAAGCA
The DNA here is from genome assembly GCA_013396775.1 of Cephalopterus ornatus. Classification (NCBI taxonomy): domain Eukaryota; kingdom Metazoa; phylum Chordata; class Aves; order Passeriformes; family Cotingidae; genus Cephalopterus; species Cephalopterus ornatus. Next base: position 203,386 of record VZRE01001179.1, read on the forward strand.
AAACACACTTCAGGTGTCTGAAGGCTCGCACTGCTGTCATGGCACAGCGTGACATCCTTCCTGCCCCAGCACCCACAGAGCCACCCAGGACAGGGCACAACGTGAACCTGTCACAGCCTTTCCTGGAGTGCTGTCCAGCAAAGAGCCAGGCTGTGGCTGGGAGGGCAGCAGGGCCGTGGAGAGATGTCCAGCCCACGCCTCTCACCTACCTGCAGCACCCCCCAGGCAGCGACAGGAGACCAGAAATGACCCAAACGCAAAACCAGCGGAGCGAGAAATCAAGAGACCTTTGGATTAAACCAGGCAGGGAAGCCAATGGACCATGTTCACCCACTTCCATGGTGTCAACCCACACATCACGCACTCAGAGCAGCCACTCTCTGCACTCACAGAGTATTTGTACACTGATCTACCCAAAAGCATTTCCCGTCTTCTGAAATCCCTGGGCAGGGAGCTGCTCTGCAAAATGCCAAAATAAAGGGGAGTCGCCTTTCCCTGTGCTTTGTAAGTGGTCTCCTGCTCGGATGGAGGAAGGTTGGGAAGATCAGCTGTGCAAAAGGCACCCTGCAGACACGGGGCAACGTGAGCACAGCAGAGAGGGACGGCCAGCGGCAGCTCCTGACAAGGAAAGGCACACAGAGGTGAAGGGAGCTGGCCAAGGATATTCCAGGGAGCTTGTGGCAAAGCCAAGAACTGCTGCCAGCCCTTCTGAGCTCAGCCTGCCTTTGCCATCACCTCCAGGCCATTCTTTCCCCGTAAGTAAAAGCTGATTCATGCCTGGTAGGAGTCGGTGTGAGGCAGCAGATATTCCCATTTCCACCGAGGTACTGTGAGGTACTCCACGGGCACGGCAGCATTTGAAATGTCAAGAATACAAAAAAAAAAAATAAAAATATATATATATATACTTAAAGAGAATGATTTCAGCCTTTTATTTCCAAAGTGAGTTTAGAGGCAGTGAAAGATCTCAGATCAATACCAGCAAAACTGCAAATTGGAGTCCTCCCCTTCGCCACAGAAAGGGTACAGCTGAGACAGCATCTGCACAAACAGCCTGCCCACAGCCCCTGCCAGCCTGCCTCAGCTCTGACCTTGAGGAGTTGCCTTCAAGTGTGAGAGGGAAACTCCCCCTTCCTCCCCCTTCCCATGCAGCCCCGGGCTTTTGTCCCCGGGCAGGGAGATCACTGCTGATTTATCTTCCTTGGGTACACTCTGCCTAGAGGAGAAACTGAGGCTGGACCAACTCATCCCACGCGCACACCGAGAAGAAACCTGCTTCCTCATGCAGGTGGAAAGGAATCCCAAAGGGGTTCAAGGGGATTTTGCAGCACGGATTTTGAGGTAAATCCAAGAGAGAGCTTAACTACCAGGCTGGCTCTGGCACCTTGGGTGGTGAGATGCAGTTGCCTGTTCCTGTGCTCCATTAAAAACAGGCCCTTCTCCTCCTCCCCTGCCCCACAGCTGCTGGTGTGCTCGGCCCCGTGCCCCGGGGACCTCGGAAAACTGCTGTTCTGGGTCCTCCCCATGAAAAGTTGGGATCAATACAGCTGTCAGGCTTTGGCCACATTACCCCTCCTAATTGGAATTACAATAGGCAGACTGCAGCTCTCACTCCATCTCTCTGTTGCTTGTCATAATGTCATCAAAATCTCTCTCGCTCTCTCTTTATCACGGAGCGTGACGGGAGCAGAGGCGCTGGCAGCCACGAGGCTTCCAGAGACTACAGATTCCTTTGGATCAGGGTGATCCATGGGAGCCAGGGTGATCCATCGTGGGCAATAGATACAGCAGCTGTGATTTGTTGATCATTATCAAACGGCAGTAATGCAGGGCTGAATTACCCAGGGGAGGGAAGGATCAGCAGCCCGGACCTACTCAGCTCCCCAGAGACTGGCCATAAACAAAACTTAAATAATTAGAGTGCTTGGGTGGAGATGCAGTCTCTAAGCGTTCTTAGGCTCCACGCAAATAAAGGAAATAAATTCTTGGAAGGTGCCAGGCTGGATGGGGCAGAGGGAGGCTCATTTTCCACATCACTTGAGAGCAGCCGTTATAAATCTCACTGAAAGATGCACCTCCCCGGGCTAGCGATATTTTTAAACTCAGAGAGAGAGAGGGGAGAGAAAAAACACATTTCAGTATTTACACCACAGGCAAAAAGGGTATTTAAAAATCAGGGTACATTTTCGAAAGTCTGTTCCTGCCGTGCCATGAAAGAAAGAGTTTTCTTTCCATAGTGTGATAGCTGGCAATATTAGCCCCAGAGAATTCATTCCTACCACCGTCATTCTGTTGTGAGCTGAGAAATCAAACTCCCAGAAGGACTGGGGGAGTCAGGGGATAAAGGTTCCTTCACTGGCAAATTGCTGGTTCCATTCCCGACTGAACCAGCAGCAAATGCAAATCGATTCCTGCACTGTCCCTGCTCGCTTGGTGTCTGGGATAACGTCCCATGGGAGCTGGGACATGGGACGACGTGGCTCTGCACAGCAGCACCCTCACGGGAGCAGCAGGCTGGTTTGCCGGGCCAGGAGCCAGGCACAGCAGGGACGGGCACCAGGACACAGGGAGGGTATCGACTGAAGGACACGGCACTGGAGTCAGAGCCGGGGCAGAGCCCACGAGGTGTCTTGGCCACTGGAGCAGCGTGTCCCTGACGTGCCAAGGACACCTGAGCTTTGGGGCAGGGGGATCCATCCACCACCACGGGCAGGATCTCCAGGCCAGTTTTCCTTCCCGACACTTTGCTGTCCTCTAGTTGGTTCACGGTTCCTTCCCTGCGCAGGGTGGGGGGTGGGGTGGGGTTTTTTGGTGGTCACCTAGGAAATGTTGCCAGCAGCTGGCTGATCATGGGTTGGATGGCAGGTCTGCCACGGGAGGTGCACTGAGGTGAGAGTTCTCAGCCTGGCTCTCCTGGAGGACCCCAAAGATGAACTCCCAGGGAACTGCCCTCCCCTGCAACCACTGCGTCCCTGCTCCTGCCAAACTCAGTCCTGCTCCTCACTCCCTCCTGGGTTCCCAGGCACGGAGAACATTCCCCCTTTCACAAGCTGTACTCCGCGCAAGCCTCTCTCCCTCCCATCCCTCCCACCCCTTGCCAGGACTGCTGCCATCCTCCCAAAAGGATCCTATTCAGCTCCTATCAAAGGGATACACAGCACAGCCATCAGGCATCACAGCACCAAGCAAATCCCCAAACAAGCCGCCTCTAAAGATCAGAGCACACTGGAATCACTCCCTCTGCGAGGAGATCCCAGTAAGCCCTCCCCCACTTTCCCTGGGTTCTTGCTGAACCCGAGCATGGGATAAGTTTGGCAAAGCTCAGCCCCATCACTAGTAAAAGTCTCTTCATAAAACTCACACACGCATGTTGCTCCTGGCCCCTCCAGCTCCCACACCAGCCCAGTTCAGCACACGGATACTGGGGGGCTGCCCCAGCCCTCCTGCCCTGCAGGAAGGGGGGTCTGAGGCTGCCCTTTCTTCAGCCCCTTGGTGCACAAAGTGAACTCACCCTTCCTGAGTAAAACATCCCATCCTGCCCAGCTGTGGGGTGCAGTGCTCAGACTAAGAGCACCCAGCTGGAGAGCCAAGAGGGGTCCTGTATCCAATGGAAACTGGCAGCTGATGGAAATCACAGCATGGCAAGGATGCTGCTATGCAACACATCCCCGATCCTTCATGGCCATAAATGGGCACAGCCTTGGTTCTCCCCCATATCCAGAGACATCCCTTCCTCCAGCACGGTCCCGAGCCACCGTGCTGGTGCAGCTGGCAAGGGGAAGAGCACAAACAGGCCCAGGGATGAACAGCTTGTGCAGTTGTCTCTGTTGTGCACCACCAAATCACTCGCTGCTGCCTTCTGTTGCAGCTCTTAAAACAGCACTGCTTCTCACATGGCACAGGCCTTGGCTAAGGGAGGTGACAGGCAAGAGCAGCAAGGAAATACAACCTCTCCAGAATGGAGAAGATCTTCTTAGAGCTCCTAAACTGACCTTGATTAACACGTCCTTAACATTTCCTCCAGTTTTGGCACCCCCAGGCTAGGAAGGCCATCAGCACTGGTAGGAATGTGACTCCGGGCTTGCCTACAAGGGGTCTCTGCTGATTATCCTGCCCAAGAAAGGTCAAAGAGTAAAGCCCATCAGATGTCTCTTCCTAAGAAAAAAGTAGCCGTAGCTTGATGCAGCTTTAATTCTTCAGTGAGAACAGTGTCCTCCTGACTGCAGGCTTTCCATGGTGTTATTTCTAGTCCCAGCCCCGTGGGAGAATGAGGAGATGTTTCAAGGCAGGGGGAACCTCCCTCAGGGCCGTGGGTTTGGGTGAGGGGTGAGTTATGACTCCACAGAACTGATAACTCCTCTGGCACAGGATGCTGAGCTGAGCTGGCTCATTTCTTTGGGCTATTCAAGGACAGGGCAAGGGTTCATTGCTCCCTTGCTGCTCTCCCCTGCCCTGAGTGCCACAGTTCCTCGCACAGAGCAGCATAACCACGCTGTATAAAGCTGCTCTACACAGAAATCAGGAAAAGATAGTGACAGAAAGCCCGCCCTTTCTCCTCAACTCTCTAGCCCTCTGTATGTGCCTCCCAGCAAACCCTGCTCATCATATTAAACTCTCCCCTGGGTCTATGACTTCTGCCCATCATGGACCGTTTGCAGCCCCTGGCTTTGTCAGGACGCTCAGCACAACAACCTCTAATTACAGGCCTTTGCTGGAGCTCTTGAGTCACACCAGCCTCTTCTACACATTAGCATCAGACCCTGAGTCCACATTAGCATCCTCCCCCAGAACTCTGCGCCCAGACTGTCCCCCTGGGCTGTCTTTCCTAGGGACAGTGAGAAGGGTCACTGAAAAGCTTCTCCAGCAGTATCCACTCGATCCAGAGGGTCTTCTGCCACGGGATAAGAAATGAAACCCGCTTTTGCCACGTGTGAGATCCTCAGTGCGAAAAGCAGATACCATCTGAAATCCAGCTTCCCCGCTGGATCCATGGGATGTGGCTCCAGACCCTCCACTGCAGCAGCCTGTCTGTAGCCTCACACAGAGAACAAAGCTGGTTCTGCTCTCAGGTGGCCACACAGCACTTCATTCCAGCCCCCTCATCTCCTGCACAGACAGGCCTTTGTGCTGGGGAAGGCTCTCTCCCGTCACCAGAGCAGAAAGGCTGGATGTTGGCCACTGGCTAGGAGCTGCACGGACACTCTGTCACTCCTGGACAAGCCTCTGGATGCCTCGCCCTGGCACGAGGAGGGGAGGAATGGATGCTCCACGAGAACAGAAAAATGGACTCCAAATCAGCCTGATTACAGGGTTTCCCCAGGTAGAGAGAGAAGTGCTGAGAAGAGAGATGGAGGCTGAGTCCTCTTGACTAACCAGGCTTGGGAGTACCTGCTGTCTCATAGCCAGGTGGTCCATCTGGTGCCTGCCGCTGCTCCGAGGCAGGGATGTGATTTGCAGGTCCTGTACTGCATCTGTAGCATCCCTGCATGGTCGGGAGCAGATGGAGCCACTTTGCTGTTTCCCGCAGCTAGAAAGGTAAATGGGCTGGGATGGGGAAGCAGGAAACCCCATCCCTGTGTTTTAACTTCCAGGGAGGAGAGCCACACTGATCCTGCCTCTCTTAAGCTCTTCTCCCTGCCCACCTGTAGGCTGGATGAGGATGGAAAGCAGTGCTTACACCAGTCCCCAACTGGTCTGGCTCGGAGCCAGGAGCAGAGTGAGGGAGAGAGGCAGAGTTGGGTGGACAGTGCTTAGAAAGGCTTCCCTCTTGCATCACACCAAATGATGTCAAAGGAGGATTATAAACCTCCTGCGGGGACTGCTTTATGGTGGGGGAATGGAGAAGAGATGGTTCATCAAGTTGGGTCAGTTCCTCCTTACCCCTCCCCAGCACCCCATAGAGACGCTGAAGGGACCAGGGACCGCTGAGCCAGATTTCCCCTGTGCCTCCCCAGTCTGGGACCCCCTGTCCTCCCAGGCTGGGGAACAGCAAGGGACTGAAGCTCTCTCCCCCTCTCATGCCTGGTAGCTGCTGTTTGTCTGCCTTGGGACTGCAGCAGAGCCGAGAGCTGCCGCAGCTTTGATGAAGCCAGCGCGTGAGAACGGCTGCACCAGCCCCCAGATGGGGAGGAACACTGGATGGGCAGCAGGTGTTGAACTCCCCACGTGTCCCCGGGTGCCCTTGGAGCCTGGGACACGCACAAGTGAGAGCACAGGGCAGATAAAATAACACAGTGCTGGGAAGGGCAGTCCTTGAGCCTGCAAGTTTCACTTCCCATTTCTCCGTGTGACAGAGACGGGATTGTGAATGCAGGACTTTAAACCCAGTGTGGCAGAGGGGAAGGACAGGGAGGTGACTGCCTGGCTGCCACGGGCTCTCAGTCACAGGCTGAGGGGAGACTGTCCTTCCTCCCGTGAGTGGTACTTCTGCATTTGAGCAGCCTGGGGAGGGGTTCGCTTTCTGCTACGGGAACGAGGGGTTCCCCTTGAAAACCCGGCTGGGAGGGTACGTGAGTGTGTGCATCAACCTAGTCTGGACTAAACCTTCACTGGCAGAAGCAAACAAACGTATACACCCAGGAGAATATCTGTGGCTTAACAGCAACCAGGAGGAAAGCAGGAGGATGTATCACGAGAGGTTTCCCTCCTTAGTCAAACAAATTTTCACCTGGCACACTTAATGTGGGTTAGGGAGCCCTGGATGCGGAATTCTCCGTGCTGGGATGGCTGAGCTCTGGTAATTAAGACAATGAGCGTCTCCAGTGCAAACTGGGTCCCAGCTCCACTGGCTGGCGGCACCAGCTCACCCTTCATCAGGGCTGCCCTGATTTAATCTGACGTATTTGAGGAAGCAGGATCTCTGGGGGCTGTGAGATTGGAGTACCTTCATCCCTCCCTCATTTGTTTCTTCTGCTTTTTGCACTGATAAGCCTGGCTGGGCTGAGAAAGGCACTGAGCAAAGCCACCACCACCTGGAGCAGTGATGTTGCAAGAGGCAAACCCTCCCTCAGCAGCCCTGAGGGCTGTGGCCGTCCACATGAGGACTGACCAACTCATCCCTGCAGCACCCACAGACAGCCTGGCCCCTGCTCTTCCGAGAAACTTTGCCTTTGAGCAAACTGCTCTAGTGGGAGGTGTCCCTGCCCGTGGCAGGGGGTTTGGAACAAGATAATCTTTAAGGTCCCTTCCAACCCAAACCATTCTAAGATCCGGTGATCAAAAAATCTTCTTGCCCTGGTGCTGCCCCACCATTCCTGTGTAACTCCCCAGGGCCCTGGAGAAGGGTAAAGAGCCTTCCTCTGGCCAGTGGTGGCCACTCACTGCTCTCCCCCCGGGCTGTCCCCGACTTAGTGGCACTAGCAGAGGGCCAGAGGTGCCCGTGGAAGTGCAGGCCTGGGAAGCAGGTCACGACAACCGGCTCTTCTGGTTCCCTTCGTGATTCAGCCGAGGCGTGAGCGGTGCCCAGAGTTAAGCTCAGCTTTGTGGCTGGTCCAGCTGCAGCGCCAGGCTCCGCCAGCATCCGCATCCCAGCACACTGGGGATGTGCTGCAGGATGTGGGGGTGCCCCTGCTCCTGCGGTCTCTGGGCTAATGGCTCCATGAGCACTGGGCTGGGAGCTCGTGCCTGATTAACTCTGCTGCTTCAGAGAGCAAACAGCAGCAACCAGGGCCAGCCCTGGCCCTGGCCACGGGGCAGACGCCCTCCTGCTCGTGGGCTGAGCTGGCTCTTGCACAGCCTGTCGCCTCACCCACACACTCATGAGCTCAGCACACCAGGGTAAAACTCGACGGGTCGGTTCCACTGCAGAGAGCCAGGTTTAACGACAAAATACCAGCAAAAGACACGCTTTGGCTTCCCGAAATAGCCTGATGCTGTCGTTTCTGAGTTTTGGGAGGAGGCAGGCGGGGGAAATGAAAAAAATAACAACTAAGAACTCAAAGCAAAGGCTGAACAAGACTCTGGCAACTTTTTTTTTTTTTTTTTTTGCATTTTGGAAGCTGCTTTGGGATATTAAAGCAGCTTCTCTAAAGTACAAGATGGACCAGATCCCGCAGAGACACACTCTGACTATTCCCAGCACTCCAGAGAGCTGTTGTACCTCCCCAAAAACGAACCCTCCCTCCAGCTGCAGCCAAGTTTGACCTCAGCCCTCCAGGTCACTACAGCTCAGGCAATGCTGGCTTTTGATGGAAAAACCGTGTGTCAGAGCTTCGGCCACCTCTGCAGCCCACCCCTGCAGAGCATCTCAAAGCACTTTGCAAAGTGTTCACAGGCCCCTCTGGGAGCCCAGGAGGCAGCCCAGTGACAGCAAACAGGAATCTGTCCCCAGACAGAGGGCAGCATTTGGAAACAGAGGCCCAGATGTGCAGATGCCGGACCGAGCACAGGATGAAGCCTCTGCTCTGGGCTGGTTGCATCTCGAGCTGTAGGAGTTTCACGGCAGGGATTAAACAGGCAGATTGTTAAGACTTGTAAAGCCTGAATTTAACTGCAAGTGTTCTTAAACTCTGCAGTGGAGCCCTCCTGCCCTTCCCCCAGGGCTTTTCAGGAGCTCCTGTTATCAATATCTGGAAGCCCTAATGTAGCATGAGTTGATACCTGGTTCCAAATGGATGGGCAGATGTGCACGGAAGGCTGCAGGAACCGTGAATTGAATCCGTTCTGGGCGATTGAACCGATCACATTAAAGATAATTTGTAAAGCAGATTTTTATAAGAGACTCCTTACAGCTTTTACAGCAGGGAACTTTTATTTCCTTATCAGAAAAAAAAAAAAAAAAAG
>VZRE01001179.1:215614-227400 GCA_013396775.1 Cephalopterus ornatus
CCTCCAGCTGTTGGCAGATGTTGGCGGCTGCGGTGGCAGCTGGGCTTTGTTCGCCGTGTCCGGGCGCATCTCGCAGCCCAGGGGCGCCTCTCTGTGGGTTTCCTGAGGTGCTCCTGCTTCAGCACCCCGGGTTTTGTGTGGAGTTGAGGCTTGTTCCTGAATCCCCTCTGTCAGTGCCAGATGCCCACCTTCCAGACGCGACACACAAAAACACCCTCCACAAACAGACACGACCGTCGCATGGGGATCTAAATTTCCCCTCCTCGATGCCTCGGGTGTACATACTACAGCGTTTTCTCCTCGGTGCCTCGGGTGTAGCTGCTCCAGCGTTTTTCACGGGGCCTGCTGAAAGAAGGAGCTTGTTGTGGACACCCTCTGTGCGCGCTGATAAGCGAGGGGATTCAGAGCCAGCACAAGGGCTGGTGCGCTGGAGGAGGGAAGGCAGCGGTTTGCTGCGCTTTGTAACAGCCTTTATTATGCGGACACAGACACAGCCTTTGTGGATCCTTTGCTGAGGAGGTATTTAGCCTGCTAACGCCGGCTCCCGAGCTGCCCTGGCCTCGGCGAGGATGCTGAACCCCAAACAAAGATGTGAACAACAATGACAACAACCAACAACAAAGTCATGTTGATTTCAGGCTCCATTAGAACAACACGGGAACAAATCAATGCCTGGCAAGCAGAAAAGGACACAACCAGTGGGGAAGGATACCACACAGAGTGGAAAAGGGAGAGGTGGGGGGGCAGCCAGCAGCTATAAAAAGATACCCCTGAGGACCCCTTCAGCAGTCTCCTCCTCCTTCTAATTCCTTTAGAAGTTAATTCCTGTTCGAGGGAAGGATAGACAGCTCTGTAACAAAGCGGATTAGCCAGATACAAGGTTTGTTCCGAAATAACAGAAGTTATTACGTAGTAATGAGGTTTAGTTAATAGATTCACAGGCTGCAAGGCCACTGGGATTCCTTTGGACGTCCTGCTTGTGGAGCTGAGGCTGCTGAGCTTGTCCCGATGATTTCTGCCTCCTGCCTCTTCCATGAAGCTGCAGACCTGAGCTTAGGAGTGCAACCCCCTGTCCTTGTGGACAGGCAGGCTGTGGAGTGTTCCCAGCATCCTTGGGATGATTGGTTTTCCTGTCTGTGGAGTGTTTATCTGTTTAATTTCAGTTTTAATCCATAAAATCTCATTATTTCTTTTCCCAACTCCATTAAAGAGATACCTCCAATGAGACATTGCTCCCCTGGGCAGGACTCTCTCAGTTACCACGGAGTCCCCCACGTTATCAATGTTCCATCTTGCATTATTCCCAGTGATACACTCTCCCATCTCCCATTTAATGTATAGTCAATGACCCTGAACTGGTCCCTGCTGAGATGTTGGGGCAGCCACACCTCAGCTTTCTGCATTCCAGGTGACAACTGCAGGGCTACGTCCAAGGTAAAATTCAGATTTCCCTTCAGGAATACGGGGAGATTTGGGCCTTGGCCTCGTGATGGAGCCTTGGGCCTTGGCCTCCCAAATCCCAGACCTCAAACATGTGAGACAAAAATGTAAATCCATTTAGCAGCAGCAGCAGTAGACCATTCGCCCTGGTGCATCAGGCCTGACTTATTGAGCCAGAATGTATTATTTTCATGATCCTGCACAAAGCAGAACCCATCACATTTGGCACAGTTCTGGCTGTTAACTTCTAAGATTTATTACACAGTGCCATGGGGCCCCTGTTCTGCAGCATTTTGTGAGTCCAAAATTTCCGTGAAGCCCAAGGGGACTTCTGCATGAGCAGGAAAGGCAGGAGCAGAATACTTTGGTTTGGCAGTTTTTTGTTATTTCTAGGGGAGGAAGATCGTAATATGTAACATATTTAATTACATCAGACTTATTTTTTGGATTTGTGGAGGTCTCTGTGTGCATGTCCTCTGAGGGGCTGCAGAGACTGCCTTCTGCTTTGCTAGAGCAGCTGGTTTAGCCAATTTTTTCTTTCCTTGTTCTAACCCTCACTGGGATGGTTTCTAAAGCTCATCCCAGCCAGAGACGTGGAAGAGGACCCCTAACTATTCCATACACCATGGTGCCTGCAATAATAGGGCAGGGGTTTTAAAGGTTCCATATGAACACATGAACCACTCTGAGACTCAGAAATTAGTTTCATAAATCTATAAACATATTTCACTAGAAACAAAGAGAGAATAAAACCTCCCACCTGGTGCCTCAGATAGTCCGAGAATCCCATGTTCTCCAAGGAAAATAATTTCTAATATGGTGCTATTTACACCCCTCTTGATTTTTAGGGATGGTAGAACTCATTTTAGGTGGCAGCTAGCCATCAGAACAGAGATCCAAGCCCCTTCCTCTGCACCCCTGTGATATCTGTTTTAGGCACAGATACTGGAAGTGGTGTAGGAACTTGGCCGCCACTTACATAAGTTGTCATGCTAATATCATTCTTGAAAATTGCCATTAAAGCATGAAACAACATTTGGCTGGAAAAAAACCAACAACAACAAAACACAAACCCACCCCGGGCTTGCAGTGTTTTGTCCGCCCAGCATTTTGGCTGCTCCCCCAGCACGAGGGTTTTCTGCTGATGCTGCCATGTGAGGTAACGTCTCCTCAGCAACCTGCTGTCATAGGACGTTCCACCAGCACCTCCCAAAATCCTTCCCACTGCCTGACGTGGTTGAGCGTGGTCTCTTGGCAGCAGGACACGGGATGGGGTTGGGAAGGGCTCTGCAGTGACACAGATCCTTTTGGACGGGGTCTTCCCTGGCGAGCTGATGCACATCCTTCCTCTGGGTGGAACAGATGCTGGGCTGGAGTCAGGGAAGAATGGCTCGTCCAAACAGCTCCTGTCTGCTCTGGGATGAGCACAGGAAGAACAGGGCTGGGCTGATGGCTACCCCTCAGGGGATCCAGGAATTCCCTCAGTGTCTTCCCGAGCAGTGGCCCCTTCCCAGCGGCTCCGTGAGACTTGAAAGGCTCAGTGGGAGTGGACATCTTATACTAGTTATTTATAGTTATGATTACCAGAGAGGCTTGGGAGGAGGGAAGGGGGCGGGGGGGGGAAAGGAATTGCTCTTTAAAACATTCCTCAGTGGGGTTTTTCAGCTGCCTTTGTTTGATGCAGAGCCCACAGCAGAGACCTGTCATTCTGAGCTGGGGGCGCATTTGACACTCCTGTCTCCGCCGTGTACCTGGTGTGTATTTGCTGCAGTGCTGATTACATTAACTCCTGTGTTTATAAACATTTGGAATCAGTGCAGAAGGCTGTGCTGAACAGAATTTTAAAGCCGGCAGCAGTTTTATTTTTGCTTTTTCATCTGTAAACACACACAATGTGTCTGCAGCGCAGTCAACAATGAGGGATCAGAGGTGCAAAGGGCTTCCTGAGCTGATTGTCTGCTTGGCTTCACTTCTGAGCTCTCCTGATACAGCCTCCTCCATGCACAGACAGACAGACACACATACACACTGTACAGACAAGCAGACACTGCCTCACACCTCAAAGCACCATCCTATTTTATAAGGCAATTCAGCACTGATAGTCCTGTCCCGCTGTTCTCTGGATAGGGCCAGCAGTTGGAGAAGGAATTAAGTCTGAACTGGTGAGAAAATTGCCTCCCAGTTAATGGGAGCTGATGCGAGCTGTAAGCAGCCTGCAGACAGCAGCGGGGGGTTCGTGGCCCCCTCGGTGGAAGGGTTTGTAAGAGCCTCGCTGCAGTGCTATCGCGGCGCCTAAACCCTCGCGATCCCCACAGCACCCCCTTGCGAGGCTGGAATTAAACCGTAATCCTCATTATACAGGGAGAAAAGAAGCCCAGGGAGATTAGGAATCCCAGCCTCGCAGAGAGCAGGATGAGTTCTGCTCCGGGCTTTCAGTGCAAAGCGGCTGGAGTTGCAAGGCTGGTGGGCTTGGGAGGACCCACGCCTTGGAAATGCCCTACAAGGGCTGGACTGAGAGGGGTTTAATCCAGCCAGCCACACACTGTGGGAGGATTTGGGCTGGAATTTGGGCTCTTGCATGGGTAAGACTGCTGCAAACAGCACCCATGTCTCGCTCAGACTAGAGGTGGGCACAGGGGCAGACTGGACAAAGGGTTTGGGGTCTGTGTGTGAGTGTCAGCCTGTCCCCATCAGCAAAGAATCATTCCTGCATCAAAGCCGACGAAATGCCTGAGAGAAGGAGCTGTCGTCTTCCCAGATGGAGCTGACATGGAAGAAGGAATTAAAAGGTCTGTCTTCCATGCACACAAACACGCTGGGAATGGTGTGTGCATGCGTCCATGGAGGGCAGGAGACGAGGCACAGCATCCACAGAGACCCCATGGCACGGGGAGGGGGTGAAGGGAAAAAGCAGAGGAGAAATAAAAAATGAAATCAGCAGAAACACTTCAAAAGGCATTGCTGATGAGGTCCAGCAAGGGGAATTCTCTCCCTGCTCTTCGGACTCATCTCTCAGGTCCAACATCGGAACGATGTGCTCCCCAGCACCCGCACGGCCCGTGCAGAGCGGGCAGTTATTGTATTAGAAAATAGCATGTGTTATTGAACAGCGCTGTACCCTGCCTTCCCAGGGGCCCTGGCAGTGCCCACGCGTGGCAAGGAAGGCAGGACACGGAGTCCCAACCCAGCAGCCTTCTGACTGAGGGTGTTAGGAGCTGCTGTGCAGCCATCCATGAGGGAAAAGCCACAGAGAGGATTTCTGCTGCGCTGGAAATGCACTGACACGCTCCGCTTCGGGTTTGAGTCAGGATCAGGACACGCCGCAAATTTACAAGTGGAAATAAGCCTTTTGCTTTCAGTAGTTGGACAAATAGGCTTCTTCTCCTGCATAAGCTCTTTTGGGACCTGATCTCAGGATGACAGGGCGGGAAGGCGAGAGGTTTGAGGGCCTGTCTCATTTGCAGGCTGTCAGGTCAGCAGCACGAGGGTGTGAATTTGGTGCCCTGGCAGGAGGGCTGCTGCTGGGACAGGGGAGCAATGCTCCCACAGCCATCACAGGTGTGGAGAGGCACATTGCCTTCAGCAGGGTAAAACCCCGGTCCTGGAACCCATGGATTTGGGCCAGACCCACTTCTCCATGTCAAGGTGTACATCTGGAGCAACTCTGGTGCTTTAAATTTAGCAAATCTGCAGCAGATCCAGCCCAGACATGGGAATTTCTAGTGTAAATGTGGAGTTGATCCCAATCACTGCTGTGAACACGGAGCAGCCCCACTCCCTGTCCCCCTTTCAGTCGATGGCGCTTGTTTCTAAGGCACATCCAGCAAAGATTATTCTCTCTGTCCCTCATTTCCAGCCATGCAATTAATTCCTGGCTGTCCCAAACGAGCTGCTTCCCTGGGAGCAGGACCCTCTGCCCCTCTCTGCCAGGCCAGGTGGGCATCAGCCTTGGCAGCATCCAACGGGGCCATGGGAATCAACACATCCCGGGGATGCTGATTTATCGCTCTGGGGGTTGTCAGCATAAATCCTCGATAAATAGAGATATGAATAATAAAGTCTGCGTTTACCTTGTGAGCATTAATGAGTGTCCTGCTGGTGAGCAGGGGGAGGCTGTTGCCAGGCTGGGCAGGCAGTGGAGGTTTCCTGTGCACGTTCCTCCACCATCCCAGGAAGGGAAGGGGTTTTACTCCAAACAATGCTGTGTGAGCCCAGAGTAATCCCCCTCACAGCCTGTTTTGTCAGTGCCAACTGGGCCTGGCTGATGTCTATTCAGAGGGATTTTGCTGCAGTCTGAGGAGTTAGCAATGTGAGTTTGGAGGGGCTCCAAGGGAAATGTTTCTGTCAGCCTGGAATGACTGCAGAGGGGCCAGCGGAATGATGTTACTGCTCTCTCCCAGAGGACAAACCTCTGCTCGTGGACCAGTTCCCTCCTCCTGTCTCACTGTGGGAGTTCTCCATCCAAGAGTTCCTGCTTTCTTCTGCAGGTGCTGGAGGGAGGAGGTCACCTTCCTCCTGCCGAGCTCCTAGGAAATCAGGAGACCTTTCCAAAGGCGCTGGATAGCTTTGCCCATCTCCCTGGGAGAGCAGCTGGCCTGGCACTGAGGATGAACACTTGTCCCCATGGCAAGTCTATCCAAACTTTCAACCAGCCAAGGAGCCAGGCTCTGTCTACTAATTCCTGCTGCCTGTTTAGGTTTTTTTTGTTGTTTTTGTTTTGGTTTTGGGGGTTTTTTTTGTGATGGAAAAAGACACTGGTTAAAAACTGGTAGATCTATGGTGCTTTACAGCCTTCCCAGGAGGAGAAGGGATTCATGCAGGCTTTGGACTTGGGGATGCCAAGTTTAGTTGCCCTCCCTCGTGGTGTGACCCTGCCTCCAAGTGCCGTGAGCCCCTGCCACCCTGGGCACCCACCGAGAGTGGCAAAGTGACTTAAGGAGTCATCTCTTGCCAAGTGGGGAGAAAAAATGTCACATTACATTTTTGTTTTCCTGCTCTCGGCACAAATGGGCTCACGGTGGAAACTGTCTGCAGGGTGTGTTTTCCGTGGCCACGTTTTTTTTGGTGGGCATTTGGTGATGTTGCTGGGTTCCAAACCCCTCTCTCATGGAGTGGCAGCTGAGCCAGCACCTACATGGGGGTTTGTGGTAGTAAAATTCAACGTGCCTTCTACAGATCTGTGGCAAGGGGACAGAAAACTTCGAGCAGCACAAACGGACCCCTGAGTTCGGCCTGTGTTTCTGACACCTTTTTTCCCCCACTTAATATTCAGATTGGGCTCAGTTACCTTTTTTTTTTTTTTTTTTTGGCCCTGATATAAACAATTGGGATGAGAATTCACTTTGCAGCACATCTCCCAGTGCCTGTTTATGATACCTATTCTACCAGTGTACTGAGCATCCAGCTCTGGGGCTGAGTGCTCCTCATCTCGTGCCTCAGTTTACCACCAAACATGTCACAGCCAGCAGGGAAGTCTGGAGGCCAAAAGCCCTTAATGGCTGGAACAGGCTCAGCCAGAGCTGGGATAAATGAGTAGCTGGTTTCCATCTGGAACATTCTGGGAAACTGGACCTCTTTGGAAGTGATGTGTTGTGAGATGGATAACAGCAGGGACAAGCTGTTAAGGGCTTTTTGTCCTTCTGTGGGCACCAAAGGTCTCTTTTCTCTTATAAGATAACCTGAGAGGAGTAGGACTGTGGGCTCACTCCATTTGTCAAGTGATTCTTTTAAATGTATTTAAATACTTTTACAGCCTCTGTTAATGAAACTTTGGTGACTCTGGGGCTCCTGAGGGAATCCATCTGCATCTAAGTGATGGAAAATGAACTCGTTAATGGCTGGGCCCTGCTTAGTCAATAAGGGATATCGATCCCTAGTGATGAAGGGCTGGATGGGAAGGGGCTTGGCTAAATGGGCTCCATCCTGGGGATGAGTAGGGATGGGTGGGCAGTGCAGAGCAGTGATTGATGAGGAGGATCAGATGGTGGCTGGGAAAATGCCTCATTTTCGCTGCTCGCTGCAGGGATTTGGAAGGGCTTGCCAAACTGAGGTACTCGTGCCTGAAGGACACGTGGAAAGCCTGTGTGAGAGCTGACTGCAATCTCTCTGCTCCTGTCTGCTGTGTCCGTACACCACCTATCTCCACAGGGGGCTTCTTTCCCTTTGGATGTCCCTGTGGGAAGGAGAGATGTCTCTCCAAACCCACCCACCCCTGAGCCCATCAAACCCAACTTCCTCCTGTCACAGCAGATTGAGCACGCGGAGGGAGATCGGAACTCCTGGATGGGCTCATCCTGTGGATAACACAGAGGGTAAACGCTGGCATGTCCAGAAAGCCATGCTCCAAATGCCTGGATCCTCTGGGAGGTGCTCTGAAGCAGTTTGGAACATTTCTCATGTATCCAGTGGGAGTTATTTTGGGGCAGGTCTTGTCATGGTCTTCCCTTGGGCTAGAAAACTCCCATGAACTCCTTTTTCACTGACTTTGGAACACTTGTCCATCATGGGAGGGAAAGAGGTAAAGGGAAGAAGCTCATACACTTGGGAATCTGCTGCAGGAAATGGGAATTACCTGTGTGGCTGTGGAAACCCGTTGCTCCTGCTCAAAGGGAAAGGTGTGAAGGTGGGGAGGAGGATGACAAGTTAGAAGAGGGAAACAGGGAACAGGAAGCATATTTTCCAGCCTGATTGGGTACAATCCTCCTGTACACACCATCTGTGCACTGGGAAAACCGTGCTGGGTCTTTTAAGGGCACTGATCCACCCTTTCATCTCTCTCACACAGGGCAAAACATGCACCATGGAGCTGGGAGCAGAGCTTCAGACAGAGGAAACTGCAGAAAAAATGCTGATTTTCATTACAGAGGGGGGTCAGAACAGCAGGGCTGACTCTCCTTTTGCTCAGGGTCCTGTTACAACCCTGTCCTCTGCTTTGAGGGGTCTCGCTCATTTGAAGCAGCTGAATCTTCGGGGATTGTATGAAAAAAAAGGCACGTTTGGAGAAGTGAGCAAAACCTTTATGGCTCTGGAGCAGCTTTGGAACGCCTGCAGAAGGCTTTGAGATCTGCAGTGGCCAAAGCTGAGCCGTTTTATTACGACGTGATGGTGCTGCGGCCTTCGATGATTCCCATGTCCCCTGGGTCAGATCCTCGGCTGATAAAAGCTGGGAGAACTGAGCTGATTTATGGCCACTGAAGATCAGCTGCAGCAAGCCCACATTACACCATTTGATGAACAGCCTGCTCTCCCCACTTGCCTTCAGTCACTCAAATCTGCTTCATTAACAAACTCTCCCTAATCACTGCTCCTGAGCAGCGGAGCACTCTGCCCACTGGGGCTCTGTATGGAGCTTCTTCCCGAGGATTTTTCCAGCCAATATAACACACACTTTAATGACTTTGCTTCTCCTTAGCCAGTCGTTGGAGGCCGTGGAGCGGTGATTCTGCACAGAGTCTCTCATGGGTGGCTGGGTGTTAGCTGTGAATCTGCCCATGTCCTCAACAACCAAACATCTTCCTCCTCTTAAAAGAGGATGGTCTTTTAGCTAAAGACATTTGAATCACCGAGTGGGGTCTGGGGAGGTTGGTGGAGGTGATGCTTCAGCTTTTAAGCACGTCATAGAAAGCATACAGGGGTCTTTAGGGATTTCATTTTTGGGCCAGGATTTGCCTTCGAAAGAAGAACTCTTCCAGGAAATAGAGTTTCCTGATCTGGAAGCGATTAGGTGGTGGCTGTGCCACGAGGGAGGGAAGGATGGGCATGGGAAAGAGCAGGCTCAGCCCTGGCAGCACGACCAGGATTTGTGCTCAGCCGTGTCTGTCAGTGCCCTTCTCCCCGTGGGCTGCGCTCGCAACCCCTCTCTCCCGTCATGGCTGATGGAGACCCACCATGCAACGTGGAGAGGATAATTTGAGCAGTTCTATTCCCACCCTGGCGTGGAGCCATCTGTGTGAGACGTCAGAGTCTCCCCCACACAGCCCCTGGCAGCGGCGGCAGCAGCGGGTTTGCCGTGGGGAGCTGCGAGGTGCCGGGGGAGCGGCCCAGCCACCCTTATCCCGTGGGCGGCTTGTTTTCCATCCTTCCCACCCCCTTGGTGATGATGAGGCCTATTTTTCTCCCTTTCCATGTGCAGAAATAGCTCGCATTTGTCGTAAATCACCTCGGCTGCAGATGGTGAGTCACCAGTTGATCAAAGGCAAGACCCTTTTTCTAGGTCTGGGCGGAAGACGAGATGCTTCAATAAATCATTAGGAATCAGCAGCAGAGAGTTTCCTTTGGGTTTAAGGAGAAAATCACCCCACCCCCCTCCTTTGTCCCCATGCCCCCGGCTTTGTGCAGTGTACATCGCAAATCTCAGTGGCATGAATGGGGGTACCTGATTTAGGATCCCTGTCACAGCTGTTCCTGGGCATTGGGCAGCAGTTTTCTGCCCTAACCACCAAGGCTGGACAGCAGCAGGGGGAGAAGCGTCGTGGCTGAGGGGGATAGATGTGCTGGGAGCAGGGAATGAGAATGGACAGAGTGTTGGCATGTGCCATTCACGGGCAGGAAATGAGATAAGAACGCGGAGTCCAACGGGATCAGCATCAGCTGGGCATGAGCGTGACATGAGTTTGCGGGGTGGTGACAGGAGCAGGGATGCAGGGGGAGGTAAACTGCCAGCCTGTGACATAACAGCACCAGGATCCAGGAATCCACACTGTTGCACCTATTGCAGGGTGGGATGAGGTGGCACTGCACAGGACTGCACGGACAAACAAGGAGAAACACGGCAGTGAGGAGAGACTGAACCCAAGCCCTGCCTCTGCCAGCCTCGTGGTTGCAGAGCCCTGCCCAGGAGAGAGAACTGGGTTACAGGAGAGCAGGGGACGGTGTGAGAGCTGTCAAGGAAAAGGGAAAGACCTGGAATTGTTCCGGAGCGCTCCTTTCGTCTCCACACCTCCAGCCACAGCCTCTCCGGGAAGGGAGAGATCAATGGCTCTTGAGTCAGAGGCTCTGCTGAAAGCGGAGCAGACGAAGGGTTTGCCATCTGTGAACAAGTTGTTCTGATTGAATTAGAGAACATTTAGCATTTACAGATAATTAGAAACAGCCACCCATTACAAAGGCAGCAGAGAGAAGGGAAGCTTTTGGAAGGCGATTGGAAGCTCCTTGACACATCAGCCAGGGGAGCTTTTCAGACACAGCTTCTGAGCACTTCCAAGAACTTTGTGCTCCTTACAGCCCCAGATCCCGGGAGCCGAGGATCTTCCTCTGTCTCTCTCTTCTGTCCTTTCCATTACTTTTTAACTGCCTTTTGCCTTTTTCCTCCAGCCAGCTCCTTTCTGGGAGATTTCAGCAGGGTTTTACCTTCGGTCCCATACTGGGCTGTCAGCTGTGAAGGGAAGGGAAGGAAATTGCTTTCCTGCTCCATGACTGTCACAATCCCTTTGGCTTGGACTTGGGCCTTGCAGCCATGGGGAGGGACATCTCTGAATGCAGAGGCTCCTGTGCTATCCTGACCTCTGCAGGAGAGACCTGGACCTAAAGCTGGTTAGTATTTCTTCAAACTATATTACATAGCAAGATAAATACTCCTGTAATAGGGAAAAAAAATTAAAATGTTTGGTTATAGATTTAAAAAACAGTACAGTATGTAAAATGCTCTCTTTTCTGCTCAAAAATACATTCTTCTCTTTTTATCCTTTAATATGTTTTTACATCAACAGTATTTTAAAAAAGCACGTTTCTCATCCTTTTCTTTTGAGCGAAAAGAGAAGCTTGTGGAGACTTCAAATTCCCCCAAACATGAAAAGAGATGATTTCCTTCCCCAAATTTCCTCTGAAAAATAACTGGCATTTCTCAAGCAGCTCGAGCAGTAATTGCCTTTCAGCAGTGATGGTAATTGCGTTGCATCTGCTGCAAAGAGATACCCAAGAGGTGAAACCATGGAGCTGCAGCTGCCCTTTGGCTGGAAGAAGCCTCAGAGATGGCTTTGGGGCAGCTGATCCATGGCTTGGCCTCTGCTCCCAGCCCCGTGGGTGGCTCCGTGGGCAGAGGCACTGCCCCACTGCCCCATCCCAGTGGGATTGCTGTGCCTTGCGGGAAAGAGAAGCCAACCGGGGAATAAACAGGTTTGTGTGCTTGCATGGAGGTGGCTGTCCCTTTAGCAGCAATTAAAATGCTCAGTGAAGCTGTGGCTGCCCCATCCCTGGAAGTGCTCCAAGCCAGGCTGGACGGGGCTTGGAGCAGCCGGGCCCGGTGGAAGGTGTCCCTGCCCACGGCAAGAAGGTTGGAACAGGATGATCTTGGAGGCCCCTTCCAATCCAAACCGTTCCGTGGTTCTACGAAATTTCAAACGGAGATT
>VZRE01001179.1:227638-238972 GCA_013396775.1 Cephalopterus ornatus
CTCTAAGCCCCCATCCCTTGCACCGGCGTCCACCCCACGGAAGGAGGAAGGGAGAGAGGTGTGATCTCGCAGCGTTATTTCTTGTAGGATCAGGCTGAGGGCGAAGGAATCGCTCCAGACGGCTCACCCCGAACCGCCCCGTCCCGGTGCCACCGATCTGCGCTGCCGGTGGTGCCGGGGAAGGAGAGGGGATGGTGGGCAGCCCCTGCCAGCAGAGCCAGGGAGGGCTGGGGGGGGCTCTGCACGTGCCCACATCCCGGCTGGGAGCATGAGAAAATGCCTCCAAGGGGGTGTCAGACACAGTTACAGCGAAACATGATATTTATAACAAAGTGTGGGGGAAGGTGTCACATCACATTACGCTGATGCTCCAACGCCGGAGACACGGGGACAAATGCTGTGGAGTGGGGTGTGGGGAGGGCCAGCAGGCAGGAGGATGGCTTTGCTCTGCAAATGCTGGTTCTTTGCTGGAGATCCTGGCAGCATCCACACCGGGCAGGGTTTTCCCTGGAGGCAGGAGAGGAAGGCAGGTCTCTCGTGGGTGCTGGCATCAGCTGGTGGTATCACTTGGCTCTTGGAGTCACTGTGCCTGGCCTTGCTCTGCTTTCCGACAGCAGTGCTGGGGTGTGAGGTGATAAAACAGGGGAAATAAAATCCAGATATCTCAAACGCTGCTCCATTGTATCTCTCCTGGATGGACATATCCCACTCGCTTTTGCGCCAGCTCGAGGACGTTGGCTTGGGAGCATAACCTTGCTGATAAACCTTTCCTTACCAAGTACCATTAAATGCTGTAATCCTTGGAATAAACAGTTCTTTAGGGAGAGCCGGGCTGTGTCCCTGCACGCAGCTGGGATTGCACAACTGGCTCCCTGAAGAATGAGCCTCTGAAAGTACCCAGCTCTTCCCAGTCGCTGCAACGAGAGCCAAAGCCAAGGGCCAGGTCTCAGAGCTGCAGTCTCCTTGGATCCTGTGTGGAAATTCCCTCGCATTGTGAAGAGAGCAGTGGGAGCTCCTACACACACCCAGGCATATTTCTGTGCATTCAGCTCCTGCTCCTTCCCCCTGCCCTGGCAACGGCACAGTAAAACATGGATGCAGCAGAGCCCAGCAGGCACAGCCCTCCCCGGCCTCTGGGGGCTAATTGCCTGGGAATAGCTTTTGTCAGCTGCCGGTTCGCCCTCGCTGCAAACACGGGAGCATCCCCTGAGAGAGCAGGGCAGAGCTGGAGCCTGCTGCTTCTCCCCCCTTCTCTGGTGAAGGTATGTGGTGCAGATCTGGTGGCAGGTAAAGCCTCTCCCCACAGTGGATGGAGACTGGTCTCCACGTGCCAACACTCAGCGGAAGATGCAGGTGGGCACTGCACACCTCGCAGTGGGCTGGGAGCGCTTCCATCCCTCTCTGCTCTGCCCCGTGGTCCTCTGTGACTCAGCCACGCTGCCCCGCAGTCCCTCGTGGGCTGCTTCAGCCTCTGCCCACCCCACCCCAGCCCTGCTTTCCCCCCTGTTTCTCCCCCCCCAGTTTCCTTTCTGGGCACTCAGCTACTCAGTGCCTGCAGGGACTGATGCTCTTTCCCAGGGTGGTTTGAGGTCAGTTAGAGCATCGCAGCTCTGTCCAGAAGTGGAGACCTCATCACTGCTGGCGTGTCGGTGCCAGCTTTTATCCTCCTGGGAGTGCCTCTGACGGCTCTCACTGGAGTGCCAGCGTGGGTTGGGGTGACCTTGGCCCCGTTGCCTGCCCTCATGAGGCTGCTTCCAAGTGCCTGCAGCGCTGAAGCCGCAGTCCCTGAGTGGAGATGGCAGCAGTGGCTGCACAAGGGAGGTTGGCTCTCCCACAGCTGCCTGTGAGGGAGCGTTCCCTGGGAAAAGGCACCGGCTCCTGCCTGCTTTGCAAGGCACGTGTCTGCCATGGGAGAGAGCAAATATTAATTCTCCAAGGGAAATGCACTCTTGAGCTCAGCCCTAGCCCAAGCCAACCCTGAACTCTGTTGGATTCATCAGTGGATAGACTGAGATGCCCTCACCAGGTTGTCCTTCACACGAGGCATGAGGAAAGAGGCAGGAGAAAAGAGGGATGAGAGCACAGGCTGGCATGTAACCCCAGGAGGGCAAAGGGCTGGAGCACCCAGCTGGAGCACCCCAGTGTGGTCTGTGGCTAGTGGTAGCACTTGGCTGCTTTGGGGAGGAAAAGGTGCTGGTTTAGGCTGTGTCTTGGTGCATCGGGGTGTGCTGGGTGCACATTAGTTGTAGTGTGTGCACCTCTGTGGCCTGTATAACAACAGCCCTGCTGTTTCCAGAGTAGGTGTTGCACTCCTGCTGGGAACAGGCCAGCACATGGGCTGAGATGGATGCTCGAGTGTGACCATACATCTGCACAGAGAGCGATTCCATGTGGGATCAGAGAGGGACACAGAGGCCACAGGGGCACAGACACGGGTCCCTGCACACCCCCATGTGTGGGTGACACGTGTCATGGTGGCCACGTCTGACCAGACAGCACGTCCCTGGGGGTGAGGGGCTGAGGAGGACGGGGAGTGTGTGCGTGTCCCTGGCAGGCTCTGCCCCCATCACAGCCGTGTTTCACCACAGAACACGTCCCACGTGAGTCAGTGCCTGCACGAACGCCCAGCCTGTGGTTCTGGTGTCCCTGACTGTGTGTGGACACGCCAACACGTGCCTGTGTCCTGGGAGGCACATCCTGCAGTGTGTGTTCTGTGTGTCTGCTGCATGTCAGCCCAGCCCAGACCTGCCTGGGTCCTGCCCACAGCCGTGGCACGAGGCCACGGCACAGCCAGCCCTCGGATGCGGCCGCTCTTCCTTCCCCTCACTGCACAGTTTAAAGGAGGTCGTCCTCCTCCCGCTGCATCCAGTGACTAAGGCAGCCTGGCATTTACCCAGGATTTATTTGGACACTCTAGAGCCAGCTGCACACATTTTTTTCATTTGCTTTTTGTCTGACTTCATGCCCTTTTGGTGATTGGTTATAACCCCAGTGCAGAGAAGGGACCAATGCTCTCTGCTTCCAGGGGAAGGAGGCTCGTGCATCATCCACCTCGTTCAGCCAAACCAAAAGGGAAGCAAGCTGAGAGAGAGAGAGAAAAAAAAAAAATGCCTCATGCATTATCTGTCCTGGAAACGGCATGTTCTTTCTACAATTCCCTTTGACTGTTTAAGGAAAGATTTATTCTCTCCTTTCTCTGACAGCAGAGTTTGCAGTGCTCCTGTTAAGTTTGGGCCAGCCCGGATTAACTGTGCATCCTCAGTGCCTGATTAGCTCTATTTGCTGTGTTTTTATTGACCTATGCAAGAGGAAAAACTAGGTCAAGCCAGGCTGATGAGGCTCGAACTGGCTCTGTAATATAAATCAGTACAAACGAGGCCATCCAGTCGCTGAGCCATCAAATCACGCTCTGGGGTGGGTCGCCTCCAAAGTGTCCAGGGGACATAATTAGGAACTTTCCCAAGCTGTCAATCAGATTGGAAGCCTGGTTTGGAGGTAGAGGGCCGGTAGATTATTTGGGTTTTTTTAAGAAGCTCTTCTTTGTTTGTGTGGTGAGGGGCATTTTATCAGCAAGTGGCTGAAGCACAGGCACTGGGAGGGCTGCAAATAGAAACGGCCCCTGCCTGGCTCTGACTCCGTGTTTCTCTCCACAGAGGAGGGATGGAGACAGCTAAAAGAAGCCTGCAGGGCTGAAATGAGTTTTTCTACGGAAGTAGGAGGGGAGGGCAGAATCCTTTACCCAGCTTCCTTGCTAGCAGACCTTATTGATGGCCTCTGCCATGCACAGCCAAGGGCGGTACAGCCAGCTTCCAGCACGGGGAAGCAGTGGAGAGTGCCTGCTCCTGGCAGTCCTGAATCTCCTCTAACATTGCCACTTCTGGTTTGGTTGGATCCCAGCAGGAATCAGGCTGTGACCCAATCTGCTGCCGCTGCTGAGTTAGTCGCCCTGCTCTGGGGAGGGAAAGGAGGCGGCAGTGTCTGTGACAGGCTGCTTTCAGCAGCATGAAAAAAAGCCCTCCACCACTGGAAAAGCTTTTTGCAGGGAGACAAAGGTGTCTGGTGCTGGAAGCTTCCAGGACAGGGAGCGGGGAGCAGCCTCAGCTGGTCTGTGAGCGGTGTGTGATGCGCTGGGAGTGCGATGTCACACAGCATTAGCTTCACTCTCGGCGGGGCTGTGCCAGCTCAGGGGGTCACAAAACCACCCTGAGAGGGGGCACAGGAGCAACAGGGTGAAGCAGAGGGGGGCACATCCCAAACAGGCTGTGCTGGTGCAGCAGGGACTCGAGGAGGGGGTGCTGGGGAGGCAGTGGTGGGGGCTGGAGTGCTGTCAGCTCAGAGGGCTCTCCCTGCTCGTCCCGATTCCCCCGGGGCTGTCAGCGAGGCTCTGCTGGATTGGTCCCGGCTTTGCAGAGCTCAGCCTGGGCGGGAGGGGAGCTCAGGTCAGAGTCACGTTGTGCTCCTGAGACCCACACATGCCATGGCCGGGCAGGGACGTGGCGAGGGGGAACCGGCCCTGGAGGTCACCTGGGTGGGGGAGCCAGCTGTGGTCTGCTTCTGGAGGAGCCAGTGGTCTGGGCAGAGCTGTGCAGGGTGAATTCAGCCACAGGAGCAGAGCAGGATGTTTTCAGTGTGCAGAGAGACGCTGAGCTCCCGTCATCTTTCAGAGTCTTTGGGAATCATCATCTCATAGATGCCTCGCTCACCTCTGAGAATATATGCAGTCCCTTCCCACTCAGCGGGATCTGAAGGGATTTTGTGTGCCACAACATATGGGGCACCTTCAGTGGCAGTGTCAGGGTGCTGCTGGGGGCAGGAACTCCCCTGTTAGGAACAGGAACAATCCACTGTTTCCCAGCTCCACACCCAGCTCTGTACAGCAGGTGCCCAACGTGCTGTAAACACTGTTCCTCCAGGGAAAATTTGGTGAGGAAAACAAGAGGGATATCAGCTTTTATGTATGAGACAGAGCCGATGAGCCCTGGACATGCAAGGTACCCTCCCCTGGAGCCATTCAGCTGAGTCGGGAGGTTCTTCCCAGCTCCTGCAGGCTGTGCTGGGGGACTCTGGTGGGATTCGGGGTGCATCACCCCGGCAGGGCAGGGGCTGGCACGGGCACCTCTGCAGCCTGCAGAGCTGCCTGTCCTGCCCCCACCGCCGTGAGTGATGGCCCAGCTTCCCGGAGGCATTTGCATTCCCTTCCCGTGCTGCTGTTGCCTTCCCTTCTTTATGGCTGTGATTTACTGACGTCACAGGCGCAGCATCACGGAATTGAATTTACGGGAGGCTGAATTTATGATTAGAGAAATGAACCCTTCACCACTGTGTGCTGGCCCCCCCCCCATCCCCTTCTGTACGCACCTCACTCTGCTCCACAGCACAGAGGGGGAAGAGAGGCCGTGGAAGACCCTAATTCCTGGAGGATACCTTCGTTTTAGCAGGCAGAAATGAAGGGATCAGGGACAGGCTTCGACAGGAGCCTGGGCATCCAAAGTTGCCATGGACCTGCAGGCTGGCACTGCAGCCACTCGGTCAGGAAGGCAGAGCTCCTGGCTGCTTGTTTCATGCTAACAGCCCTCTTCATAATGATGTATTCCCACTTCTGGGTGATTTCCAAAGCATTCCCAGCAGGTATTTCTCGACCTCGCCATCCCCTCTTCCTCCCCTCCAAATTTTGCCCTCTCTCCAGCTGAATTGTTGGACAAACTGCAAGATCCATGAGCCAAAGAGGGAAGGAAGGGGAACAGAAATGAGGCACAGTTAACAGCCCATAAGCCAAACTCGCTATGGGATGCAGCTCCATGCAGATTGAAGCACGGCTTGGTTTGTGTCTGGGGGGGTTGGAATAACTCCATCCTCGGGAGTTAATTTAGGGCGTCCTCTGCTCTGCCTGGGGAGGAAATGGCTTCCGTACAGAAGGCACTTGTCTGTGACAGATCTCTTGTAAACAGCATAATAGCTCCATGTCAGACACGCTGAAGACATCTTTATCAGGTGCTTTGCCAAAGCCCCGGGGGAAGCTGGAGGACAGACCTTGGTCAGCAGAGATTTCTCAGGCACAGACTGGCTGAGATTCGGCGAGCACAGAGCCCTGGCTCACTCAAAGGCTTGGGCAGGCCACTAGTTATTAATGAAAAAGGAGGTTTGTGTTATACCCTGCTGCATCACACACCCAGCTGTCTCTCAGCAGAGGAGTTTTGCTCAGGTATTCCCGGCAGAGGCACTAAAGAAAAGATGCTTATCAAAAATGGAGCGGGTAGGGGAGCAGGATGGATAAAGGATTTCCTGCTCCAGGGGAAGGTCAAAGCTTTTTTTTTTTTTTATCCAAAATGAAAATCCTGGTGGTTTTTCATCAATCATCAAAACCCATTTCTGTCCAGGCTTAATCGCAGTGATTCATGTGGGCCTTTCTATATTTTGTTCCCTACTTCTGTACACGTATCAACCACCTTCCCAGTGAAATGTCCCTTCGTGGCCACAGTCCCCAAAATCTTAGTTTCAAAACTGGAGCTAAAACGTTGCTATGTTTCTTTTTCTCTGGCATTGATATTAAGTGAGGGGAATCCATCTTGCTTTTCATGAACACTTTGGGGTTTGGCTGTTTGCAGGAAGCTGAAGGCAGAACAATGTTAGTGGGCATCAGTGTTTCTCTGGTGATGTGCTCGTTTCCTTCCAGCCTAGAAAAAGTCCCTTTGCCTGCTAGAGTCCATCCACTCATTCATCCATCTCTCCATTCCCATCTTTCCCTGCATACCAGAGTACCCTCTGGCTACACTGAAACATCCCCAGCTGCAGAAATCATGCTTGAGGTGGAGAAACTGCAGAAGCAGAAGGAGCCTTTACGGCAAACAGTCTATTTATTGATATTTTATTATGCTGTTTAGCAGGACCCTGGTGCCTGTAATAAAGCATTAAGGAAGTGTAGCAGCACATTCTCATTGATCCCATTCAGGGCTGTGATATTAGTGAGAGGACCAGTGGCAAAGGAAAGGAATAATTCTGTTCCCCTCCCCTGTGCTGAATTGCTGATGGCAAAATGCTCCGAAAGCCTGAAGATTAGTTAGTTGTACTGTGACCCCCAACTGAACAGTCACAAACCGCATGCTAAAAGGGAGAGACAAGTGGGTTTTTTGATCTACAGAACTGCACAGTGAGTGACCTGGAGAAATCAGTGATGACTCAGGAGAGCTCAGATCTATCAAGCCTCGTATTTCCTGACCAAAGGTGGAAATAGTCCGGGCTGGTCCTGAAGAGCAGCCAGGGAAGGGGATGAGCTGAAAAGTCCTCTGTGTGACAGAAGCATTTGCAGTTCTGTGTGCTCCGGGTGTTCCAGCTGCAGGACACAGCAGCTTGGCTGGGGCTGCAGCACAGAAACAACCCCCCTCAGCTGGTACCTGCTCCTTGGGGTGACTCCACAGCCACGGGGGAAGCAGCAGAGAGGGAGGGATGTGAGCCACGCAGAAACAGAGCACAGAGAGCGAGCCACACACAGCCCTGCAGGGGACATCTCCTACCTTCAGGAGTTTACAGCAAAAACACAGAACAGGTGAGAACAGCAGAAAATGGTGAAACAGCCCCCAAATGCTGCCCGCCAAGCAAGTGAAGACACTTTGCTTCTTCTTCCCTGGTCCTTCCCAGGTGTCCAGTGGCTCGGGAATGGCCAGGCTGGGGTCTCCTCCTGCCCCTTGCCCAGCTCCTGCCCTGCCCAGGGTGTGTGCCTTGGAGCCCTGCAGGGAGAGCAGCCCTCAGTGCCAGGAGCTGGGGGGGTGGATTGCCACTCTCTGTGCTGCCAGGCCCTTGGAGATGAGATGTTGCGCTCCTGCTTTCTGGTTTTTTGACTCCAGACAGGTCTCAGCAGGTCCCACAGATGCTGCTCCAGGGTGTTTCACAGTTCTCCACCTGGAATGGGTGGCCCTGGATCGGATTAACCCGCAAACATGGCATTAGCCAAATGGCCTTTCCAGAGGGAGGAGGAGCCTGGGTGTTTGAGCAGGGATTTAGCTCTATTTTCACCTGCACAGCTGCTGTTCCAGACCCAGCCTGGCTCAGTGTTTACAGTCAAGGAAGGTGGGGAATCCAGCACATGGAGGGAGTGTCCTGTCCCCAGCCAGACCTCAGGGAACAACTTCAGCTGCTTTCCCATCACCGTCTCTGCTGCTCAGTGGGGCCACGCTGCTGCTCACCAGCACAGGAACGACCCCTGAGCTCTGCTTCCTGCCCCTGCTCCTCTACAAAATTCCTACATGGTCTCTTCATCTTCTGGTGCTCCTTTCTTCCCCTGTGAAAATCAGGGTGATAATAACAGTAGCCCTTAGAATCGCTGGAATCATTAGTCAAATAATGTTCCCAAGGGTCTAAACCTCTCATTTTGTTCATCCTGGGCTTCACATCAGCCTGGATGTGCTTCTTCCCGTTTTTAGCAATCTCTGTGACCATGGGGACAATTAGGAGCTGTAATCTTGTCTGAGCAGTGTGTAAGGAGGGAGAGAATCCAGTAATACCTGGCTGGGATTTTGTGTGGATTAATTAGCTCCCGTTTGCACAGCTCTTTGAAGCTTCAAACCTATGCAGGGGCTAAGTGTTATTATTAAATAGTGATCCATTAGTTCTGATCATTGGCTACGGCTTCTCCGTAGCCTCCCCGGTGTCATTTTCTACAGTATCACATATTTTATTTTGCTATTCCAAATACATTTAATTTTTTTAAAGGAGATGTGGCAGCGAAAGAGTCCATCTGCAGTTTTGGTTTCATTGTGGGTCACACTCGTGATAGCTGGGTTATAACTGTGCTTTGTAGCCACAAGTGTATTAAACCCTGCACTCACCTGAGCACCAGGTGAGCTAAACACCAAAATTCAGAAGGAGGATGACATTACAACCCCTTAAATCCCCCCCCCCCCCCGCCCCATTTTTTAGTCTGGCAACTGGAATTTTGTGCAGCACCAAAACTGGGAAAGAAATCAGCTCATCCTCCCAGGGGTGTGACCCCTGGCTTCACAGATCCCTCGGGATGAAGGATCCTCCCTCCTCCTCACACAGGTCTGGCAGAACATCTCTCATCCAGGGAAGAGGCTGTGGAGCTCCCAGGAGCTGAGGAGTGTTTAAGTCAGAGTTTACCCCTGGTATCGCCACTGGGAAGAGCTCAGAGCCTCTGGCACTGACACACACACACGGGTGCATATTTCTATCTGGAATTGAGGTTTTATTCTTGTAAACATTGTATTTATTATTAAAAATATATATATATATAGGCTGCTGAATTCATATTGCACAAAAAAAAAGTAATAAACCTCCCACTAAAGAGCCAGGAAAATGCTGTGAGGAGAACAAAGCAGGCATATATCACTGCGTTTGGGCAATCTTAAAGCCAGGCACAGCACTGTAAATAATATACACAGTGCTCCTTTCACCACAAATGTATCCCCAATCAGGGGAAAAAAAATACATATAATTTGAGATCTGATCCACTCTCAATCAAGAGGTGACTTATGTTCAGGAATCAGAAAGATAAAAAATCGGGGCAATTTCTACATCATTCGGGTCTCCAAATGCTATTTCTTCAACTGCTGTTTAAGGGAGAAGCTTTGGGAACAAGCAAAGATTGTCAAGGGGGACAAGGAATTCAGAATGCCTCAAATTCTGGGACTTATCCCCAGCTTTTTATTCCGGTATCACACCAGTGAAGCCAGTCAATCTTGCTCATTGCAATATTGACAATTTTTAATTTTGGGCAGTTCCCCACACAAAACATTTTCTCTTTATTAATGATTTAACTCTTGCTCTACTTGATGCAGGCTGAAAATTTCCAGGACGGGCGTAAGCCAAGAATTTCATGCCTGAGGTCCTTTTAAAGGATCCGTGAGAGGGATTAGGGAAAGCAAAGCCCACTATTATCAGGTTTTAATTTGCTACAGTGGATCCACACTGCTGCAGGTGAATTTGTAGGGTCTGCAAAAGAAGGTGAAAGCTTTGTAGACATTAAAGTCGCTATGGCAGTGACCTGTAGGGATCTTGACAGCAGATAGAACAACAAAGAACTGTCTGGCTTGGGGAATTTAAGCCCTGTCTTAATGTACAGAACCTGGACCTCAACACCAGAACCTCCAAAGGATGCTGCAATGAAGGATCATTTTGTGCTTTAATGCATCTGATACTGTTTCCGAGCTATTTAAGTCCAGCTTAGCTCGATCTTGATCCCTTAATTACATCATTTGGATCATTTCCAAATCAGCCCTCCGAAATATTGGAGTCTGAAGAGAGAGCCGTTATCCAAGCTTTAATCCATGTCCCTGATAAGGCTGATGAGATGGCCCTTGGTGTGACACGACTTTCTCTGGGTGCTGGAGAGGCCAGAGGGGGAGTCTGTGCCTTTGGGTGACGGGATGACATCGGGGTGTGGGTCTGTGGTGGGTGTTTTGAACACTAAAGTGGGTATTTTGATGGCTGTAGCAACGTGGTGGATGAAACTCAGAATGTGGCTGCTTCATATATATATAGACAGATAGATAGATAGATAATATTGGGGATTATGGATAAATTTCCCCCCGGGTCTCGTTGCAGGGGTGCCTGGGGAACCCCGAGGAGCAGCCAGGTAGAGGATGTGCACAAGGAGTGTTATTCCTCCTGTTGTACAGCTGGGGGCTCCGAGGCACAGCAGGATCAAGTGCTCTGCCCACAGCAGTGTCCAGTGCTTCACTCCTTTCCCGTGCTGGGAATTCTGTGGGTTTTCCTTGTCCAGCAGGCAGAAATCAGCCCCAATGGGCAATGCTGGTCCTTTGGCCTTTCCTTTTAATCTTGGGTTAGTGTTCACCTGTTAACACCCATGGGAGCTCTTCCTTCTGAGCTTCTTCCATTCCTTGGTCATTTGTTAAACGCACGGCTGGAAATGAAGCTGCACCTTCTCTCCCTAGTCTTGGAGACCTCCCTACCTGTGGTTATAATACAAATACAGAGAAGCAAAAAGCTCTGTTCTTATTTGAGGAGCAGGTGTAAACCTTGGCAGGATGAACACACCTCCATCGGGGAGGGAGAATGGCTCCACTGCTGCCTCACAATCACTGCTCCTGCCAGCTTTAATCATCCTGCTCTTTGTACTGAGCCAGGCCCTCCTGATCAATCAGAACTTTGAAGTTTTGTTATAAAAATGTAAATGAAATGCACTGCTAAATGAAGCTTTTCTTCTGCCTTGTGCTCCTCTCCATTCTTCCACGCTCACTGGTGATAACAGCTCCGGCCACCTCAGCACTGAGCTGCACATTTGCCTCCTGCCTCCCACTCTCTTCACCGCTTTTATTGCAAAAAAAAAAAGAAAAAAAAAAAAAAAAAAAAAAAAAAGGA
>VZRE01001179.1:239021-265174 GCA_013396775.1 Cephalopterus ornatus
AGAAAAAAGAAAAAAAAAAAAAAAAAGAGAAGAAAGGAGGAGCAGAGCTGCCCCCTGTTCAGTTCCAGACGTGCTGATCCGGCTGGGAGACAAAATGTTCTCCTGATTACAGCTCTAAAAATAAAGAAGGGGATAGTAGGGAAAATGTGCTGCCGGCTGGGTGTTTTTAAGAAGTTAAGCTTTGACTCCTGAGGGAATCAAGGTGTGTGCAGCCTGCTGTCTGCCCGTGGGTCTGGTGTGCTCCACTAATCACCCCTGGCGCTGGCCTCTTCCCCTGACCGTCACCGAAAATGTCTCTGAGGTGTGATGTTCCCATGCTTCAGAAAATCCCGTCTGCCCAAGCACCCTGGTCGTGTTCCAGTGGCTGAGGCTGAGCAAAATAAATCATCCTCTCCAACTGGATCATCCCGAGCCAGGCCCTGGTGATGTGCAGCCATCAACCATCTGGACGCAGTCCCGGGAGATGCGCTTCCGAAGGGTTTTGGCCAGGAGAAGGGATCAGTGCTGCTGGGTCTGGGGTGGCTCGGTGGAAGGTGGGGAAGAAAAGCCTTGGGAAAACGCTTAATTTCAAGCTGTTTCGTCAAATTCCACTTCCACTGCCACCCTTAGCAGCTTCCTGGGAAGCAGAGCCAGCCAAGCCTGGCAGACATCGAGGGAAAAGGCAGCTCTCTCAGTGGCCTAAGCACTTCTTCTGGGAACGGGGGTGGAATTATTTTGCTTCCAGGATCTTTGTGCACAGAGTTTTGCTGGGATTTGGTGGCACCCCTCAATATCCATGACCTTCTGCTTCCCTGGGGATCTCTCCAGCCCCTCGCTCAGGGAACCAAGGTGCTGCCTTGCGCCTCTGGGGAGCAAGGGAAAGCTCCCTGGGACACCCGCGAGGCTGTGGAAAGGTCAGTCCTGGGAGAAATCTGGGGTGTGGGCAGCTGGCATCGGAGCCAAGTCTCCTTCATTTCCAAGAGGAAGCATATGGAAAGAAATGTAATTTTAGAAGCAGGTGGATAAAAGTGTCCTTCTTCTCTGTACTCACTGCATTTCTACTTTCTCTATTTTCTCTTTTTTCCCTTTTTCTTTTTAATTTTTTTTTCTTTTCTTTCTTTCTTTTCTTTTTTTTTTCTTTTTTTTTTTTTTTTTTTTAAAGCACCTGGCTGAAGGTGCTTAAAATAGGAAAGTGCTGATCTGTGGTTTTTTAGGGTGCATTGTGGTTTTAGTTTGGAGCCGTTGTAGATCCGTTGATTCTAATTCCAGGTAACAAATTCCAGGCTGGAGAGTCTCCAGGTGCTGGTTGATGGACTGGACAAACAGAGAACATGGCAAGAGAATTTTACTATTAGATTTATGACAATTACTGCTTCAGAGCATTCACTGTATTCTATGTACTCCTGATGGGGAATGGGCTGGTTTAGTGGTGTCTGAATTTTAATGCATAGAGGGAATTTTGCTTCTGGATTGGAGGGGATTCTGTGCTAAATTAAGAGCCTCTGCTTTTCTGAGTTGAGCAGGTATGGATTGAGCAGGTGAAGGGTTCTCCGTGTCCACTGGTGGCCTCAGTCTCCCAGGATGAGTTGCTGAGGTCAACTCAAGTTCATTACTCCGACAGGAGTTTATGATTTCTTTGTTATGGAGGTTCAATACGAATCGATTTTAAAATAAACTTTTTTATTTAATAAATTCACTTTATTGTTCGGCCTTTGATGTTATTTTCCGTGGGATCAGCATAAAGCATTTCCCTTGCTACCCGCCATCCCTCCCCTCAACACTGGGTGTTATTTAGACCTTGCAGCTCTCTCCCTCGCTCCAAAGCTTGATCAAAAGCTGGGCTTGGAGCAGCAGCTCAGGTGTAGGGGCCAGTTTTGCAGCTGCAGCTCAGGAATCCAGCCAGTACAGCTCGCTGTGGGAGAGCCCCTTTTTGCCCAAGCCAGTGTTTTCCCAGGTATTTTTGTCGGGATTGAGGGATTTCAGGCCTTTCCAATGAGTGTTAGCAGATGGGGAGTTTCAAGGGCACGACCATCATTTGCATCGCGGTGCAATTTGGATCATAATTGTGGTTATTTCCTAAGGATGGCTGAGAATCAGCTTGGCATGGGGGTGGAGGGTGGAATCCTTTCCACTCATCCAAGCAAGGAACAAAATCCCCTTTCCAAAACAAAATGCGTTATGAAATAAGTCCTTCTCCTCCCAGCCCTAAATCCAACAGAATCTCGCTCTGTCTTGTCTCGTAAAGGGGAGTGAAACTGGAAAGGGGTTTGGGAGTTCCGTGGGATAAACAGCAAACTGGCAGGGACACAGGCAGCATGATTGCTTCGTGGAAATTCAGGTGAAAGCAATATGAGCAGTGCTGAGCCCCACTCGGGCACGCAGCCGATTCCATTCACTGGGACGATGGAGTTTTAAGGTTTCTCCTTTCTCGCTTTTCTCCTGGGGAAAATATTTCCTCCCATCTTCAGCATGAGTTGATTCAGCCCATTAAAAATCACCCAGAGAGCTCCCTGCCCTCCAGACCTGTGCAAGGCCTAGAGAGATGAAGGGGATGAAGAGAACCAAACCGTGGCTTGGGCACTTTTTACCCAGGTGTGATGCCCCAACCATCACCAGCACCTGGGGCACCTTTGCAGGAAAAGTATTTATTAAGCAGCACAAGCCCTCTCTCGGTTTTAGGATGGGCTGTTTAGCTAGAACTTTTAGCTAGTTTTTGGGTTGGTTTTTTTTTTTTAGTGTATGTTTATGCAGTTTTATTTTGTAGTTAGGTCTCAGTGTGGCTCTAGGTGCAAGGTGATTTTTCCCATCTGCTCTCCTCTGCCTCCCTCGCCCTCAGAGCTGCATAATAAGGCAGGAGAACTTTCTGTTACTCCTGGTTTTTGTTTTGGAGCGCCAGGGGAGGAGGGAGGGGAAAACAAGGTTCAGGGAGATGAGTGTGCTTTAAGGAGCAGTGATATCTGTCAGTGAGGCAGCAGCTGCACAGGGATGAGTTTCCATCTCTGCCTCCTCGACTTTTGCCCCAGAAATGTCGACGCAGCACTTTTCTCTCTCAGGTTGTTTCTTGAGTTGTGAGTTTTCTTGTTTTTTGTTTTTTTTTTTTACTGCTTTCAGTGCATCGAGGAAAGGACAAAGAAAATTCTGGGAAAGCTCTGTGTAACCCACCCCCAAACCCTTCCCTAGACTGTTCTCCTCGGTGGTGGATGAGCTCCGCTTGCCCGGGCTGTGCCTCAGGAGGCCCTGCGCTGCTGTAAAGAGCATCAAGGGGGAACAGCTCAAAATTCAGCCAGAAATGCCCATCTGTTGGCTTGGCATTTACAGTCTGTCCCTCTGCTCCTGCTCTCTGCCTTGCAGGAAGGTCAGATGGCTGCAGGGCACCGAGGGTGTCCCACAGTGGGGCTCAGCAGCTTTTTTGGGGGGGTGTTGGAAGCTGCAGGCACATCCAGGCTGTCCCAGGGAAGGGCTGGGAATAAGCCAGTGATTTTCTTTTTTTTTGGTTGGATGGTATTTTCTGTGATCACTAAATTCTCTGAGTTGCTCCGTGTAACAATAAACATTCCTAATGCTTTGCCCAAATCCCAGTGTCCTGCTTTTTTTCCTCCTGCTGTCTTCTAACCTTGCCAGTGCACCTCCCATCCCGTGAGCTTCCCCACGCTTTTGGGGAGTGACCCTAACAGCGAGTGGGAACCCAGTGAAATTGGGCTCGTTTTACTAAAACCAGGAACTCTGCCTTCACGTGAAGCCATTTTCAGCCACATTCTGTGAAAGATCAGCCAAGAGAGCCCTGGTTTTGGTGGGTGAATGAGTAGCCAGGGAGCCCTTGGCACCTCTGGGTCGTGCTGCTTGAAGCAGGTTTGGTGTAAGATGTGTCTTTACTCAAAAAAGAGGGGAAAGCTGCAGCACATGAATCATATTCACAGCTGCTGAGTGTCTGTCGGAAGCAGAGTATTTGGAGTTACCTGCCCTGATCTGCTGGCACTTGCAGCGATCGAAGGCTCATTGTTTCACTTCTCTGCTAAAAAAGATTTAAAGAGCCTTTTTTTTTTTTTTTTTTTTTTTCTTTTTAGGCCTGGCTTGATGGGTTCTGTGAGTGGAGGGGGAA
Source organism: Cephalopterus ornatus (assembly GCA_013396775.1). NCBI lineage: Eukaryota > Metazoa > Chordata > Aves > Passeriformes > Cotingidae > Cephalopterus > Cephalopterus ornatus. Next base: position 243,100 of record VZRE01001179.1, read on the forward strand.
ATAACTTCAGAATGTATCTGTGTGTTGGAAATTCAGCGTTTCTGCTCTCATTTGGAGGTGGTTTCTTTAAGCCCCTGTCCTTTGGTGGGTGCTGCTCTCACAGTGCAAACAACATCCCTCACGTGGCAGGGGGATTTGTGGGAATGCTTTCCTTACCTGCCCCAAATCACTCGCAAAGTGCAGGAGTGGCTGTGATATGGGGGAATATGCTTAAGGGTTTAAGGATGAGCCGTGTGGGTTTACCCAGGTGTTCTGCTGGAGCGATTAAAAATATTGTTTGGGGTTTTTTTGTTTGGGGTTTTTGTGTGCGTGTGGTTTTTTTGGGTTTTGTTTGTTTTTATTTTAAGTTAGGGATGTGTCCCTTGGAATACTTGTTTCTGCAGGGGAAGGGTGTTACAGATCACCTGGTGTAAGCCAGGAGAGCCTTTCTGGAGTTGCATTTGGGCTTCAAAGGCTGTTGTTTCGGTGGAACTGTGATTTATGCCAGCTGAAGATCTGTTTCTAAAACTGCTTAAAGCTTAGCATTCCTCTCTCAGCATCCCTGGGAGATAAGGATTTACTGCAGCTGTTTGAGAAATGCAAATTTTTTTTTATATTTTTTTTTTTCAGGAAATATGTTTCCTCATAAAAATGCTCCCTCAGTGTGTGAAAATATTTCACGAGCATCTTTAAGGTTTTGATGGGAGATAGAATTTCCAGAAAGCAAAAACGTTTGGAGCTTTCTTTTTTTTTTTAGAACACTGGCTTTGCTCATGGTCTCAATTATTTACCTTTTCCTTGTGATGAAAAGTGCGATAAATGAAAGCAGGCAAGTTTCTCGTGCGCACAGAAAATGGTATTTGGGGGGGGGAGCTGCTTTTCAGTGAAAGAATAGCGCTGTGTTATGGTGTTCCAGCAGCTCTGCGAGTGACAAGCTTAAGCTCAAAAATGAGAAAATCCTGGGTTCAATTTTTATTTTGGCAGATTTTCTTTCTCCTTTTCGTCGGCTCCCCTCCTAGTTAACGAGCAGAATCGATACCCAGGAAGGGTCAACTGGCTTTACAATCCATTACATGTGTGTGTTTCTGTCTGACAATGCAGTTCTTGCTTCTCATTTTTCATGTCAACTGTTTCTCGAGGGGGGCGAAAAAAAAAAAAAAACCAACAACAAGAAAAGAAAGAAAGGGAAGTGGGAATAGACAAAGAGACAGAGATTTACCCAAGTCATCAAGTGAAATGAAAGCTGACAGGTTTCCTAATGTTACATGCCCAGAACAAAAAGGATTCCTCGCTCTGCTCCTCTGTCAGTGCTTGAGAAGCCTTTGTGTGTCTCCTGTGCTATTCACTGGGAGCCTCAGCTCCAGGATTCCCCACTAATTCCTTTAAAAACGTGCCCAAGATGCTCCTTGGCCTTGCAAGAATTATTCAGCAGATCAAAGGCAAGCAGCAGTGAAATGCTGGGATCTCTTCCCATTTCTGTCACTGGATGTGCCCAACTTCCCCCAGGCACATCAGTTGTTTGGTTTTTTTTTTTGGTCCTTTTTTTCCCAAAGTTTTTCCTTGTATGGCAAAAATAGAGGCAGCTTTGGGAAGGGTCAGGATTCAAAACTTCTGGAAAAATCTGTGGTGGGACAAGTAGGCTGAGCATTGGCCACAACTTTTAATATAACTGAAGTTTTCCCAGGTTGAGATGTGTTTGCAAATGCCCTTGAAGGTCACAACCATCTCCAGGCAGACACGAATGGTCAGAAGCTGTAAATTTGGGACAAACCCTTGGTTTGTGGTTCCCACTTGATCAGATGGAGATGGTTTTCCTGGTGATGAGGTTGCAGAGACTCTGAGACTGGCGGTGTCACTTCAGCCCTGGGGCAACCTGTTGGAGGGGAAAAGGCAAAGAAAAGTCAAAATACACCATCTGAGGTCCTGGGTTGTCTCTGCTTTCATTGCCAAAGCTTCCACGGCTGCGTTGGCTGGAATCTCCCAATGAAATGCTCATTGATTAGAGGTAAAGGTTGGCTCTGTGTCTGCTCCAGAGTTGGTTTTGGAGCTGCTGGATCTCACAGCAGGTGTCTGGGAGGGTTTGGCCACAAGAACTTCAGCCCTTGTCAAGGGCAGACAGACACTTCTGCACAGTAGCATCCTGAAGGTTGTTCTGAGCCGGACCTGATTTACCTGCAGAGGCTGGAGGGGAAAACCTGACGAGGCTGTTGCAGTGTGAGCTGATTTCTGGGGCTCTTTGGTGTGGTGGGTCCCTTTGCATTTCTTTCCACCTCATGTCTCCCAGCTGGTTTCCAGCTGGGAGCTCAGGCAGCCAGGGGTTGAGAGGGGCACCAAGAGCCTCCTGAGCCTGTTCTACCCCTTGTCCTTGAGACACAGCCCACACTGCCAGCCTAGAGATAAACCCATCACTCCCAGAACAGGCTTTTTGCTAGAAAACAAGCTAAACCCTCTTTTCTTCCCTGTTAGCAGGAGTTTGGGGGGATGTTTCTCCTTCTTGGTTCATTCTCTGCAACACCTTCAGCTCTTAGACCTCCTACGTGTGCAAAAGAGGTGCGTAGTCATGGAAAAATGGGGCTGGTGAGACTTGAAGGTCACCTAATCCGTCCCTTTATCCTCTCTACAACTCACTATGTCACACTAAAATCCACCTCCAACAAGGACTCAGTGCACTGAGAAGTCTGTTATTTATCCTCAGCATTAAAAGTTTATCCTAACAGGAAACTTAAACCTACCTTTCTGTATTTCCTCTCCTGCAGGTTCACCCCTGTCCTGCCTCCCGTGGCCTTAAGGATAATTGCTCCCTCCTCTTCTCAGAACAACCTTTTATATAAGAGAAATCTGCCCTATCTCCAGTTCAGAAGACTCTTACCTGGGCTGAGCAAGGCAATTTCTTTTGACCTTTCTTTGAGGCTTGTATTTCCTAAGCCTGCCATCCATCTCCTGGGCGAGCTGGCTGTGCAGGGTGTCGATACAGAACCCGGGGTGAGCTTTTTGTTCACCAGGATTCCACTTAACAATTTGCCTCCCCACACCCCTCTGGGTAAAAATTACGAAGTATTTGCAACCCTAAAAGTCAGGGTAGTCCATCCACGTGTCTCAGAGCCACAAGCCCACCTGTTTGCACTGCAGAGCTGTTTGCTTTGGCTGAGAGAGGCACCGGCCACTGTCCCCAGCCTCTTCCCACCTGGCTTTTGACACAAAACCTGTTTCCCAGTGGGATCTGCTCGCACAGCCTGGCCTGCTCATGCCCTCTGAAGCTGGCACATGGAATTTAGTCTCCTTGCCAGCCAAAGCTTGATTGAAGCCATGGGAATCGGTCCCAGAAAGCTCAGGGTCTCTTCTTTATCGCTTGATCTTCCCCCAGGTTTTTCTCTGGTGAGATACAGCCCCTGTCACTGCTGAGAGATCCAGCTTTCCACAGGAGCTGGGCAAATATGCAGAAATAAACTACTCATGCATCTCCCTCTCTTAGCCTGGTGTGACTTTGCTGTCATGTTTTCCCCCAGTGCTTGATGTTTGCAAGTCTCTTTTCTGTAAGTCATGTCGGCTCCAGGACTAGAACATGCCAGAGCCACTCTTTTCCTGCACTCTCTCCTTCCCATCCTCTCTCTCTCTCTCTCTCTCTCTCCTCAGCCTGAGTGTTTAATTTGCTCCCGACTCTGCTTGAGCAATTTTTGGAGAGCGCAGTTTATATTTGTGTATGCAAATAAGCTGAGCAAATATGCTAAGGAGCTCCAAAGATAGATCAGGACGTTTAAGTACATGCCAGCCCACAGGAAAATCATCCCAGGCCACTCTGGTCTCCATTAACCCTTTTGTTTTCACTAGTTTGGAGGGTTTTCTTGGGCAAGGAGATGCTCTCCCACCTCTTGTGTCACTGTGACCATCCCTGGTGTGACTGTTGCAGGCACCAGGGCACGTCCATAGTTAGATATTCAGACATCAGTTGTCTTTCATGTCCTTTTATTGTAGAACAAGCAGTTCCAGGAGCTGCAGGAGCAACACAGCCAGCTTTCCTTCAGCCTTGTGATTTATGTTGGAGTCTCTGGTGTCTAATAAAAAGTGAGCTTCTGAAGCTTTGTGCATGGTTGGAGAGTTCATAAAAATCCTCTTCCCTGTGGATGCTCTGATAACTAATAACATAGCTGAGCCTGGTTGTTGCCTTTTCTTTAGGGGCAGGGAAAGAATTTGACCTTTCTCCTTGAATTCCTGCCAATGGTTATAAAACTGGCAACAAAAAAAAACAAAAGAAAAGAAAAAAATGGATTTCCTTTAAACTGGTGGCTCGTTGAAACTGGTTCAAACATCTCCTAAAGAACACTAGTTTTTCTAATTTGATTTCCCTCCTCGTAAGAGGGGAAATGAGATGATTGTCATTCACTGGGGCTGACAAAGAGCTACTGCAGAATAAGCTGTTCAGCCGGAAACATTCCAGAATAGCTGCCTGCATGGACACACTCTTCTGGAACATAAGTGACTTGACTGTAGAATAATTAATCCACTTTGGAAGGATGCTAATTACTTTGGAGTGGTTTTTATTCTGGAATAAAAACCCGCTGTCATAACGCCCTTTGGGAGGCATGATGGAATAGTTTCTCCAGCAGTCACTACTCCAGACATTTTCCTCTTGGTCAATGATGTAAATAGTCTGAAAAGTCAGTGACTGCTCTGGTGCTGAACCTGGGGAAGGTTTGAGGCAGGGGGAAAAAAGGATCTAAGCAGATTTCTGTGGTGTTTATGGTACAGGGTTGATTTAACCTCCGAGTATGTGGAAGACGACACAGCTTTTTAGTGCTGTTTTTAGCTTAGTTTCTTAAAGAAATGAGCCTTACATAATCAGTGTCTGGATCCGTAACTTCTGCACCATTAGCTCACTTCAGCCACATTGAGCAGGGGACAGGAGGGTTCAAGGGTTGGATTTGCACACGTTTGGGCGCTCAGGGAGAGATCCCGTGGCATCTGCAGGGAGGGAGAGGATGCAGAACATCGCTGTCCTGATAAAACAGGGAAGCATCTTGGTAATGGAAAGGCCCTTGGAAGGAAAGCTTCCCAATGGCAAGGCAGACCCCAGAAATCGCAGAGCTGGGTTTTGTGATCAGAATTACTTGGATTCTCGGTGCTTTAAACCCTCAGCAGCTCCCCAAGCTTCGCAAACTGCGCTCTCTGTCCGAAATGTGGCCAGCTCTGAGGTGCTGCTCGTTCCCTCTCCTTCCTATTTTGCTGTCCCAGCCCTGATTCACTCGGAGCCAGAACATTTCCCTTGCAGTCCTCCCAGTTTTGATTGTTTTCTCGTGTACCTGCAAGAGGGGAACTGAGCTCTGCAGCTGAGCCCCCCGAGCTGGAGTCAGGTGGCATCTCAGGGTGCTGGAGTGGTTTTGCAAATCTATTGCTGTGCTTGCAGCCAAAAGCAATCTCACTTGAAGACTTTGCTGGACAGTGTAATCTAAATCCTTTCCCCTCCCCAGGTCTGCACAGCTGCAGTGTGGAAGGGAAGGTGGGGAGAAAAATCCTTGTTTCTGGGGACCCGATTCACAAAATGAATGTGAAAATGAACCTTCTGGGTTGAGATAAAATTTGTTTACACGGCTGTGGTGAGAGGCAGTGCCTATAATTACATCTGTATTGTCTTAGTCAAGGAAGAGAACAGATGAGGGAGGTTTTCCTGCCTTATAGGAGTCCGCTTTGGGATGTGGATGGGAAATGTTGCTCCTGAGAAGAACCTGTTTCTCTTGGGTGACTCTGAGGAGTCATTCTGGATCAGGTGCTCGAATGGGCACTTTGTGCAGGGTTTTGAGCACTCCCAGTGAGATCTGTGAGCAGAACAGGGATCCTTACGCAGTGACTCTGCGGGATAACATAACAGGGTAAGGGAGCACGGGGTTACCTGGGACGTGGGAAAATAGACCATGCCAGGGTGGTGCCACAGCCATCTGAGGGATGCAGCAGCTGCAGATCAGCTGGTGGACTGCTGGGACCTGGGGGGGGGTTAATTCTGGGCATCGTGTGGCCCCAGAGTGGAGTGGTTTTGGGAAAGGGAATTCCTTTTTGTGTCCCACCATTCTTTGAGAAGGCAGCCCTGGGAGAGGCGGGAGGCAGGGATGAAGGCAGCTCTGCTGTCCTTGTGAGGTGTCTGCCCTGCTGGGGAGGGGCAGAGCAGCTCCTTCTGCTCCTGAGCTGTGCCCCAACAGGGTCAACCTCGCTGCAGAGGGACCCGATATCCCGAGGGCACAGCAGGGTAACCCTGTCCCCACAAAGAGCAGGGCAGGTGAACCCCCCTTTGCCCCGTTCCAGCCCATCTGGCTGCCAGGAAAAGGGCTTTTTGGGGTGCCCAAAGCTGAGTGTGACCCCGCAGAGCCTTATCCCTGCACTGTGTGCCCTGGTTCCTGCTGCTGGCTGGTGACAGGCAAGCGCCTGCTGGCAGGGCTGGCACCTTCCCTGGGCTCTGGGATGCGTTCCCAGATCCAGGCACAGCAGGGATTCTTTTTTTCTTTCCTTTTTTTTTTTCTTTTTTTTTTTTTTTTTGCACGTGTCAACATTAGAAAGCAAAAAAAGCCAGACACATGGAAATATTGAAGGATCTCTTGCCCGGCCCAGCTCTCGAGCTTTTGTTTGTCAACACTTATTTTTGTTTCCTGACACGAAGTGGGAAACATTTGGTCAGTGTTTTGGCTCGAGCTCCTGCTCAGCCCTGTGGTGTCACTGGGAAGGATCGTTCCAGGCTTTTTCAGCCATTTGTGTCAGGCACTGGCACTTAAAGAAGCTGTAAAATGTTTTGGGGAGGGGATGGGTAACAATGTCCTGCTTCCAGGAGCTGTTTTATTGGCTTCCAAACTGCCCTTTGATAGAGGGAGTGTTATCAAAACCTTCTGCAGAGTTGCTTCTGATCACTTACCTTAGCAAATGAGAGCACAGTGCACAGGAGTTGGGCAGAAGTAAAAATCATTTGGCTGAGCTTATGCTCAATGGTCCAAGTCGTAGTTTGACTCTTAATAATTTTAATGCAATTACCCTCACTATTATAGCCAGATAAATCAATGCTCAAAGCGAAGATCAGGGGAGACTTGGGTATGTGTGCTCTGTGCCTTGTTCCCCTCTCTGCATTTGGCCACTGGATAAAACAGGATTAGAGGGAACGTGGGTCTGACCCAGCACAGCCTGTCAAACCTGCAACTAAAACCTTCAATTCACTCTTTTATCCCTTACTGAACTGATAAGCAGAAATATCTTGTTTTGTCCTTAATAGGGGGCTGATTACTTAATAATTCTAGTTGATAGCACCAAAGATTTGTCCCATGAGTTGTGTCATCTCCTCTATTTCTGCTTTTAAGACACTTTTTGACCTTGAGCACACACTGACTTCCCTGAACTTCAGTTCCTCCACCTCTGAGTGGGAAACCTGGATCCCCCTACACCTGTCGGAGCAATTAATTAAATCTCGTGGCTTGTTTCAGGGCTTGGATTGAGGCAGATCAACATGAGCTGTAGAGAATGATACTTCTCAGGGAAGAACATTGAGGAAACAGCCAGAGCTCCGAGAGGTGCTTTAAATAACATGAGTTATTCCTGCTTGTGCCCGTGCCTTACATCTTCAAACGCCTACAATTATCTTTGCCAGACCTGTGCCCCTCTCGTGTGCAGGAGCTGGGAACAGCAGGGCCATCCTTAAGCACCTTTTTCTCTCATCACAAGCTGCCTCTCTGCATTATTTATGATCCCTTCTCTCCGCTCTGACTCCAACGCACACCGAGCTCCCCTCGTTTATTAAGTTAAATGGTCAGGAGTTGAGCAACCCTGCTAAAGATTTTGATTTCCTCCGGCAAAAAGCTGCTGGAACCAGCCAAAATATCTTCCTGTCACCCCCAACTCAGAGCTGGGGCTGCAACACAAACATTTTACAGCTTCATCAGATGTCAGTGGCTGACAGGAATGACTGGAGGAGCCACGAGAGCTTTGCTATGACACAGCTGTCAAAATACCTGAGAGCTCCGCAAACTTTAATATATTTCTACTCGCAGAGCCCTTGATTTTTTAATTATTTTTCCTTGATGGATCCCCATTTTCTAATTATTCTCTATGTGTTAGTACGAAGACCATTAATTCAGCCAAAATTTTATTTCTTAATGTAGGTAAGGTTTGTGTGTTTTCCTCTTAAAAAAAAAAAAACCCTTTCTTATAAGCAGCAAATATATCCCAAAAGAATCTCACCGGGTACCTGGCACAGAGACTTTTAGCTGGACAGATTAACACATGACAAAGCCATGACTGAAGAGAGGGGCATAAAACTGAGTCCTGGGCAACACAGCTGCCTTGCCTGTAGTAAATCTCAGAGCAGGAGGCTGGAACCCAGGTGAGAAATGGGGATGGGAGGTGAAGCCTCTCCCAGGTCTGTGGTCGATGGCCAGAACAGTCTGAAGCAGCAGGGAATGTTTCTACATCAACAGGTGTTTTTAAGGGATTGATTCCTCCTGGCAGACCCTTGTAAGAGGCAGCAGCAGCAGCAGCAGCACATGTGAGCTGATGCTGTCAAGGGAAATTGGGAGCTCGTTGTTGTTTGACAGGTGTGTTATTCCAGCTGCCCTTGGCTTATTTACCAAACAAGGCGCTGAGATCCCTGATGGAATGCGAGGCAGTGCTCTGGAGCTGCAGGAGCCCTGCTTTTGGAGCCCCTCGGAGCCGGCCTCAATTTGTTTGACATTTGAAATGGATGGAGGAGGAGGACGAGGAGGAAGGAAGAAAAATCCCTTGCTTCACAGCCCCTTCTGTCAAGGAGTCGGACTTGGTGAAAATTAGGGTTTATTTCTCCTGTGCCAGTAGGGATGGGAGTGTGACAACCTTCATGTTCCACACCTTCACGCTCCTCCATCCGCTGGTGCCACCGGGATGTGTGCTCTGGGCAGAGCGGGAGAGGAGTGGATGGCAGGGAACGTCTCCCTTGTCTTGGAATCACTGGTGCCAGCTGGGAAGACAGACCTGGGCTCTTTGGGGAAGTCAGCAGGGCTGGGAATGACTCTGCCCAGGCTGCCAGAGCCACCGGTGTCCTGCTGTTCCCTGAGTCCCTGGGCTGCACAGCTGGCACATCCTTCAGTGGGAGCCTGGATTTATGGATTTAGCCTCATCCTTGTCGGCTCAAGGGCATTCATTTCCATTTTTAAGCTCTCCAGTGGCAGTTCCCAGTACCTCTCCTTTGCTTTATATCCCTTATTTCTGGCCCTTTCTCCACCTGACAGGTTTTGTAAATCACCCTGGGAGAGGGTTTCTCTTCCCTGAGCACCCAGGGAGGCTGGACCCACGAGTCTGCAGTGGCTCTGGGTGATGTGAATGTGCCTATATTTGTTCCTGCTTCAAAGCTGTTCTTCCATGCTTGTTTTCAGCCAGTTGAAGCTTAAGGAATTGGATTTGAACAGTGGCTTGGAGCCTCCCTGCTTGAGGGAACTTCACTGTACCCTTGAAGAACTACCTAATGTAGTGAGATACTCTTGTCTGGTTACCTAAGTGGTTCTTTCTTGTGTTTCCAGGGAGGAATTGCTGATTCCTATCAGTGTGTGATATGAAATCCTGTTTCCTGAAAGCTACATCCCTTTCCACATGCCAGAACTCCACCAGAGCAGAGGAGGGTATAAAAAGGCCCCTCAGTTGATGCCTTTCCCTACAGAGTTGACAAAAACCCCATCCCTTGCCCCAGAACTTCCTTTGTGACATCTGTATCATTCCATTCTATATATAAATCAAGTTACAACTGTCCTTGCTTATTTAAAGCACCTCAGAGCAGCAGCATCTGGCATATTTATCCATTCAGGCTTTAGTTCCAGGTAGGCAATGTAGGTCCTACAATAATAGCACTAATGAGGGTTTTCACTTTCTCTTGTCTGGCCTGGATGGGTATCCCTCTCTTCTACTCCTTCCTGAAAGATAAAGAGCAGAACTTCAGTATTCTAAGGGAAGTTTTTTTTGTACCCAGCAAGCTTCCTGCAGGGCCAGGTATTTGGGTTCACCAAGTTCTGTGCAGGGGAAATGTCTCCCGGGGTGAGGATCTTGAGGATGCTGCAGCAAGGCAGCGAGTTGTTCTGTCTGTGTGCAAAACCTTCCATGAGACCCTGGGGCTTCCCCTTTTGTTCAGGATGCTTTGAACCTGGTTGTTCATGATATGAATGAGGCTCTGTGTACTGTATATATATATTTTTATATATATATATATATATATATATCTTTGTGGCGGGAGACATGCCCTGGCATGTGTTTACCTGTGTGCTCTTACTGAAGGTGATTTTCCTGTGTCAAGTGTTTGCACGCACAGGGACCCTGCTCAGACAGTGGTGAGAGAGGCAGAACGAGGAGATTAATTGAAACATTCACTTGTATGTTCCTGGAGAGCTGAGGTGGGAATCAGCTCGAACTCCGCAGCACGTTCAGCTCATGCCTCCTGTCAGACTCCAATGCAAAATTCAACAGGCATCAGGCTACAGAAAGCTGCTGGGAAGTGCTGGGCTTTTGTCCTGTGCTGAGAGGTGAGGCACGAACAGACCTGGAAAGAAAAAAGTCTGAAAATGAGGTGTCATTTTGTGGTGCCAGCTGGCAGGGCCGGAGTCCCTGTAGCCACCACTGAGCGCGTGCTTGTCTATCCATCTCCGGTTTGGGAGCATGGGTGCACTTCTCAAGCTGTGCTGCCTCAACAGCAGCGTTTTTCCCACGGGGTTTTGATCTTTTGTGATGCCCTTGGGGCATGGAGGCATTACCTGCAGTCCTTCACAGGTGAGAAGGCACTGCCTGGCTCAGGGATACTCCCCAATTCCGGCTGTAGCCCATGGCACTGCCCTCCCCTGCCCTTGAAAGCAAGGGGAGATAAAGAGATAGCGTGTGCCTGGCCCACAGAATGAGTGGTTTCATTAAAGTGTGTGAAAAGCCTTGCTGTTTTTCAGCAGTGATTAAATGAAAATACATATACACGCCAGAGACCTGATGTCAGCCCTGTGGGCAACACAGGCTGAGATGAGAGACTGAAGAAATAAAAAGTTGTCACTGACGTTATGAGTTCGCTGTGCCCTTAGGTTTGAGGGTTTTCCTTGATGACAAATTTTTTAATATAGTGTGCTGAAATCACTTTGAAGCCAAGAATTCAGGCAGGGGCTGCCAAAAGAGGGTATTCCTTTTTAGGCAGGTGGAAAAAGAAAACTTGGGGGAACATGAAGAGGACTTGCGGGTTCTCCTGCTTTCTGGAGTTGGGAATACCTCATCACACTGCCCAAAAGACCTGGGGACGTGGATTAGTCTGGATTTTTGGCCCTGGGGGGTGGTCAGGAAGGCTGCTGGGATAAGAGGTTTTTCAGGGCAGCATTACACTGGATTTGTGTCCTTCCAGCTGAGGCTGTCACAGCCTCACCCCCTTTGCTGTCCCTCTGCTTGGGAATCCAAGATGCTCAACAAGTGACTGCTGAGACATTGTCTCAAAAGTGTTCACTGGCACCTCAGCCAGCTGAGAATACAGGTCACAGCTCAGGTGTGTTCAGCTCTCCTCTCCACTGGTACTTATTGGAGCTTTTTAGGCCAGCACAGACTTCTTTCTCTCCTTTTCCCCCTCCCTTTCTCCCTGTTTTATAGCTCACCTTTAAATTCTCCTTAGAGAACGGAACAGGCACAAAGGCAGCGCAGAAGGGCGAGAAACATCCTTGGTGTCAAAAATAGCTGCCTGAGAAATTCTCCCTGCTGCTGCTTTAAGCTAAATTATGATCATAAGTTGCTGTCCTCGAATTTTTTTTTTCCAAGGCAGCGTCCTTCCCTCTGCAGCATCTCCCAACCCTCTCTGGCTCCAGGGCCCAATCCCTTCCTCTCATGTCAGACTTCACAAGGCAGCAAGTGCCAGGGCTGCAGAGTCCAGGGCTGGCAGATCAAACACCCCTTAATGAATGTGAAACCAGTGGCTTCATTAGCCACAGCCTTATATGCCTTTTAAAAAGCTGCCTTGCAGCAGTGGGGGGAGGAGGACAGTGAGGGGTCACTGCTGGTGGAGGGCAGGGGAGAGGTGTGTTGGAGGTACAGCTGCCCAGATCAGCCTCTCACAGGAGAAGCTGAGCAGTTCCTGCTGCAAATCTTGGCTTTATTTGGTCACCGGACACTTGAGAGCAGAGCTGGTGGTTGCCTTTAAGCTGGGGCTCAGTGTGTCCCTCCCTCACTTCCCTTCTTGTGAACCTCTTGAAATCTTCGGGGCAAGTTCTGCCCAACCTTGATATCCCCGTGTCCCCTCCCTACTGAGCCAAAAGCTGGATTTGCAGACCCTCAGGTGCTGGAAGTGAGCAGTGACAGTCCTTTGCTTTATTTGGTGCTTTGCACAAGCCCGTTCCTGACCTGCACAGAGGGCCCCAGGTGTGGGGTGGCTCAGGTACCTGTCTGGTCATGCCACGGGGAGGTGACACAGGCTGAACGTCACCTGGCTTATCCTCCTGGGTGCTTTTGGGGAATAGCTGCCATTGATCCCAGTTCCCCAAGCAGGATTCTGAGCCTGAGGATTTTTTTCCTTCCCTAACCTGCCCCACTGGCCCTGCAAACGCAGTGTGGGCGCTCTGTGGCGGACCCTGGTAGTGTGCTTTGTGCCCTCAGACACTGCGAGTGTCTGTCAGCAAACAGAGCTGCTGTGCTGCCCTTGTCCCCTCCAACACATCCACTCTTCCCTCTGCTCCACGCTCCGGCGGGGGACTCAGGGACTGGGCAGCTGGGGAAGGCTTCACCAGGCAGCCCCGGGGAAAAACCATGGAGTGAATGTGTGAGGAGACTTTTATTCCTTTGCTCAGCGCCGGCTGAAGGCAGCGTGGCCAGGGGCTCTGCGCGCGGGGAAGGGATGACAGGCTGTGGCAGCGCATCTTTCTGCGCAGGCTGCAGTTTGGAAAGGCATAAGGAAGGACCAGGCTGTGAGAATCTCTGCTGTGAGCACTAAAAAAACCTCCCTGCTGCGTGTGCCCTGGCACTGGGTGCAGTCGTGCCTCTGTCTGTGCAGGCAGGGCAGAGCAGCCGGGGGGCCCTGGGCTGTGGTGGGCACCGGTCTGTGTGAGGTGTTGAATGCTGTGGGTTGATCGCTGCTTAAATCAACGTCACTGTGAGCACCTGAACCGGGAAGAAAAGAGTGCAGGAGATGAACTAGAGCTCCACTCTGCGAATAATTAAATCACTGAGCAAGGGAGGGCCTTGGAGTGCGAGAGAGAAGTGAGGGTAAGAGAAGAGGGGAGGTGGGAAAGGGACCAGGGTCTTTCTGGCTCAAAAGAGGGACCCAAGCTCCGGATCTCATGCTGGAGTGTGTTGTGGCTGCTGCTGCTCTGAGGGAGGGAACTGGGAAACGCAAATTTAATGGACTGGTGCAAGCTGTGACCACTGGATTACTTGTCACCCTTCTCTTGGCTGAGCCTCCTTTAGCTGGTGTTGGAGGCTGGCTCAGCCTGCCAGCCCTTCCTGGGAGCTCTCCTTTTGAATCCTAATGAAAGTCCTGTGGCTTTCTACAGACTTCCACTTTCTTCTTTACATAAAGAGGACTTATCTCTGTCCACAGTGTTCCAGACAGATGAGATCTAACACGGAATGTGAGGTCTGTATGGTCCCATGGCTTCTGGAAATCACTCTGACAAACTTCAGATGCCCAAAGGCAGGAGGGTTTGAAGTGTGGATGGACTTGCATAGACAGGAAAAAAACCATTGTCTGAGCCTCTGATATTCATGGAAGGAAAGGGAACTTTTGTGCTCAGGCATTGGCAAAGCCCATATGATCTTCTCAAAGGCAGTGAGAACCCTGTGGGGAGAAGGATTGTGCCACAGGAAAAAGTGTTCTGGAGTGACTCAGGAATTTCTTACGAAACCTGAAAACTAATGGTAAAGGTGAACTGCCAGTGTTCAGATTATAATCAAGACTAGTTAAAAGGTTAGAGGGTGGGGAAGGCAGGGTTGTTTGTAAATAAATAGCTCTCAGAATCCTAATGTTCAGCATTAGTGGAGAGGGCTGAGCAGGGCAGAAATCTGTAGGAACCTTTCAGGGGACACGCTATAAATGCACACAAGTCCTTCATGTGCAAAAGTACAAGCAAAGGGTTTCAGTGCTGTCAGAAGGAACCTGTTTGGATTATCTAAAAAGGCCAGATATTTTCTGATGGGAGGCTGAGATCTTTTTTCTGCCTGTAGTGAAGAAATATCGGCAATAAAAATTCTTCAGCTGCTTTTATATTGTCTTTCTTGGGACCATGTTACTTGACTCATTTTCTAGATTCTGTTTATTTTTCTTGATGAATTAGAAATTCCATTTCCCATTGATTTTTTTGTTGGTTATAGAGACATTACCTGCAGACTGACACAAAAAAGCGAGCTCATCTAAGTAATTTGAATTGCTCACACCTATTTTTCAGTCTTGTTTCCCAGTCAATGTGAGTTAGATGTAATTTGGCAGTTCAGAGCCGAAAGGACCATACTAGGTCCTCCAGACCTGTAAACTATCAAATTCCCTTCCTCAAAGCATGTTCAGCTCAATTTGCCTCCGCTTTTTACATCTCTGATTTCTCTGTAGCCCTTGATCAATGTGTTTTCCTCTGGCCCCAAAATAAATCGGTCTCCAATTAAGTTCTCACGCCTTGGAGAACATCCAGATAAAACTGCTCCACTTCCTGTTCTACTTCTCGGGGAGAGGAGATGAAGATTTCTTTTTTTTTTAAAAGCCTCATGCAAATGCTCAGCTTTTGCTGCTGTTCAATAAAGTTGATCATTTCACTCGGGAAGTATCAATGCAATTTTCCACGCCACTAACTTAAAGATTGTATCTGGCTAAATGCGCCCATTCCTTTTTCTCTCGTTTGTGGTGGGAACAAACAAAAGAAAAGGAAAATGTCTGTTGCCTCCTTGACAAACAATATTGTATTTTACATAAATCCCTGAAAGTCTGTCCAAAATAGACACTCCACCACTGCCTTTTTTGCAAGTCCCTATTCCATCTGTGTCTCACTGAATGCAGAACTAGGGAATGTCTTTCCACCCCATTACATTTCCCAGTGAAATATGTGAGAATTACCTCTGATGTTCGTAGGAAGCCATCAGGACATAAAACACAGAAAATGAAATATTAACTTTCCTATCCAACCCAGTAATGGCTGTTATGTTTTGTATTATAACACATTAAGGTGAAGCTCCTGAAGAAGAAATAAATAAATAAAAATCCCAGGCTCCCATCTAGGCAATATTATACAGAAACGACACACACTGATGGGTAGATGATAAAATTGGAAAGTTGGGGGGGGGAAATATAATATATTCACAGTTTAGATGACAGTGAATATAAAGACAGACTGAGCTTAAGTGGAAGTTGCAAAATATCCCTGAGAAGTCTTATTCCCTCCAGATTGCTACCAGATCCACTGGTAAGTGCATATTTGTACCAGAAGAAAAGCAAACCCTTATGGATCCATGCAGGAAAAACACCTCTATTGCCATTTAGTTCACTGAGTTTGAAGAAAGGCTCAATATTTGTCATTTTTCTCAGCAGCCTCCTCGTTGCGTTGACCTTGAGCTGGGCCCTGGCTCAGCAGCGTGGGTGAGAAAACCCTCCTGGGGCTGTTCCCCACATGGGTGACCAGGGCAGCATTGGTTTTCCTTTAATTTTGTGAAAAACTTTGCTTTTTGGATGTGTTTTGCCCCCTTACCCTGTTGTGGTGGGATCTGAGCTGGAACCTGCTGACAATAAAAGCATCTTGAGAGACCAGGAATCCAGGCTCGGGGCAGGAGGGACAGGCAAATAATGCTTTCCTTTGCTGCTTTTCCTTCACTATCTGTTCACTTTTGGTACCAAAGGACTCCTTTCATTACTTAGGAGGAAAGATAATTGGGAAATAACCATCCAGTCCTTCTCCTGCTCTGCTTCTCCAAAAGCTAAATATATACCTTCCCCACGATGCTGCTCATTCCAATGTGCTTCATGAAAAGGATAAATGCAGGCTCATTATCACTAATTGCCTCATTTTGTAGCCCAGTCTTGGGTTATTTGTTTGGCTACCAAGGACCTGGTTCTCTCCTTGGGGTTCTCTTTGCTTTTACGGCAATTTCCTTGGTAGAAACTTCTCCTCCATCTTCTTTCTGTGAAATACAAGGTTTGAGGGCAGATTTGCAAAGTTATCAGATTTCAAGAGGAATTTTTTTAGACTCAAGTGCCTCGAAGTAAATGGATTTTACTGTAGGTCTGCCAATTAAACAGTCTGGAGGCTTCAAGGGCCAGGGAGGGAAGGAGGTGATAAAAACAACGCAGCTGACAGTGTTTAGGTTTCAAAATGACCTTCAACTAGTTGGTGGGGCACCAGGTGTTCCGAACCAGCTGAATGAAAAATTATGTACAAGTGGAAGGCGGTTGATAACATCAGAGGCATTTTTTCCCTTGGTTTTCTAGGACTAGAGCTTTGCCTTGAAGCACGTCCCCGGTGAGGAGTTAAACTAGGGGCTGGGTGCTTTAATGGAAGTGTTTTTAGAAGGGATTTCTCTTGATGAATGCACCAGACCATGATTTTTTTCCTGTTTTAGTTACTATGTAGTAAGTTAATCCCTGGGAAGGTTGCATTTCACACACCCCCAGGTGACAGAAGACACTATAATCCTACATTTTCCTTTCAGAAGGGAAGATTTTTTCCCTGCAGATTTCAGCGAGATGCTTGGAATCACCTTCTGTGAGACTCATCTCCTGGTGTGGGTCTTGGAATGTGGTGCTCTGCAGAAGCTACAGATAGATCCTGTGTGGGGTTTGTGGAAATCCTGTGCCCCAGAACCATCGCTGTCCTGGCTCCTTGGGACTTGAAGCGCCTCCAAATCATAGTGTGGGCGAAGTAAAAAGGCGGGGAAACACCTTCTAGCTCATTTATCCTGCTTTTATGAATTCAGGCTGGGTAACAACATGCTCTCTGGAGTTATTCCCTTCCCCTCCGGTCTCGCTGCTGGAGGGAGGGATGAACATGCTGGTAATTAAAGGGCTCACCAGAGTGCATTTGTTGCTCCCAGTTGCTCTTCTTGTCTGTGGCCAGACAAGTAAACAAATGTCAGCCCCTGGTTTAATGGTGTGATGTGCAGCTGTCTCTCCACTGGAGAGGAGGGAACTCGCTGCTTTGGCCTTTCATCTTAAGTGCTCTTGACACACACTTGGAAAATTGTGGGTACCTCCTGCTGCAGGGCAGTGAGGGAGCTGCCTGCCCTGTGTGCTGGTGGGAAGGAAGGAGAGAGAGAGAGAGAGAGAAGGAAAGATCCTGCTCTCCTGGGGCCACAAACCAGAGGATAATGCCGATGGATCTCAGCAGACGTGTGCCTGAGAGAACGGGAAGTTATTTCAGACGGAGTCAGCCGTTAAGAGTGATCCGTGGAGGAAGGGGGAATACAGGAGTTCTGGGTGGACTGGTTCCCTTTCAGGGGTCTCCTCAATGATCTCTGCCTGTACATCTTGGAAGGGAAAGGATCTTAGTGCTGTTATACACCAGCAGTAATAGAACAGTTGGATTGTTCCAGCACCTTTGGAATCCCAGTGCCTACAGGAACCGTTGTCACTGATGTTCTGATTAAAGTGTGGATAGTCCAGTTCAGGGGCGGCTCTTTTCCCAGCTACAACCCACCTGTTTCCCTCCTCCTAGATACTTCAATTATCCCTTCCTCAACAGTCTGATCTTCCTCTGTGTCAGATGGGCACGAGAATGACTGCTGAGGGCTCCTTAGCCCACTAGAGGACAAGGCAAGGAGCAGGCAGGGCTGGAATTTCCGTGTCAGTCTGGGCAGAGTCACCTCCAGGGCCCAGTGACCTGTTCAGTGTCTCTACAGCCAAATATCTGCTTTTACAGCCCCCTGAGCAGAGCACAGGGCTGTGGGTGTCCAGTCACCTGCCTCTTCCATCCAAGAAATGGTGGATTTGGCTGCTTTTAGTGCACTGTGCGTGTGGCTGCTCTCCACCTCCATCTCATGGCTGGGTGGGGGCTGTGGAGGGCTCAGCTGCCCACCCACCTCCCCTGGGAGAGGTGCTGTGGCATCCGAGTGCTGGATCCCTGATGGATGCTGCTGGAGCAGCCCAGGGAGCGATGGGATGGTCTCTGCCCTCACCTCAGACCAACTTTGCAGGTCACTATCGACTCTGAGGGTGAGGGATGAGGATTTCTTGGGCGAGAGCAGGCAGTCCATCTTGGGAAAGCTCAGCCTAATGAAGACAGCCTTGGCTGAGTCTGTGACCTCTCTCCCTCTCAGAGCAGCTTTCTGCAGTACCCAGCCAGATGCTGAGAAATTAGTCTGCTAAAAGCAGCCATGAAGATGCTGTTTAAACTAAAAGCATCATCCATAATTCCATTTGAGGCCTTTCCAGGGCATGCTTTGTTTGCAGCATGCTAGGAAATTAATTTTTATTTGCAGGCTTGGGATGTGAGGGGGCGGAGGCAATAAAAAGCAAACAGAGAAAAGTGCAGACAGAAGCTGCATTACAAATCTTGGTAAAAGGCAATGCAGGGTCTGCCAGACTGGACAGTGACTAAAATCCTGTAGGCAGAGTCCCACCCAGTGAGAGCTCGGGGGAATAGTGTGTTTTGGAAGAAAGCAATCAGTTCTAATGAATAGGAAATTTGTTTTACGGGCATTTTACGTGCTATTAAGGACACATAAGCCAGAGGAGGAGATAACTATCCCTATTAATGATGATTAATCCACTTGTGTTAGCAGCTGTATCCTTAGCTACCTGCTTAAACCAGACACTGGATGTGCACTTCCACACTCAGAATTCAACACAATTACTATTTATCCCTTATTTTGTTGTTCTTTGTTTTGACAAATACACTCGTGGAACAATGAAAAAAAAAATAGCGATGGTTTCTCTGTCTTTCCTTGCTCAGGTGGAATGTTGCAGGAGAAAGAGCACTCGCCATGTGCTCATGGTTTTGGCATGATCTGGAATTTAAGGTGCTTCTAAAAGCTGTGCCATCCCCTGGCAGCCCCAGAAGGGCAGTGCAGCAGTGGCATGTTCTGTTCTGGAAAGCAAACTGTTAGCAGAGGGCTCTTAATCTCTGCAGTGGGTGGAACGTGCTCTGGCTGACTCCTTCCCCAGAGAAAAGCTCTGACTGATTCCTTCCCCAGAGAAAAGCTCTTTTCTCCTCAGAGAGGTGGCAGTGCACTGCCTGCCCTGGGATTCCCGGGGCAGCCAGGGGCTGCCAGAGCATCGAGCTGATAATCCAACAGCAGTTCCAGAGGAGAGGAGAGGACAGGGAACATTCCCCCAGCCCGGAGGGGAAATGGAGCAGGAAGGGACTGTTGCGTCTGCAGGGAGCTTGGCTTGGGTGTGGGGGTAACAGGAAAAGGGGATTAGGGAGGGAAAGGAGCAGGAAGAAGCAGGAATCCCCAGTGGGGAGGGTGGCTGGCTCTGTACTGGTTCAATATTTGTCGTTTTTCTCAGCAGCCTCCTCGTTGCGTTGACCTTGAGCTGGGCCCTGGCTCAGCAGCGTGGGTGAGAAAACCCTCCTGGGGCTGTTCCCCACATGGGTGACCAGGGCAGCATTGGTTTTCCTTTAATTTTGTGAAAAACTTTGCTTTTTGGATGTGTTTTGCCCCCTTACCCTGTTGTGGTGGGATCTGAGCTGGAACCTGCTGACAATAAAAGCATCTTGAGAGACCAGGAATCCAGGCTCGGGGCAGGAGGGACAGGCAAATAATGCTTTCCTTTGCTGCTTTTCCTTCACTATCTGTTCACTTTTGGTACCAAAGGACTCCTTTCATTACTTAGGAGGAAAGATAATTGGGAAATAACCATCCAGTCCTTCTCCTGCTCTGCTTCTCCAAAGGCTAAATACACCTTCACCACCAAGTCCCCCGTAAGATCCATCCCAGAGAAGCCACTGTGCCCTGTGTGACCTGATCTGGCCTCCCAGAGCTTCTGAGAGTCTATTTGCACTGACTTCAGGGAACAGAGTCATCATTTAGGTTGGGAAAGATCTTTAATACTGAGTCCAACCACAACTAACACGGCCAAGGCCACCCCCAGCCCATGTCCCCAGGTGCCACGTGCCCACATCTCTTAGATCCCTGCAGGGATGGGGACTCCACCCCTGCCCTGGGCAGCCTGTTCAGCCTCTTCCAATGCTTGACAACCCACTCGGTGGAAAAAATGTGTCCAAATATCCAGTGTAAACCTCCCCTGAGGCGTTTCCCCCCTCATCCTATCACTTGCTACTTGAGAATATCAAAACAATGTTATTATCTAAGTGCCCGCTGCTGTTCATCATTTATTTATCTCCATATTAAATGCTGTTTAATGTGATTTTTTAAAAATTTATTAAGGCATGTTTCGCTCTTTATTTTTTTTTTAATTATTATTATTTATTATTATTTAAAGGGGTCATGGTGCTTTAGCTTTTAAAACCCTGTCCTGGGTCACTGGGGTCTGTGTTTTAAGCTGTGCCTCTGCTGAGTGGTGCCAGAATTCACACAGCAAACTGGGTGCTTCAAGGGGCCTCTATTCTATGACTCTATGATTCTCTGGAGTGCACCAGGCAGAGGTTTGCTGGCTGGTGCTGTGGTGACAGGGTAAAAAGAAGGGGGTTGTTAAAATGAGCTTGAGGAGAGGAAAAACTCAAATCATTCAGGAAGGGTGGGATTGCACAGCTAGGCTTTAATAAAGGGTGTAATTAGGGATCTGCTTGTTCTTCTGGGGGTGAGTCTTCCTTGCCACCAGTGTCCCATATAATATGTCCCAATAATTATCACACTCAAGGCAATGTTTGGAAAGCTGCCTCCTAAAATTGGCCATAGAGTGATTCCCTCTTTGGGCCCAAAATTCCCATGTAGATTCCCTCTCCCTCCCCTCCTCAGCACCTGCCACATCCCAAATGTGATTCAGAAGTGATGCAGGGCCATGATTTTGTTGGCAGCAGCACAGTGAGAAGGCGTCCAGAGCAAACAGCTCCAGTTCTCAGCCCAGAGTCCTTGGAATAACAAGGGATCATTGATTTGGGATAGGCTGCTGCACTTGGAGTGCTGTTGGTGATGTACTAACACATTATCAGCTCTGAATTTTGAGCAGGCTTGCAGTGCACTTCAGTTTGACTTCGCTCTCTTTTCTTCCATTCCTCGTAATTCTTTTCTGTGGAATATATTGATTCCATTTGCTGGAGTATTTGTTCCTTAAATATTTTTTACATAATGTGGGTTGTACACGTTTCTAATGGCTCTCGCAATCCTTGTCTCGCAGTGGCACCAATAAAGTAATTTGGTTTAAATTGAATTGAACTTGGTGAAACAGAGAATGGAAATCGAGAAAGGGAACAGAGAAGTGTAGGATTCTATTGGAGGGGAAGAAAAGCCGAGGAGAGAGTACAAAGTAGGGAGAGATTTATTTTTTTCTGAAGCAGAGAAAAGGATGGGAGGAAGTAAAAAGTAGGGAGTAATTTTCCTAAAAGTAGGGAAATAGTAGTGGTGAGTCAGCTATTGAGGCTGCAGCGTGCTGGGATCAGTGTTTAGTGCCAAAGCCAGTGGCAGTTTTCCTTTTGAATTTCACCATAAAAGGGTGGAATTTCCCAGTTCACCAGTAAGGACATGGAGCAGCAGTTGGCTGATTTTTCAGCCTTTGAGAGAAGGGGAGAAGGGGATGTGGTGGCACGTGAAAAATCTTCTCAATGTCCTGGATAAACAGTGAAATTAAAGCATTTTCTGTGTCCAGGTGTTGAGTGTCCCCAGGTATTCAGGCACCTCTCTTGACCTGCTGAAGACGAAGCTTTTAATCCGTCATACACTTTCTCCAGGGCCACGTGGGAGGTGCGTGAGGTCCATGGGATCACAGAAGCGATTCCAAGCCAGAGGAAACTGTTCCCACTGCTTATCCAAGAGGTCCATCTCTACCCTCTCACACAGTAGGATCCACCTCAGTCAGGCCAAGGCTGCTTTAGACCGCTCTGTGCATCTTATTTGCTTTCATTGTCTGTTCATTTTAAATTTTTTTTATATATATTTTTAGGGAGGTTTTATTGTAGCTTTGATCTGATTTTTCTGCCTAATTGACAGGGATTCAATTATCCCCCTGAATGTGACTGTCACACGCTCAGCAACACAAGTTGTCAGGTGTCTCTTTTCGGGGGGGGGGGGGGGG
>VZRE01001179.1:265191-284246 GCA_013396775.1 Cephalopterus ornatus
GGGGAAACAAATGTCACCTTTCCATCCTCCCCTTCCCCCATTCCCTTTGGGTTGTTTCCACTCTGGGGGTTTGTTTTATTGCGTGTTCCATTTAAGAAGAGCAAAATAAAACAAGGAAGCCTCAGATAATGAGAGAGCAGGAAAGGATGGAGCTTATTTTAATGGGCTTTCTGTAGTTGTTGCGCCCTGAGCCCTCAGATTGGGGACATTTAATTCTCTTTTGAGTCTTTCCTGTGAGACTGCTGGTAGTGACACCATCTTTGAGGTCTTTTGAGACCTTTCCAGTGCATCAAGAGCACCTAAACCAGCCAGGAGCTGTTTGTGTCTGAGCCACGTTTAATGTGCAGCTTGTTTAGGGCCGAAATGCACTGGGGGAGATAAATAATGGCTATAGAAAGCATCCTTCATCCAGCCCCTCCTGCTCCAGTGCACCTTGAAACCCGTTCCTGCCTGCTTTTTGGAGCGGGGGTCCTGGAGAGCAGTGTCTTTATCCCCATGGGCATCTGGGGAGGAGAAGGAAGATGAGCCACAGGCACGGCGAGCCCGGGAATTGCCGTCTTGTTCCCTCCATTTGCTTCCTAGAGGGCAACGGGCACAGCTAATGGCATCTTGATATTTAAAACCAGGCAGGGGTTGAAGCAGCTCGATTTTTACTGGGTCCCTGACATTTCAGAGAGCTGTTATGGGATAAATGCTCAGGGAACAAGCTGATGAGGGCTGAGTACCCCCAGCTATGCAAAGATCACTGCCCAAGCTCACAGGTCTGAGACAAGCCTGTCTGAGCTGCTTGGCTTAGCAAGGTAGAGCTGGTGGTGATCCCCTTGGGCTGGGGATCAGCTGCCCCCAGGGAATCCTCCGTTCCTTGCCCTGCAGGAGTGGGAATGCAGATGTTTTGCTGGCTGCTGCTTCCACATAAACCCCGGAGCAGCTCACCGGGGGCTCTTCCTGAATGATGTTGAAGAGGCTGTTTTAGGAGCTGAGTCTTTAAAAAGCAGAGGAGACAAAAGGATGAGCGCTGAAATCTGTGCAAGGGCCTTGGCTTCGGTGCTCTCAGTTGTTTCCATATGCCTTGTAATTAAATTGTAAGTAAAAGTGAGGAGCCAACCGCTCCTCTAATGGCAGTGAAAGGAGGCAATCATGGAACTTCCATCTGTCTGCAGATACAGTTTATGGGGGAAATACATTAACAACCTGGAGCTGTGTGCCAGACCCAATTAGACTAAACAGGATCAAAGGGCAGCCTGGGTAATAAATATCCTTGCAGAATCAAGCTGGGGTCTTCCTGTTCCGTGCTGCAAGAGATAATAATGATCCGTGAGCCAGAATTCCAGCAAAGCAAAGAAAGCTCAGCTTCTTTGGGGAGGGGGTGACTTTTTATTAGAGGGTAAGAAAAGGTGTCCCCTTTCCCCAGGATTGCCAGCAGGCTGGGGTTATTACCGAGCTTGCTTTTTATATTCCACTGGAGTTTGGGAAAGGACTGCACAGCCCCTGTATTGATTGTGGGACTGTAATGGGAGAGAGGTGGCCGAGGTAATTGGGGAAGTGTTTAAAATGGACACCAGGTAATTGAAAGCTAAAACAACCCCCCAGCTCAGGCCCGGAACCACCTCCCTTCTAACGAGGCACAAGGTGGAAGGAGATCGGCTCTGACTTGCTTTGCTACTCCCGGAGAATTGCTTTGCTCCACTGTTTTTTGGAGCCTCTGTGTGGGCACACACTTTTATTAGTGCACTCAGAAAACGTTACAGCATCAGCAGCAAAGCTTTTGTGACACGTTGCCTATAGAAACATAGCACCAACTGTGTCTGGTCATGGCATTGTAAAGAAAAAAAAAATGCTGAATTAAGTCCTCTTTTACTTCAGCAGCAGAGAATCAAAATATTTTACTATCAAGGCTTGCTTTCCATCAAATTTTCTCCTCCTCTTGCAAAACGATACAACAACAAAAACTACTAAAAGGAGAGGAGTATTTTCTGCAGATGAGCCTGTTTTGCTGTTTGAGTGTGGCTTCAACGATCCAGTTACTCAAACAATGTTGTTTTGCTGCTGTAATAGTTACCAAGGGAAGCACTTTGCTGTGATATTTCACCACCTCTTCCAGTTTCATTCTTCCCTAGGACTGAATTTTTGGAAGAGCTCAGCGGCTATGAAGGCAGCTGATCAAAGCTGGTTTTCTCAGCAGCTTTTTCTCTCGAGAGCAGGGTGAGACTTTTCCAAGGCTGACCAGGTGATCCCAGGGGGCATAACCTGTCTTGCCCCAAAAATTCATATGGCAGCAAAGCTCTTGCAGTGGGGAATCCCTGTGCTCATCAAGCTGCTTCAAAGTCTGAATTCCTCCAAATAGAACCTAAAAAAAATGATGTTATATGGAAACAAAGAGCAGAGGAGCTTGAGCTCTGTGCAAAGCTGTGTTTTTAGTACAGTTGCCAAAACTGAGGCACCTAAAAATGTCTTAGGTGCCAAGAAGTTATATTAGCATTTAAATACTGAACAGGTGAAGTATTTCAGACAAGCCTGATGTGATCCCAGCTCTGCCCTCTGCATCACCTGGCTGAAGAGCCACGAGAAGTAGTGGCAGTGCCAGTGTGGAAAAATAATCTATTTTCTTGTGAGAATCCGGATTTCTCCGTCAGAAAACCTTTGCCTTCCCCTGTGCCATCCTGTGTACTTGGCACACCCCATTCCCTGGGGGCAGTGCCCAGTGTTGGAGGTGTCCATGTGACTTCGGGGAGCACCTGATTGTCGACCACAAGATATTTCCCACTGCTATATCTCTTCCTTCTTTTCTGTTTTTGGGCGACTCGCCCACCCACCCCCACGGGCCAGCCGGGAGATTTGGCTCCTTCCCTCCTTC
Source organism: Cephalopterus ornatus (assembly GCA_013396775.1). Classification (NCBI taxonomy): domain Eukaryota; kingdom Metazoa; phylum Chordata; class Aves; order Passeriformes; family Cotingidae; genus Cephalopterus; species Cephalopterus ornatus. Next base: position 268,046 of record VZRE01001179.1, read on the forward strand.
CCTGGCCCTTCCTTGCCTCCAAAGCCAACCCTTTGGAGCCAGTAAAGCCGAGCCTGGGCTGTGCAGTCTGGAAGCTGATGCCGTTTGGCCGGGGGCTGATCTTTGCTGCGCTGGCAAAACGCTGCGAGAAGAACCCCCAGCCCTGGTTTAGTGCTCTGGGAAGTGGCCACAGGCGCTGATGGATCCAAAAATCCTGCTAAAGGGCAAGTGGAAGTGCCTCGGAGTGCACTGAGCAGCTCGTTTCATTGACTCACCACGCTTCTGGCTGACAGTCTGTTGCCTAAACCTCCTGTTTTTACCCTCTTTTCGTGATTGCTGTATTTATTTTGCACGCTGCCTTTCTTTTTTTTACATCCTGCTCAATGCAAATAATTACATCGAGAGTAACGCTGAGAAACACTTAAAATGTATACAATTTATCCCCTACGAAAATATTTACCTGGTGTTGCTGCTTTTTTGTAAATATTATTGTTCTCCTTGCTTTTTCCCCATCGCTGTATTGGAGCTCTGCCTGTCAAGTGGGATCCCATTTGCATAGTTATTTGCTAATTGACAGATTTTTAAGCTGCTAAGGAACAAGGAAATAACATATTTCTCCCTGTGCCACCATCAGCACGCTCTTATTTCCTTACAGATAGTTCAAAGTATTCTTTTTTTTTAGTTTTAAAAAATAAAAGGGCAGCAGTTTGTTTCCTTGGATGTAACATTGCTGAAAGGTTGTCCTAAAATCCTTTTATTTTTTTAGTGAGGATGTGGATTTCTCTGTCAGAAAACCTTTGCCTTCCCCCTGTGCCATCCTGGCTACTTGGCACATCCCATATTTATAGGGACACAGAGGTTACTTAGGGCAGGGGAAAGGTTGGGGTTCAATTATCCTCCAGCTCCACACTGCACATGGAAAATAAAAAACGTGGCTCAAAAGCTGCTCTGGGTGTTCCCTTGTAGTGTTTTCCCCCCCCAAATATACCCCCAAAAACACGCAGTATTTCTCTTCCTCTGTCTGCCAGATGTTTCTGATCATTCAGGAATTGATTTGGGGAAGGCAAAATAAATCAGCAGCACGCACTTTATCTAACAGCTGCAAATTTTAATCATTTCCATGTTTTGATGTCCTTGTCGGGGTTTTTCCTCTTCATTTAATTGGAGTTTCCTTTTTAGCAGAAGCAGTGAGACAAGGTACCCTGGCTCTCAGGGTATTCCTGCTTTATGACAAGGGAAAACTCATTAAAAGGAATGTAAGTATGGGAAGGCAGGAAGAATCTAAAAAAAAAAAAAAAAAAAGCCACCCCCAAAATCCCAGCATCATTCAAATGATGGCCCAGGGGCAGAATTTCTAGAGAAGATCAAAACCAAACTCAACTTGGTCAAATGTTTTTCCTCCTCATGATTATATAATTTTACTGAATGATGAATAATCTCAAAAATACTGCCACTGCACCTGCATTTTTTTAATACTTTTGCAGAAGGGTGTGAGCTCTAACGCTTTTAGGAAGTGTTTTGTCCCTATTTGAGCAAGACTAGAGTTTCCTTTAGGATTTTTTTTGTTACTCTGCATGATCCTTGTCCCGGCTGTGGAGGCAGGGAGATGGTCAGGATTCTGGATTTCCTTCCAGACTGAAGCACTTTGGGTGCCTTATGTCTCTTTTTTTTGTGTGAGGAGTTTGGAAATACCTGATTTCATTCTTCTGCTCGTAATTAGACCTGATATAAGGAGGAGGGGAGAGGCTGAGTGTTTTCCACTGCTGTAAAAATATGATTTGTGTTGACTAGAACAACTCCTGAGCTTTGCCAAGCTGGATTAATGGTTTCAAGCAGAAAGGTGAACATTTTCCTCAAAATCAAAATATATAATTGCATATAGAAGGGTTAAAACATAAAATAGAATCCCAGAATGGTCAGGGCTGGAAGGAACCTTAAGGATCACCTCATTTCCCACAAGGGACCAGGTTGCTCCAACCTGGCCTTGAACACTTCCAGGGATGGGGCAGCCACAGCTTCTCTGGGCAACATGAAGATGGAGGGGGTTTATTTCCATGAGAAACAATGATATATTTATTTTCCATAGGCATGGAAAAACCTCACTTTTAAGTGCTTCAATTTTGACTACTGTGCTTAAAAATAATGACTTTTCGCCGAGCTCAAACTCCAGTGCTCTTTGCTTCCATACAATAACTTATTTTAGGTTCTGTTTGGAGGAATCCAGGCTTTAAAGCAGCTCTGAGGTGACCAGCAATATCCTTGCAGTGACAGTCCTGGGGATCAGGGGGGGCAGGTGAGTTTCTGGCTCCCCTTGGGAAGTTCTTGCTGTGACCTTCTGTGTCGCCTCCCCGGCGTTATTTTCCAGCCAGCCTCCAAAGGATGTGCGGTGCTGATGCTCCTGCTTCTCCTGCTGGCAAGAAGGGTGGCTCCGAGTGTAAAGCCCGAGCCTGGAAACTTGGAAAGTCCCACTGGGCAAATCCTTTCCTCCTCCTATCTTGCTCTGCTGAAGCAGCAGGTCCCAACCCCTCTTTACCCTCCCTTCTTGCCATCTCTTTTTGGAGAGCAAAGCCTTGCCCGCCACTTCCCTGAAGGATTTGAGATATTTGCCCCGGGGGTGGGGGGCTGTTGTGGCCGCTGTAGAACAGTAATGATGCCATGGGGGAGCAGGACTTGCAGGGGGGAGGTACTGGGGAGCAAACAGGGAATTAGAGCTGGAAAACTGTGTCTCTGGAGGCAGATCGCAGCAGATCAGTGTTGCTTGGCAGCTCTGTCGCTGAGCCCCAGCCACTGGGGTGCTATTTATGAAGCCTGAGCTGAGCTTAGACTGCTCAGTGAATTGCTGAGCCATGGATTCCTGACAGGCACGCAGCAAAAGGCAAATTAGCAATGGATAGAGTGAATTAAACACCATAAAATAAGTGTCCAGCCGGATTAGTCACCTATTATACCACAGCTTTTCAGTGTGGAGAATACCCTGGGTGGAGAGATGGGACAGGATGCAGGAGGCAGGACTTGGCCTGGGAAGGAGAGCTCTTAGGGTTTTCTGAATAAATTTGGCCCAGTGACAGCCCCGAGATCATGGGACGGCTCGGGGCACCAGGCTCAGATGTTCAGCCTCTTGGGTTGGGAAGGTAAAATTGTCTTGGTGGGAAGAAATGGGAGCAATTTTGAGGTGAAACTGAGGAATGCTCCCCCTGCTGATGGGGTCTGGCTGGATGCTGCTTCTCCATAAAAACAGGAAAGCAGTGAGGAAGTGCCTGTGGTTACTCAGAAAGCTCAGAGGGGCTGCAAGTTTGGTGAGGGTGCAGGATGGAGCCTTGACACGTCCCTTGGCTGGGAAAAGCCCAACAAAGCCCCTCGGGTTGTTTCAGTGTTCCTTTCTCCCTTGGCCTCTCCCCAAAAGCTGTGCCTGTTGCAAAACATTGCTCTGCTTGTGGTTCCCTTCCTGCCACTTACACCCCAACAGGACCTGCTTTGGTCTCTCCCTGTTGTTCTTTCTCTGGATGGCACAGCACAGACTGCAGAGCCCCTGGCTCTGTCCCCCTCCTGCCACTGACTCAGACACTGCTCCTAACCAAGGCTATTTTAATTTGAGTGGCAGGGTCCTCTTTGGGGACAGATCCACAGACTCTCCAGGGCTTTGGGAGCTTGATTAGTCAGTGTTCTTTTAACAAAGCCTGACCTTTTGAGGTATGGATTTGAGGAGACAAGCCCTGTACAGCCTGACCACTGGAATAATACAAGCCCCAGTTTTCCCCAGCGATGGCTGTTGTGGAGGGAATTGTTCTTCCCTCCTACATAAGTGTGTGCTCTCAAACCACCTACTTGTAGCCCGTGATTCTGCACCTATCTTAGCTGAGATTTACAGCACAATATAAGTTGATTTTGGATCGCATCTTTCACACAAACACCGCTGCTTTTAAACGCTTTTCAGAGGCAAATAAAAGGGAGGCAGTGCAGAGTACAAATTAGGGAGAGCAGCAGCTTGGAGATGTTGGCTAGTTCACGCATTTCAGGCTGGAAGATGAAGGAGAGAGGGATTCTGAGGCATGGGGAAAGCAGTACACTTAGTTTTGAGAATGAGGGTTTTTTTTTTTTTTAAACGAGCAGCTGTGGAGGCCTGATGGGATGTGAGAGGGGTGTGCCTGTGGCTCAGTGGAAGGGCTTTAAGGGTGGAAGACAATGCTCCTCCGGTAGGGAGCAGTATGAAAACTGGGCTAGAAAATACCTGCAGAAGGTATTTTCCCCGGCTGTGTGTTTGGGGACGGAGCACAGGAGCGCTGAAGCCTGTCCAAGTGTGGTGCCTGTTTCTCAGTGACAGCTCTGCCCTGCAGCTTCCCCCCTAGAAGGGGCTGTGTGTGCATCCCTCCCGTCTCAAAGCAGGGCTGTTGGAACAACTGCCCTGTGCCTTGTACCTCTGGCAGCCCAGAAGTGAGGGAGGAGGTGGCAGCGCTGTGACACTGAGCTGTTCCTCCTGTGCAAGGGCCCTGCTGAGATCTCACTGACTCAATCCTCGAGCCCATCGCTGTGAAAGCGCTTCAGGGAAGTCTCCCTGTGAAACCACTGCCCTGCAGAGCAGGTGCTTTTGCTTTCCAGGGCTGTTGTAGCTCTGTCCTGGCTGGGGCTCAGGCGTCCTGGTGCCAAGGCTGTGATCTCCTGCAAGCACACTGCCCGGCTAGCAGGGATGTGGGGTAACGTGTGAAAGGCCGTGCTGGATTCACAGCAGAGCCCGTGGCATTGCCCCAGGGGGGAATCTGTCCTCCTGAGACTGCTCTGTGTGTCTGAGCCAGGCTCAGCCAGGCAGGGTACAAATGTAAAATAATGAGGTAGCAGCTGAGAGTGTCTGGAGCACGCGGAGAGGAATGAAGATGGATGAGTGTAGCTAAGAGACAATTTGAAAAGGGATAAATACAGGCAACAAGTTATTCACCACAGCAATTTGTAAAGAGTGCTAAAAACCTTCAGACAGGATTGTTTCACATCACCTCTTTTTTCCTGTCTGCAGCCTGACAGGTCTCATGTAAATGGTGCTGATTGATGGCTGCAAACCAGTCCCCTTAGTCTGCTCCTCTGGTAGTGATCAGCTTAACCCTCATCACCCCCGGTGCTGCTGGGGCGTGAGAAGCAGCACCCCCAAAGGGCACAGGAAGCTGGGTGACCGAGTGGGAAGAACCCAATCCTGGCTGCAGAGGAGCAGGGGGAAGAGCCAGTGCCACTGAGCAGGTTCCACGGGGAAGGGCAGAGTTCCTGCAGGGGAAGGGACCGGCTATGCTCAGGAATTAATGACCTGGAACACAGGGAAAGCTGAGGGGGAGATGGAATGCTTCCCCACGAAGCAGAAGGGCTGTGAGTAGTTTCCACGGGATGCTGGCCGCAGTTCCAAGGGGATGAATCCTCATCCTGAAAAACCCCTTAGGAGTCAGGAAGAAGCAACAGGAAGCGCAACTGTTTTGCAGACTCTGCGCGATTGTCACCCAAACCCCGCAGCTGAGTGTGGGATGGCCCAAGTCTAACCCTTGGATGGGCATCAAGTCTTACATCCCTTGATTTTTTTTCCCATGGCCGAATTCCCTGTGCTGGGTATGGAATGGCAATTCATCCTGGCATCCAAAATACCCTTGTTCAGGTGTGTTAGACTCGGGGTAACGAGAGGGAGGCAGGGAAGCCAAGTGTGGCAGTGGGGACAGGATGCAATTGCCCATTCCAGGAGCTGGCTGTGGCATCAAAGTCCATCTCTTCTGACAAATTACTTTTGGATCTTGAATAGAAATGCACAAGGATCTTGGACTCTCTTTCATTTTTAACTTTTCATCTATAAAACCAGCATCTTTCCAGTAGCAAGACTGGAAAAATATATAGATATAGTTGTGGCTATAACCTGGACTGACCTTCCTGCATCCCACCCTGAGATGGATCCCGGGGAGCACTGGGATGGCTGTAGCAGCTGGGAAAAAAAAAAAAACACGTGTGCATAAAGGTACAATTAAATGCAGCATTTATTTTCTTTCTCAAGGAAGGAGAGGGAATTGCTGCAAGCGGCGAGAATAGGCAAGAGCTTTGCAAAAGGAAGATACAGGGAAATTGAAATTGGTGTTTTACTGGAAGTGTTTGAGGCAGGACGGGCCAGATAGAAGAGGTATTTTCATATGCCAGGGTTAAGAGAAAAACAGATAACTGGGGGATGGTGAAGAGAGAGGGGGAAACAATGAAAGCAGACTCAGCTTCAGCCCCGTTTCTTTTCAAAACACGATATTTAGAGGTGTTCCAAATGTGATAAGTCCTCATATTACACATGCAGCATCACAGGGATGTGGGTATTGGAAGAAGAGTTGCTGTGAGTCAGCCTGTACCTCCTCTCCACCTTCCACCAGCACTTCTCTGAATTTTGTGATCTTTATTGACTCAAAATGGAGCTTCCATTCACTGCACTTGCTATTTGTTCCCTGCAAAGTAAGACCTGCTGTGTTTTGTCAGATTAAGCCCCTAAACAATGCCTGGGTATGACCAGGATTCTCCCAGGCTGGCTCTTCTGTGCAATATTCCCCCTGTTTCAGCAGAGAAGGGATTGGCAATTATCCCTGTTGAAAGACTGGAGGCACACTGGCCAAAGAGAGGTGACAACCTTTCTCCCTCTGTTTGGAGTGTGGCCATTTTCTAGCAGCAGCACCGAAATTCCCCCCCAACAGAAGAGGGTTTTCTGGCTGGAAACAATCAAACAGAACTCCACCACCTCCAGAGAAACTGCACAAGTGTTTCCCAAGTGCTTAATTGACCTTGTTCCCTGGGATGATGCACAGAATGGGTTATTACCCTGCTGAAGGAGCCTCTGCTCTCCCTGGGGTTTGGGTTTGGTGTGCGGACCTGCAGGTTTCCTTCTGTCATTCCCAGCAGGATGAGGTGACCTGGGGTGTGAAGGTCCCTCAGCCAGGTCAGTTTGCCCTTTGCCAAGACTGTGGCTCCCTAAGGAAGCATCTGCCTCTTGACTCAGCATTCCAGGTGCACTGGCCCTTCCCTCTCTCCTGCAGCATCCAACACTCGGAGGAGAGCAGCCAGGGACCCAGGCTGATATCAAACCTCTTCAGCAGATGCCTCCTCCCTTCCCTGACAAGGAAAATCCAGCTCTTGAACAGCCTCTGTTGGGCAGCTTCAACACCACTGCAAGCTCAGTGTGGGGGGGTCCTCCACTAGAAAATTCAGCTATTCTTGGGGGAAAAAATCAGCAGCACCGCAGAGTTTTCAGAGTGAAAACTGGTCAGAAACACGTCTGCATCAAACAATGTCTTCGCAAACCTGCAGGTTTTATGTCCAACTTGTAACTTGAGGTGATTTGGACCAGGCATAACGCCAGAAAGGACAGTCTGCTCAGCTAAACTGATCCACCTGCGTGTGTCCAGGTCCTTTCTTTGTCTGAACTCTTCTGTTTTTTCGGCTCATGCTGATTTTTCTAGACCCAATTCTACCTCTTTGTCAGACAACCAATCTTCAAACACCCTCTTCAAGTAGTATCAGGGCTTGGATTATAATTCATGTGATGTTTTACTGCATCACACACTTTGTCCCAGCTGTATTTTCTGCCTGTGCAAGGAAGGGCCAGGAGGTTTGTGGGTCCAGGGGAGTTATTCCTGGGAGATTCCTGGCATGTGGCACAGCACGTAGAAGCTACTTTTCTGAAGGTCACTTTATTTCTCCCAAATAACTTAAATAGGCTTTTATACAGCGTTCTGATTTAGGAGTGGAAGATTTTTAGTTCCCCTGCTGGGATCAGTCATGAATATTAAATTAAATAAAGACTGAGGGAGCATCAGCCCTCAAGTTCTCTCTCTGGTTCCTCTGGCTTTGGATGCTTCTGATGTTGTTACTCTCTGGAGGAAGCCTTTTAGAAGCCATGGACTATCCTGGTGCTGTGAGCCTTGGAAAGGCCTCAGGGAAGGGAACAGTCCGTGCTGGCCCTGCCCCTTCTGCAGCTATGGAATTACCAGCGTGGATGAATGGATGAGAAGCTGGGAGGAGTATCCTTCTTCTCATTAAGCAGCTGAGAATTTGTACTTGATGCTTCCTCCGCAAGAAGTTTATATTCCGGATCCTGAGGTCTTTTGGGGTGAGAATTTCAAGTTTGGATCCACTTTCTCCAAACCGCCTTTTGACTTCACCTCCTTGGCTGTTGCTCTTTGGAAACCACATTTTCCTTTGCTCACCCCCTGTGTTGTTTTAGCTCCACTGTTTGATCCTCTTCATATCACTCCTATTAATTGCATGATCTTGTTAATGAACTTTTAGGCCTCGAGCAATGAAAATTAAGTTTGTTTTTATAAGGGCTCCTTCGTGCCAGCTGACAGGAGCTTTCATTTCTGCCCTTGCCTGGCAAGTCCTTTGCAAAGGTCCTTCGATATATCTGATACTCGCATACTTTGACTATTAATCTCCTTTCTATTTTCCTTTTTTTCCCTTTTTTTTTTAACTGTGTCCTAATCCAGGAAAAATGCTAGGATGCAACTGTGCTGCCTGAAGCCAAAAAACTTTCACTGTCAACTCCTGGATTTCCCTGGAGAGTTATTTTCTGATTGCTTTCATGGAAAAGCTGCACGTTCCCTCTTATTTTTGCGTGTGTGTTTTGGCTCTTACCAGAAACCTTTGCCAGCCTGTTAGAGGAGAGAGGCAACAGCAGAGAGAAGAGCAGACACAGGGGGGAGAAGTTCTGTGACTGGAAGAGAACACTGTGGGAATAAGTAATCCTGGAGCACTGCGGTCTGTGTGCCAGAGCAGACAAATTGACCTTGTGTTTAAATGGTTATTGTGGTGATTCCAAGGGGGAATATTGACTGCAAATGCATTACTGGCATAATTAAAATGTAGTGACTGCCTGGTTGTTGAGGGTTTTTTTTGCCACAGTGGCACAGATGTGCAGCAGAGTGGCAGGCACAGAGAGATGAGGAGTGGGAGGAAGCTGCAGCTTCTCCTTGCCTTAGTCTTAACCACTACTATTAATTTTCATTACAGAGGAAATCAAATTCAGCCCAGGAGACCCGCTTTGATTCCCAAGGAGGGAAGTGCCTTGCTTTTATCGCAGGAAAATGCACTTTAAAACGCTTTTAGGTTCCCTTGCAAGAACTGGTTTACAGTTCAAGTCATAGCTTGGCAGGTTGGCAGGTAGCTGCTGCTTCCCCTGGGCGACCTTTTGTCTGCCTTTGGTTTCTTCCTCTGGTGTTCATCTTCATGCTTCAGGGCATCAGGCAGCTTCTAATTAATCAGGGTCAGGAAGAAAATTTCCCCAGGGAAAGGTTGTTTTCTCTCCACCTGCTTGCAAGGCTTTCTGGAGCCTTCTAGCAGAGCTGCTGGCGCTGGCTTCGGGCAGGGAGAGCGTGAGAGGCTTAAATAGGGCTTGTGTCTAAACCAGCCTGGAAGTGTCAGGACTTGAACGCTTCCCAACATCTCATGGACATTTGTGGCTTTCCCTGCTTCTTCTGAACTGACTACAGGTGCGTTAGAGTCAGCTCTGATCATCTCTGAAACCCTGGCTTTTGGGGAAACAACTTGCCAGGGGAGCTTTGGAGGGGTGGCAGAGTTTTCTCCCGGGGAGGGGGAGGGCTGGCAGCTGAGCTGGCTTTACCGCTGAGCTCAGCTTAACCGCAGTCTTAGCTCGTGCTTTCCAAAAACAGCACTGCAGATGCAGGGCAGGAGCAGGGGGAAGGACTCAGGGATGAGTCTGGTCTTAGGCTGCACGTGGGTGGTGGTCACCAGCAGAGCCCGAGGGCTGTGGCAGAGAGAGCAGCTTGTTTTCCATCCCACAGAAGGGAAGGGCTGAGCTCAGCTGCTGATCCTCCCCACTCCGCAGGGAACCCCATGTTCAATGTACCCACCTCTTAGAGGGGTGTAGCAACATTTCACCCCTATCTGGGGCACAGCAGCTCAAGACCCGCAGAATCTGAAGTTTGTTCTCCCTCTGAAGGCAACAGCCTCTAAATTTTAGGTGACATCTGCGTGTTGGCAGAAGATGGACATTTTCTGTGCTCAGAAATCTCAATGAGGTGGGCAAACGGTGACAAAAAAAAAAGAGTTATTCTGCTTGTTTTACCAAAGAAGTGACAGAGGGGATTTGAGAGAGGCCCAAGCACACATCTCTGGTGTCCCCATGCAGTGCTTCAGCCCTACAGTCAGTTCTGTGGGTAGAGAAAATTGTTGCTCCTTAGCACCTGGTGACAGATGACTTCCCTCAGCTTGTCCTCTCTCATCTCCAGGGATAGGAAAGGCTTCCACCCTCAAATTCCAAAACGGGGAGCTCAAGTTGGCAAAAAGCCGCTCTCGTGTCCTACACCCCCCTCAGTACCAAGGACAGGGCTCTTTCAGCTGCCTGGAACTAATCCCAAGACAAACTTATCCTTCAAAGACTTAGCAAGGAGCAGCTTATTTGGAGTTAGAGGCTGGTAGAATCTTGAAAAGGAATTTCAATGGAAGCTGCTGGTTTCCTCCTCAAACAGCAACTGCCCCGAAGTTCTGTGTTAGTGAAGTGGCAGATGATTTTTGAATCCAGCATTTTGGGGGAAGTTGGCCTCTCTTTTTCCACCTCTGTCCAATCCACTGATTTCCCTCCTTTCCCTTACGGGTTCCAGCAGCCAGAGCCAGCAGCTCCAGCCAGCTGATGCTGGTGCTGTTGTCTTTGGGGGGGTCAAGCATTGCTTTTTTTGTTTGTTCTCTCATTCTCATTGGCACAGAATCCTGGATACAGCAGGGATTGGGTTTTTTTATTGCCTTGGACAGACTCACACTGTGTTAGTGATGCAGCAGGAGTGAAGCTGCAGCAATTTAGGATGCAAAGGCAGGTGTATTCAGACTTTGTGAATAGCTGAGTGATTTCCATCAGGGAATGGGCTGGACAGAGGTGTTGGAGGGGATAGGGGAGCCACAAGGTGAGCTGGATGAACAAGGGGAGAGCTGCTGTTACAAAACATGAGGTACTTTTTAAATCGAGCAGTGCAAGCCGACAGCCCAGAATGAGCAGATCCATCTGCCTTTTACCCCTGAGTGAAGAAAACTTTTTTTCCCCCCTCACTGGGGTCCTTTGCCAGTTCACAGAATCCTAAGACTGGAAGGAAACTTAAATCTCATCTCCTTCCACCCCCTGCCACGGGCAGGGACACCTTCCACTAGCCCAAGGTTGCTCCAAGCCCCATCCAACCTGGCCTTGGACACTTCCAGGGACGTGCTGTCCACAACCAGTCCTTGTCCAGGTGTAAACCAGCCTGTGGATCATTCCCTGAGTCCTGGCAAGGGAAAGACCACTGAGGATTTTCTTGTAAGAGCTCCCCTGGCCCGGGTTTGACTGACAGCTCCAGCGAGATGAAATCTCCTCTCCCTGATATTAAACTTAACCTTTATGGGTTTCACTTTAAACAGCTGTGGAATTACACTGCCTGTCCTTTAATCAGAGGAGGTTTTTAAGGTAACATTTTTTTGGTTGTTGTTTAATGCTTCAGTGCACTCAGATTTACTGGGGAGGGGAGGGAGGGGCAGGGAAGGTGTGGAAGAGCCCAATTTCAGCTCTGCAAAGAAAGTTGGTGAGGCAGCGCTCAGTGACAACAGCAGAGAGCTTTGGCAGCATCCTGATGGATATCTGCATTAATTTGAGCTAGGAGAATACTGGAACATCCTTTCTGGGAATTTCTATCCGGTCTGGGAAAAGAATTGTCCATTTCTTCCCTGTTTGGCTCCGGGGATCTGTATTTTTCCCTGCTAGTGATAATCTAAGTCTAAGATAATCAGCTTGCTGCTCCAGGCATATGAAATGCCTCAGGGAAGTAAAGCAGGACTGATACAGGTCAGTGCAGATCAACAGGGAAGAGCTGTGCCTTCTGTCCTTCCTGTTGGGGCCCAAATATTCCCATTTCTCCCTTCAGAGTTGTCTCTTGTGCATGAAGCTGCCCCAGAACAACTTCGGCCCGTCATCAGCTGCACCACAGACAAATACACAAGAACTGGACAAATCCTCCTCCAGTTTTACAACCTCAGGAGACAAAAAAACCCAAGCCATGAGCATCAGTCCCCTCTGAGTATCATTGGAACGTCCCCACTTCCTGCATTGGAGCCTGTTATCTTTAATTAACACTCCTACATTCCCTTTCTCTGGTTTCCAGACTTGTTAATATTTCTTGGATCTCATTAAATGTTTTTATTTTTTTCCCCTCAGCAAATTCACATTTTCTTTCCAAGTCAGACTTTTTAACAAATAATGAGTCTAATTTATTCTTGTAAAAAAGGAGCTGACCTTCCAAGCTTTATATTGCAATTTAAAGTAAAAAAAAAAAAAAAAAAATTGGGGGAAGGGATGTTGTAAAGCAACTGCAGAAGTAGCTGTAAGAACTGAAGCACGAGGAACTCATCTGCTGCATCAGTTCCTGGATTTTTGCATAAATTGGCTGATTCTGGCCCCTCTGGGGTGGGAACAAACGGTGTCCCTGCACCACCAGCCCCACTGTGAGTCAGCAGCATCTGCCACTGCGTCCTCAGCTGGCCAAATTCCCCACTCTGCCTTCTGAGGACAAGGGAGAAGCTGACAGGATTAGGCACAGGAATAAGCGATGTATTATTAGGGACTTAAAACTTTAAATACCTCACCTATAAATGGCTGCAAGGTGAGGCGGAGGGAAGGAGGGAGCTGGGCAGTTCCAGGAGCTGTGCCCTGTCCTCAGCCAACCCTCGGTGGGGCTGGGAGGTGAGGGGGCTCTGCTGCGTGGCTGTGCCTGGCTGCAAACAGAGCATCCTGAGAAACACGGAGCTGAAGGAGAGGGGAGGGATTTCGCTGTGATTTACACGAGCTCTCTGGGCTCAGCGTAAGGCTGACTGTCGTTGTTGTGTGCTCTGGCTCGGGAGGAAGGACCAGGAGGATGCCCCTTGGCACTGGAGGGGGCACAGCCCCCCCTGGGGATACCAGGCTGGGTGCTGGACAAGCAGCTGATGCCAAAGGGGGTTGCAGGAGCACCAATCCCACCTCTAGTGACCTGCTGGGCTCAGGACTGGGGCACACACAGCTGCTGGGGAGCGAGAAATTCATCCCAGCTTCTGGTGGGATCTCTGCTGTGAGAGGCTTTGCCACCTGAACGGGAATGCTGACATCCTGCTGCTTCCCTTGAGCCGTCAGGGGGATGTTTATGGCTCCTGTTTGTTCCCTCCTCGAGCTGTGGATTTAGTGCTCCCGAGAGCAATGTGTCTGGAATTTACTGCCAGCCCCAGTTCTGCACCTGAGCAGATGCACCAGGCCACCAAGACATCCCCCCATGACTGGAGAGCAGAACTGGGCTCAGCTCCTCTGCAGCCCAACCTTTGAAAGGCAAACAAACAAACGGAGCGGAGAGAAGGAGCCGCAGTTTGGGATGCTGGGAGAGGAGAGTCAGATAAAAGTTCATTGGAGGAGATTTTCAGAATCCAGAAAGGCTGATGGGGGTTCTATTGTTTAGTCCAGGGCTGCTGGAGAGAGGTTTTATCTCCAAAGCAGGGATCTATGGTGGATGAAATTGAGACAGTTCACAAAGAACCGTTCAGGGGCTGGGGCCACACACAATGCAGGGAGCTCAGAGTGTGGGGGTGAGCCTGCATAAGCTCCCTGGGCCTGGATTTAATGGGAATCACTGACCCAGCATTTCTTCTGCTGGCTTTTCTTTATCCTCTGAAACGCTGCACAACCCCCTGGGTGACTCAGGGCAGGAGTCAGGCTGCTCTCCCGGTCCTGAGCAGCACCAGGCTGAGGTCAGGGTGTATTCTGCTGTTTTCCTCAGGGTAACTTCACCCAAACTCCCAGCTCAGTTGCTGGAAGAGGAGCCTGGGAGCAGCAGGGTCAGGGTCTGTCCCTCATAGCCCAGTCACTGCTGCAGGAGCCACATCAAGGTGATTCTGAGGACCTGCAGCATCACTTCGGGGCTCTCAGTGGTTTTGGGGTGTCCTTGCCTTTCAAGCATCAGTTCGCTGGCAGAGTTTTGAGCTATCTCACTGTGCTTTTGGTGCAATACACCGAAGTTAAACTACCCGGGGAAGGTGCTGCTCCTCCCAGCAGAGGATGCTGCATTGAGCTGGCAGGGAAGGTGCTGTCCCTGGGAGCTGGTGACTTGCAGTGCGTCCCCTCCCCGTGCAAGGCACAGCTTCAACAGCAGCAAAGCCGAGCCCTCCCGTGCCGGTGCCTCAGCCTTTCCACACACACCAGCTCCAGCCCTTACGGTGCCAGTGCCCTTCAGCTCTGCTCCTAAACCCTGCAGGCTGCTCCTGCTGGGAGCCGACAGCTCAGTCCTGAGCAGGAATGCCCTTGGAGCAGTTTGCAGTGAGCCCAGGCTGTGCAGGATCCCGGGATATCAGGATACCAAGCAAGTAGTGCCCCAGGGAACAGGCAGCTGGGGTGGGTCTGACAGCAAAGGCATCTGCAAAGAGCATAAAGAAGGAAAGATTTTAATGCCTTGCATCCCAAAGTTATCCTACTGCTGGCTGCTGCTATCCCGGAGTAGATGGGGAAGGAGCCACCACCAGGTTGATACTCACTTCATCATGTGGCAAAAACCGAGCGAGTTCAGAAAAGTAGCAAGAAAGAAAATGGGAGATAAATGTGCCTGGCCAGATAAGGGGTGTGTGACTGAGCCGACAGGAAACAAGCTGAGGTGTTAGGCTGGAATCAATAGCCATGGCAGCCCAGGGGGATGGAGCTGGGATTCATTATGGGAAGGCTAAAGCAGATATCACCCACCCTAGCCCATACTGTGTGTAGAATTAAGGACTGCCACTGTGCAAGAGCTGACAACAGAAAGGAGGATTTGTAGTAGATAAAGTCAACTTGCATAACTCTGTAAAGGCTTAGGGAAAAGGGGAGAAAACATTTTCTTCTTTTAACAGGCAGCTTTCTCCACAATTCCTATTTTGTTCTGGTCTCTGTAATGTGAGGAACCGCGTTGCCCAGTGCTGGGAAATAGCTTAGCTGCCTTTCATTTCCACCTTTGCCTTCTGCTGCAGTATCTCACCAGAATTTCAGTTCATACTGTGCCTCTGTTCTCCTATCTCACAGGTATGATCCTTTCCTGATCCTGCTGCGACCCTCTGCTGAATTCTGGGTAATAAAAATACCCTTTAGCACAGGGGAACGCCTTGTCCCAGACTCTGTAGCTGGTTCGTTCACCCTGATCTCAACTCTGAGCTCTTGGAACAATATAATGTAAACCACCAAGTGTGGAGGATGTGGTCCAGGACACACAGATCTGAGGGGGTTGGGGTCCAGCAAAATCTACTAAGATTTTAATCAGACTGGTTTGAGTTAAAGAGGACCTTAAAGCTCATCTTGTTCCACCCCCTGCCATGAGCTGGGACACCTTTCCCTAGACCTGGTTGCTCCAAACTGGCCTTGGACACTTCCAGGGTTGGGGGTAAGGACCGAGGAGTCTGTTCTTTGCTACACCAGAGCGTTTTTTTGGTGTGCTCTGAATTTCACACCTCCTGGGGAAAGGGCACAAGGAAGGTACCTCTCCCAGCACGAGGAAAATGCTTTGCATGAGAGGCCTTTCCATATGCTTCCAAATATTTCTGCTTCTGCAGGTAAATCTGCTGAGCAGTGTGAAGGCCTCTTTAGCATCTGCCGTGTTTAATCTCCTAATAGCCTCCCATTTGAGTTAAAAAAAAGCCATTTTACAGCTCCTTATCTCTGAAGAGGCGGGAGAGAACAGGTGACAAAGAATTAGGCGGAGCAGAGGAGAGATAATAAATGAGGCAGTGCAGCTGGACAGGTAATAGAGTGCACTTTAAAAGGCAGGGGGAAGAAAAGGAGACATTAATCTGCTGTCTGGGCTCAGAGATCTGAACAGGCTTCGTGGCTGAAAGTAAAGCCCAGCCTCTTGTCTAATCCCTGGAGGTCCCTACATCCCTATCCCAAAGGAACAGGGGGGGAGATCATCTCTCCTCCTCCTCACATAATAATCCCCCTAAAGTGGTGGGTGCCCAGACCCCCGGTGTGCAGGGCAGGGCAGCTCAGAGCCAGGAAGATGGATGGTGGCTTTATGCAGAGCCTTTAGCTAAGGGCTGTGTCACAATGATGAATATTCCCAAGACTTTTTTAACTGACTTGGAAGAAATTGGTGGAGAAAACTTCCCCGGGCACGGCCACGGGTCAAGGAGAGGAGAAGATGGTGCAGGAACACCTAGACAAAGATTAACTTCACTGTGGGGAGGGAGGCAGCCTAAGAGAAGTGGGGGGGGGGGGGGG
>VZRE01001179.1:284317-314046 GCA_013396775.1 Cephalopterus ornatus
TAAACCTCCTTCCAAAGGGATATTTGTTACATTGGAGGGAATGTTTGCACCTGATTTTAAAGGAGTGGGATGTGCTGCTGAGCCGCCCAGTGAAACATTTGTTGTCCCACCCCACATCAGTGTGATAACGAGGATTAACCGGGGAAGAGCTGAATCTAAAAACCTCTGGCTGGCCGCAGCAACACTTGGCATCCAGCTTGTTGCGTGAACGCCACCTTTCTTGGTTGTTCCTCAGCTTTCCGGGGGTTCCAGGTGTGACAGCAGGGTGGCACATGCTCTGTGCCACGGCTGGTGTGTCCACGCACAGCAGGATGCTGCACTCACGGGGATAAAAACGCAGGGGTGGCTGTGCAGGAACCAGCAGAAGCTCAGCTCCGAAGTACTCCTGCTGCCTTCAGTGACTTGACACTTTATTCATCCCATTTCTTCTTCACTCTTGCCTGGCAATCGTTCCCTTTGCTGGGCACGAGGAGCGTGGAGCAGCCTCAGCTTGTCCTCTGATGAAATGTTTCATGCTTCTGAGGGAGCAGAGTGGAACAGGGCACGTGTGTCTTTGGGCAGCACAGAGAGATCCTCCCGTTTTCCTCGGAAGGGGGAGGAATGAATGGATGAGTGGACAGGAGAACCCTGTAAGAGACTTATTGCTCCTGTGGGACAGATTATACTACTCCTCTTAGGGCAATATCCTCTGTGAGCACTGGCAACAGCAACTCCCTTTGCTCTTGTTGAGCCTCAGGCTTCATGAAACTCTCCTTTGGCCTTTTCATTTCACAGTGGCTGAGGATGACATTTCCAAAGCAGCCTATGGAAATCAGGTGGCTACATCCCACTGGGAGGTGGGACCTCGGCTCAGTGAGAACACTTTAATGAGCTTTCTGTGCCTCTCCTCCCCGTGCGTAATTACAGCTGTTGGAAATCTGGCCGGATTTTGGTGTTCCTCTACCCCACCTTTGTGCCATGCCAGGGGATTTTGGGATCTGTCGCCCCGTGCCATGAGGATGCAGGACTCTGACAGCAGTGTGGAAAGACAGCACCGTGTTGTTTGCCGGACCCAGGGAGCCTGGGAGGTGGAACCTTACCTGTTTCACTGCCCCCACCCTGGGCAGGAATGCTGAATTTCCCTCTGCATGGATCCCTTTTGGCTGTGTGGAGGTTCCTGGGCGAGTTGCCTCACCCCACACTCAGATGCTGTGCGTCGGCTCGGCAGCACATGTTTGTTCTGGGAGTGTTAAGCCTCTAACACAAGGTCTGGGAGCAGGAGTTTGTACCCCTGTGATATAAATGCCAAACAGAATTAATAATGAACAAAGCTGGCCCTGCTGGTGCTGCGAAGGAGAAGGAAGCAGCTGTTGTTTGTTTGTTTTAATGGCTCACAGGAGCAGGAGGCCATAAACAGTTAAATTTCTCCTGACAGCTGGGGAATGCTGTGGCTGCTGAGCAGTGGCTCAGTGCTGGGGGTTCTCCAGCCCCTCAGCGTATTTCCCCCCGCAGAACTCGATGTTTTTCTGTCCAGCGCTTCCCTGCTTCCATCAGAGGAAGAATGCAAATGACACCTCGATGATTACTCACATTTTCAAATGCTGTCCAACAGCAAGAGCTGTCACCTTTCATAACACCACTCTGGGCTCCCCTTGCATTGCTGGGTGTCTCCTCCAATGATCCAGCCCACGCTTGGGATTTCTTGCAGCTTTGGCTCCTTGGGAGATGTGGGTGAGGGTGTTTTTTTTTTTTTGGTAGCTGGTCAAGTAATTTCTGATCAGTGAATGTATTTGTGCAATAAAAATAAGAGCTGCTTGAGAAGTCAGGAAGAAGCTCAGGATCAATGGGATGTGAAGTATCTTTTCCCTCAGGGGTGCTGAGTGGCTCCATATGATGGTTATCAGGGAATAAATGAGTTGAGGAGGTCAGCTCAGCCTTGCTGGAAGAATAGCTTCTTCCAATTCATGCCATGATTTAATTAGACCCCTGAAACTGCAACAAGATGGTCCTTAGTGGGTGAATATTTGACAAATAAACATTATGTGAAGGCCAGTTTCGAGCTGGCTGAAATGATTCATAAATTAGTGCTAAGTTTGGCAAATTGCTGCAGCTGGGGAGAGACAGGGAGGGAATTTGGCATGTGGATTTAGGCTTTGCAACTAATCCAGCAGTTTCAATACCCAGCAGGTGTGGGGTGGGGTTGTTCCTTTGCTCCTTTATGCCACAGTAAACTTAGGGTGCAGCAGAAGACAATCTTGAAACTGTGACTGTATTGTACATCACAATCCAGGAGTGAGAACTGCTTAAAGTGAGATTAATTGATGCTCAGAATTGCTGTTGTGATGGCAGGTCACTGCTCTGGGTGTTTTCAGGACAGAGCTGAGTGGTGGGCCAGGGAAATATTTCAGCTTCACTCTGTGTCTTCTGCAGCCAGGCTTTGTGCTCCCCACACAGCAGCTCACTGCTAACTAAATGCCTAAAAGGAGTGGAAGCCCCCTCGTGCTTTCCTCTGCCTGTGGAAATGCTGGATCAGATGGCTCAGGCTCCTCAGCCGCTTCCAAAAAATAGAGGATTAGCCATATGCTGCAATGTGGCTTTCAAATGCCACATGGAAGTGGGGATTGCCTGCCTTCAAACCAACTTCTCCTCTCCCTCAGACTCCAAAACACGCTGTCCTGAGCGGGCTCCTTGCCATTCTGAGCGTCTCTGCTTGGCCTCCACCACCTCTCTTCCTTCCTCTTCTGCTTTTCTGAGTGTGGCCACCCGATTCCTCGCTCCTGTGAGCAGCTGGGGCTTCTGGATACCAGCTGAAGAGCCTTCCTTTTCCAGAGAAGTGATGCATTGCCCTGGCCAGCTGCCCTTCCTCAGCTGCTCCTTCCACCGCCTGCCCGTGCCCACACCCCCCGTGTGCACACACCTTGACAGATGGGGATGCTCTGAGGAACTGCTTCAATTTTCACTCCTTTTCTATAATCCATGGCCCGAGTGCCAAATACTTTAAGGCTGCTGCTGCTCCATAGATCACCCCAAAGTGTTAGAGTCCGGTGCAGTTAATAATGCCCTGGAAATGCCATCCATCAGCAGAGGAAAAACATCTAACAGCAAACTCCTTAGTGCCCAATGTAGCTGCTCCTGTCAGAGACAGATGGGGCTGCAGTGCTTTGTGGGGTGGGTTTTTTTTTCCCTCTTCCATTCTCCCCAAACCCTTTATCAGGGTTTTTCTGATTGAGGCAGCTTGCTTGGGGCTTCCTTTCCCCTACCCTGGATTTGCCTCCTCTGCTCTAAGCCAGTCTGTGCCATTGGATGTGTCCAGAGGCTGTTCCTGTCCCCAAATATGCACAATTTTATATTTGTAGAAACTCCCAGGCATTCCTATGCAGGGCTGCTGCCTTATTGCCTCGCTCCTGCGTGCAAATCCCTCCTGTCCTGACACCATTTCCCAGCTGGGCACCTGCATTTCCTTTCATCTGTCACAGCCATTGAATGCCACGATACACAACTGTCACAGGCCAGGGAAATGCTGTAACAGCCATGGGTAATGTCTCCTCCCTCCCTGTGGAACCTTTTCTCAATGCATCACCTCGCTGAGAAAGCTCCTGCTGCTGCAGCCTCTGCTCTAATGGCACAGGGGATGGCCAATTCGTGGCCCTGCCACGATTTCTGCGGATTTGTATTCCAGCAGCACTGCCAGGCCCTGCCAGAGGTCAGGGATGCCACTGTGCCAGGCACTGCACTCAGGCACCATGAGGAGAGGTGGCAATGTGAGAGCAATACGAAGGGGAGAAGAGCCTTATTTGGGACGAAATGAGCAGCAGAAATTTTCTAGGCCTGGTTGCAGAGGGTTCTCAGAGGCTCATTCCTAGCTGTGCTGGACTCCGTGTGCACACAGACCACAGCTTTGTCCTGGAGGGTGCAACTATCCTGGTCTTGGGTGATCTAAATCTCCCAGAGCCAGAAAAACAGTGTTTTCTTGGGAGAAAGTCAGGTTAGTCACTTAATGAATCACATGATGGATTAAGTTTATTCTGAAGTCAGACTAGAGCCCCTTAACCTTTCTAGTTAGCTGTGCTTGGAGGATCAATACCAAGAGCTATCCATCTGCTGACAATCACATTGGAAGGTTTGTTTGGTGCAGGACAGCTGCAAGTTTGGCACTGAGAACACTTCCAAACATTTCTGAGGGGAAAAGACAAGGAGGTGGTCACATAAATCTCTTCCCTTCTGGACAGGATCCTGCCCCAGTGTCAGCGATCCTGGTGCTCCTGTCCTTCCTTTCCCCACACATATTGCTTTGCTCCCAGCTCCCTTCAGAGCTGTAGCACCCACTTTGTGCTCTGTGATGGGTAAATAGCATCTTAATGCTCTGCCTCATAGCAGCGTATTTAGGGTGGCCCTGAGTGCATTCTGAATTATTAGGAGCAGGTTTTAATGGCTGCATCGCTCCTCTCCTTGGCTGCTGGAATGTTCATGGGATGCATTGCTCACTCACCTTAAACAGCTGGGTGTAAAAGACCTCCAATCTCTTTAAGCACTTGCTACTGGAAGTCAGCAGTGCCCTGGTGATGCAGGACTGGATCTGGAGAACTCTGTGCAGTATAAATAACTCCACAGCTAAGCCACTTAATTAAGAACTGTCTGTGCCTTGTAGCAAGGAAGCTTTGTGCTGGCTGGGTGACTGTGTACAGGGCGATACAAAAATCTATATCGAACACCAAAAATGTCCCTCTGGATTTATTTAAGCGCCATGAAGTCCCCGTGCCAAACGCCAGGGCTCAGGATTCTCCAGGAGGTCAGGAAGGAGTATCACCTTTCTCTTCCATGCCCCCCTCTTGTCCCCATCCTTTGCTCTGCCCATGCCAAGTTACATTCCTGGCTGGACAAATGCAGTACCAGCTCAGGAGGCTCTTCTGGCACCAGCTACACAGACTGTGTAACATCTGAGCTGATTTTCTTTGTTTTAAAATACGGAAGAGAAGAGAAAAGAGTACTGAAGGAGGACTGTGATAGAGACAGGGTTGCTGCTCCCTTCTTCTGAGTTTGTCCCGCAGCATTTGCTCACAGCAGCGCTAAGTATTCGTTTCAGCTACAGCAAATATCAGAGACTGAGGCATTAAATCCAAACCAGCTTCCTTGGATCCCCCAAACCCTTCCCACGGTTGCTGTCCTGTAGGAAGGGCTGCAGTATTTCAGCTCTCTCTGTTCTAGTCTGGGAGCTGACCTCTTACCCTGGAGGTGAAGCATGCTGAACCAAACCTCCTGTGATATTCTGGACCCAAAGCCCTCTTTTTTTCCCTTTTTTTTTTTTTTCTCCTTACGCTCTCTGGTACTTGGCCTTGTCCCTTGATCCTGTGCTGTGTTGAGGAGTGAGGCTGTTCCATCACATTTGGGAACAACTCTGCTGAATCCCCTCGGCTCTAGAGAATCCAAGCCTCAGTCAAAGCACGGGAGGTGTGATTAATGCTTTAGCTCCCTTTTGGTGGGTGACACTGCTGCAGAGCCATCTCTGCTTCCCACCGTGGCAAGATGTTCTCCTTTGGCAGTTTAAAAATGGGCAACAACCCAGCAAGAGGTAGGAAATCCTGTAAAACTCCCTTCTCTCTTCCCTTTTCCCACCTTGGTTGACCTCTCTCCTTAAACCTTGCTGCCCTAAGGTCCAGGATCATGTAAATCTCCATTAAATCTGCACTCCACCCCCCTTTTCCCAAGCCACAGGTGAAACCCCCTGTTGGCTGACTATTGAGCTCAGCTTTTAGCAAACAGACACACGTTTGATTGCTCCTTTGTCTTTACAGAGGCAGCAGCAGGGAAGTGGCTGAGCAAGTAATGTACTTGTCTGTGTCATTATTAAGTCACCATAAATAAAGCAGATAATAAAAGCAGTCTTTTTTACTCTCTCTTTTCAAATAGTGACAGGAGCTTCCTGGAAAATTACCTTTTTACCTTTTTCCTTTCTTTTAGAGTACAAGTTTAAAAGGGTTTGGTGTTTCTCGACATCTAATAAACAACCACTTTCCCCTCATTTTCCCTCCACTGAAGTAGAGGTAATGAATGCATTTTATCGCTGTTCTCAAGAGAAGCGCGAGAATAAGGGATCTAAAGGAATAGGGGAAGGAATCTTCTTCCATTCCCGCAGTCTGGGTGCTGTGGGGAAGTTGGACATGGTAACTCTCATCTCCCATCCCATAGAAAAGCATCTCTTTGGAGAATGACTAAACTTTATCCATGTTCTCTTGGCCTCCGTCAAAGATGGGAGGCAGGGAAGAACTGCCTTTGGGATTTCCCTGAAATACAGGGAATGATAAATAAATACTTGAAGACCCAAAAAGTGCTGTCTTGATATCCAATTAGGCTATCAAAGACATGAATTAAAGAAAGCAGGTTCAGGGAGGGGAAGTGGCCTTGGCTTTGACACCAGAGGAATTCCTTAATCCCTTTGTGCTGCAGTTCCCTATCTGCAGAACAGAAAGACTGCTTCGTGTGTAGTATTTAAAAATAAGATTACATGTGCATTCCCAGCGCCAACCACTCCTCAGTAATGATTTTGCAATAAACCCAGTCGCTCAGACTGTGTTTTATTAACACTGGATGGGATGGAAAACCAGGATGTGTTGTGGGGAGGAGGAGGACGAATCCCCAGTACACACTAAACCCTCTTTCCCTGCAGCTTCCACCTCCCCTGGGAAATTTTTATCTGTGGAAACAGAAGAATAGGATCTCTCAGAGCTCAGAAGGGTGAAGCAATTCTACAGCAAAGGTTACTTGCTTTTCCTCAAATGGAAATGTGTTTATGAGCCGAGAAAAATGATTCCTGGCAGCTCAGTTCAAGGGAGGGAAAAAAAAAAAGTGACTGAGATAAAGGGATTGGGTGAAAAGTGAACGTTGGGTGTTAGCAAAGGTCTGGAGAACCCATAATCAATGAATACAAAGTTCAGGCTCACTTCTTTCCCTGAGGGCTTGTCGGATGAGGCTGTCAGGGATCCCTCTGGAGCTCCCAGACACGGAGGGTCTGCCCTGAAATCAAGAAGGAGTTGGTGCCTTTCTCCCCGAGCACAGACACGCTCCAGGAGCTAAATGAAGAGTTCCTGGCTGACATTCAGTGCAGCATCAAAGGAACCAGGGCCCTAAAGCAGTGTCAGTTTGATGGGAGCTGCTTGCCAGGCCCCCTCACCAGCAGTGGCTGTGTTCCTGGGGTGGGAAAGGGGATTGTTCACGCAGCAGCTCGGAGGTGTTTAAGGCTGTGGGATGTGCTGCCCCGCTGCTCCAGAGGCAGCATTCCTAATCTACCTGCTGTGCCCACCCACCCCTGAGCTCAGGGGCTGCAACAGGCCACCAAAAAGGGAGTGGTTTTAATACCAGTCGCTCCTTTACTTGGGAGCTGTTTGGGGAGCTGATGTGCAGGATGCTGCTCTCACAACACTCCCAAGGGAAATGGAGACCCCTAAAAAGCCCCGCTGTCCCCCAAGTCACTGGTGGAGGAGAGAAGTGCCTTTATATCAGGGGGTGGATAAAATTCCTGCTGGAACAGGGAGCGTTCCTTAGTGCTTTGCCCGAGGAGCGTCTGTGTAACGACACCCAGATGTGCGATGCTGGTATCAGGTGAACAGCTGGAGCCTCTTCCCATTCTCACGTGCCGGGGGCTCTTGGGGGTTAAACCCAAGCAAATTAGTGACAGGAAGTGTTCTGTATGATTTATTATTATTTCTGTCAAAAATCAGGCAGCCCAGCCACAAGTGCTGTGGCATGGGAGGGAATCTATTCCTTTCCCAGGGGCGTTCTCCCTCAAAACACCCCTTTGGCTCCAACCTGGGACGTCCTTTTCCCACCCTGTTTTTGTGCCCCAGCAACAGGAGGCAGGTGGCCCCTTCCCCCGCTGACTGACAGGCTGGGGGCACGGAATGACAGGTTACAAATGCATCAGCAGGAAGATGGGCTGATCTCGGGAGGAAAGGCTCTGTTTTCCATCTAGGAGCAAAATTGTTTTTATGTGCAAGTGTATCATAAGTGACAGGCACGGCAAAGAGGGGGGATGACCCCTGCCCTGCCAGAGGGGAGTTATCAGGACCTGTTTAACTTTGTGCATCCTTCCAAACATCAGTGTGAGAATGGAAAGGTGAAAAATAGATTAAAAAAAAAAATATATATATAAAGGGAAAATAGAAATCAAACCACTAAAAAATGCTGGGGGTCCTAAGGCTGTGCAGGGATCTGTACTCCCTTCTCCAAGGTATTCAGTGCTGAATATAAACTTATTTACCAGAACATTGCCTTGTCATTTCTGTGTTAATTGAATGATTCAATGATTTAGCCTTCAAATAAAAGTCCATCCAAAAGAGAAGGGACTTAGGTGCTGCCAGGGAACCACAGAGCCTGCAGGCTAAACCAGGATAAACAGGAGATCAGTGGGAATTGAGGGATTATAAAAGGACAGTGGGGACTAGGAGATGAGATGGTAATAACCAGTGCCAGGCTGGGCCCCGTGTAGCAGTTATTTCAGTGATATAAGGGTTTGTGTTTGGCCAGAGGTGGTGAGGAATGGATTTACTCCCAGAACTGAGATGTGTTGCTTGGGAATAATAAGGAAGGGAGAGGATGGAGAGGGGGCTGTGAAGAGCAATGATGATTTTTCTTGCCCAAGCAGCACACGGGCCAAGGAGGATTAAATGACTGAGCTGGGATCTTGCAGGACTTTATGGCAGAGCTGGGAACTAAGCCTGAAGTCTCCTGCTTGCCTTCTGGTGCTTTTACATCTCACTCTTTCTGAGGAAGCAGCAGAGTCAAGCGCAGGGTGACCTGGTGAGACATCAGTCCCGGAGCATCCTGCCACAGCTGAGCTGCTGCAGCCACAAACCCAGCCCATCAAACCCTCCCCTCGTGCTGGAAAACAAACTTGACCTCAATTCCCGTGCCAGCCTTGCTGCTGAAGGGGCTGCGAGGGAAAGGATCGGTTTTCAAGTCCAGCTTCCCCCGCCGACACCGCAGCTCTCATTTAAATGGAATGGTTAAAGACGTCTCTCCGAATAAACTCTCCGGGCTCCTGGGAGGGACAGGGCTGTGGCAGTCCAGCCCCTCTCCTGGCTCTCCAGGGTTTTAGCTGCATCACAGTGACATTTGTCGGGCCAGAGTGGCTCAGGGCATCGCTGTGACTCCAACACTCCTTCCCTGCTGAGTCTCCCAACGCTGCCAGGGGCTGCAGCTCCTCCCAGACATTGCCCTGTGGCCTTCTAGGACAAAACTGACATGTCAAGACAGATAATTTCAGAGGCCTTCATGCTGAATAACTCTGTGGAGTGACCTTGGAAGCCGCTGTGGGGAAGGCAAGAAGGGGCAGGAAGCTGTTCTTGCTTGACATAGCAATTTTTTTTAGACTGAAAACATTTTTCCCCCGCCAAAAGGCTCCTTGGCAATTTGAATGTACAAGGAAGAGTGTAGATGTTCATGATTATCTTGACACTGCCTTCCCCTGTGCTTCTCTTTTGTAATCCTCCTTGCAGTGATGTGTTTGTGTGTTTAACTGTTTCCTTGAGGGGTTAAATTACTCTGGTTTTTCTTTCCTTTCTGTTAATATTGTAATTTGGAAAAGCAGCATCTCTGTCAACAGTACTGAGTGGGGAAGGAATAGATGGGATCTCCACGTGTCTCCTCTTTCAGCTGTGGTTTTTGTCACCAAGTTATTCTTGTAAATGCCTCCTGCTGCAGGAACGGTGTGGAAGAGCTCATGCCTCTGATGGTTGATTTCCTTTGGGAAGCAGCGACAGGATTGTGTGAAACAGCCTATGGCCTGGAAATTACAGTTTGTCCTTGTGCTGCAGGGGAGGGAGAATTGGAAAAACAGAGGGAGAGAGGCACTCTGGGGCTGCTCTCCGAAACAGGCAGAGCCTGGGGATCCCAGAGACTTCCTCCCACCACAAAGCAAAACTATTGGTGGGCTTATTTCTGCCTCCAGTGCTTGGTGCTCCCATTCTCCAGAGATCTGTCAGATTCTCATCACCTGCAGTCTGAGACGATCCCATTTCCTACCTTATGCCTTGTCCTTTCCATTGGATTATCTCCAAGGCTCTCCTTTACTGGCAGTAGACACTGAGGTTGTGTTGTGCTGTCACACCCGGGTTCCTCACCTAGTTAACCACTGCTGTCCTCCACTCTCCAGCCTTCAACCCACTTCATATCGAGCCAACAACTTCCACAACCAGCAGGCCGATGGAATTGGTGGCCAGTCTTCTCAGGGATGTGTGTGATGCTGGGCCCCGCTGGCTGCAGTTGCTGCGAGGGAAGAGCACAGCTGACTGACACAGGGCACCGCATTAAGCTGCGGAGGTGTAACTACAACTCCCAGCTCTGGTTTGGGCTGCAGGGCACGGCTGCTCATCTCCTGCACGCCCTTGGCTTCCTGGCTAAAGCAGGAAGGTTTCAGTATGTGCACTCAGGCCGTCTCACTCCTCTCTTGCTTCATTTTCCCCAGGCTGGGGAGCTGGAAAGGCACTTTGAGGTAACACAGGGGAGTGAGGCTGCCAGCGAGGTATTTTTTTATGAACTGTGCTGCTTTGAGCGTGTGGGAAGGAAAACAGAGGTGTGTTTTGCTGTTGTTGGCTGAGGTTGTACTTCTTGATTGTAGCTCCATCTAAAAACAACAGGGTATTTAACATAGCAGAGAGTGTGTCTCATCAACATCAATAATGGGGAGATAATTAGTGCAGTTGGAATCCGTGGAGTGTAACTCCCTGTGTTTATGGCTCTGGAGGAGTACCCTGTCACACGAAAGGACAGAGGTTTTGTTAGCCTGTGAGTGTGGTTCTGACTTACCCGACCATGAATTAAGTCTAAATTAAGTCTGGGGTGGTTTTTTTTTTTGAAACTGAACCAGCTCGAGAGCTCTGAGTATTCATCTCCTTTCTGGAAGTAAATAGCACGGTGACCACAGATTAAGTAGCTGCCTGAAGAACAGCTTTAGCTGTGAGTAGGGAGTAAATGTATTTTCGTACTTTCTCTGCTGAATATTAATGATTCCTCCCTGGAGCAGTGGGGTTTAACACAAGATCTTTCTGCAGGAGTCCTGTTTGAGTGCTCTGTAAGAGAGCTGATGGCCTGAGCACGAGGGAAGGGACTTGTCAGAAGTTTTACTTCGAGACTTAATGAAAATAAACAGAGGCAGGAAACGTTTTGGGAAACACTCAGGATAGTGGTTTACCTGGGAAGCAGCTGAAACTCCAAGTTACAGATGGGTGAGCACAAGAGGAGGGGCAGGGCAGTGCCTTGAGGAGCTGCAGGGACAGTTTGCTGCCCGTCCTTCCCCACCTCGTCCACGGAGAGAAGACACCTCCCTTTCCCAAAGCGGGGACGTGGCTTTTCTGCTCCCTGCATCCAGATTGCTTTGTTCAGCGAGGTCTGGAGGGATTATCCCGGTGCAACAGCCCGGGTTGCTGGAGCACATCCCCTCAGTGCCTCCAGGCAGCACCGTGGGGCCCTGGGGACACCCACACCCAGCGCCTGTGCTGTGGACCTGCAGCCCCGTGGGCAGTCGGGGTGTCTGTGTGAGTGTGTGTCCCCCTGAGGATTCCGGTGCCTTTGGCTTCTAAAAGCAGTATATGGAAATGCAGCACAAAACTTAAGCCCTCAGCACTTCTCTAATCCTTTTCTGTAACGCGGGAGTCATTCTTTATGCGTCACATAATCAAATTTCCCCGGGTTTATCTGTCACTTGCAGACCTCCATCACCCTTACCTGGGAGCAGGGGGAGATATCCCAGTGACTTGTAACACCAGCCATGTCCTATTGTTCCCATTTGTTTGCTGAGCATGCGGGTGGAGAGGCATAAATATTAAAATATACCTATTATATAGCCAGGCCTCCATTGATAAATGATGTATAAAATCAATTTACAACCCAGGAATAAAAAGCATCCATGAAGTGGTTGCTAGCTCCAGGTACTAGAAAATTATTCCTCTATAACTTGCTCTGACTGGAGCTCATTACACACTCTGTCCATAGAATGATTTTGTTGTTAAAAACTGTGTCATTCAGAGCTTATTTATTCTCTCTCCTCGCAAAGGGTTTTGGAGAGCCTGCTGCCTGTGAAGCCAAGAGGTGCTTTGCTTTGCTGTTTTGGGCTGGTGCGGCACTGCCAGTCCTGCACGGCTCAGTGCTCAGCGTTTTGGGAGACGGGGCAGGACGAGGGAAATTGGGAAACATCGACATCTCGATCCTGAAGTGTCAGCACCTGCACGTCTCACTCCAGACAGGTGAACAGTCCCCCTTTTTTTTCCTGATTGCGCTGAATTTAACCGCTGGTTTGCCTGCTCTGCTGGGTCACACTCACCAAACGGGAGAGATCTCCTGCCCAGTCACAGCCTGGAAGTAACATCTCTCCAGATTATCCAGTTTTCTGTGGGTGGCAGCTTTTCCAAGGGGTTTAGGAGAGCACCTCGAGTTTTAGGAAGGAGCAACAGCAACACAGGAGATTGAGAAGCCTGGAATAAAGGCAGCTTCCTCCTCCCCAGTTACATAGCTAAGCTGAGGTTAGATTTGGCAGCTTCCACAGATGTTCTGGGCGTGTAATGCAGGGCCAAAGAGAAGCAGAACCGTTTGGTTCTCAATCGAAAGGTAATTTGTGTCACCTTATTTCTGTTGTTTCAATAATAGGTGTTTTTGTACACCAGATAGATATTTTTGGGCGTCAGAGCACCTAAAAGACCCAAAAAGGAAGATTTTCCTGTGCTGATACCCAGCTGTGTTGTGCACAAGGCCAGGTTGGGTGGGGATCTGAGCAGCCTGGGCTAGTGGAAGGTGTCCCTGCCCCTGGTAGAGCGTGGAAGGAGATGAGCTCCAAGTTCCCTTCCAATCCACGATTCTATGGCTCTACTCTGCTCATGGAGGCACCAAAACCTCCTTAGGAACCAAGGTGTTAATTTAAATTCCTCCCCCTCTGCTGGAACCATCCTCGGGGATGGCTGCAGACAGACGTGAGCTCACTCTGCCCTTGTTCTACCGGGGCTGGATCCAAGCCAGCCCTGGTGTCTGGGAGCCTCGGAGCTGCATTAGCTAATAAAGCCTCTGGAAAGGTGAGGGATGTGTGTCTGACCACGGCACGTGCCTTTGTGGTTGCACAGCTGAAGGTGAAAGACTCTTCACGCAGCCCTTGCTCCGAAACCTTCTGCCGAGGCCTTCTGGGATCTGCAAGGCTTAAATAAGGGCAAAAAAGAGGCAAAGGCAGCTGGTGAGAGCAGCAGTGGGAGGTCAAACCCCTGTTACACAGAGGAATGGCCGACCTGGGAGCTTGGCAAGCGCAAACCAGAGGCTAAAAATAAAACGGCCGTGAGTCAGCACGGCGCAGGTGTCATCAGCCAGACCTGTTGGCTTGTCTGACAGGGGCACGGATCTGCCTGGTGCAGGCAGCAGCGTTGGTAGCATATCCTTGGCTCCCTCGGAGGCATTTGACTGGGTATCACCTGACATTTTGATTAAGAAAAACTTCCACGAGGTGGAATTAGTCGGGGGCGAGCGTGAGACGGATGAGAGCTCGGAATGCAGCTGTCTGGAGGAACAGCATCAATGGGGAAGGTTGTTTGAAGCAGCTTCCCCGGGGATGGATTATTTCGGTCCTCAGCTACTCAATACCTTTATTAATGACTTAGCTGATGATCCATGTCCTTCTCTGGGCTCGACTGCAGGTGAGGTAAAGATTTGTGGTGTTGCAAATAATGTAGTTATTGTTATGGCACGAGGCAAAGTGCCTGCTTGGATGGCCACAGGCCAGCAAATCTCACTGTAGCAGCTCGAAGCATCCAATGCATCTGGAATTAAGACCCCAGGGCTTGGGAGCTCAGTAGTTTGCCAGAGATGGACCTCCCTGTCCTGCTGGGCAGTGTTTCACCTGCTCTGCAGCTCTTCTTCTATCAAATAATGTCATTTTGGTGTCTAAGTCTTTCCACACAACAAGGAATGTAACTACACCCAGGTGTAGCTTCTAGCAAAGCTAATGCCAGTCTAAACCAAGGAGAGAATCCAGCTCCCTGAGACTGCTTTTGGGACCAGTGATTCAGACTGGTTTCAGCCCCTACAAGATGCAACAGAGCCCATGGATTTTTTTCAGGGATGTTGAGGTGAATAAGAGCCATGCCTGGGTTAGCAGAAATCAGTCTGGTGGTTTTTGCAGGGAATGTTTTAGCAGCCAATCCAGCCAGTGGCAAAACTGGTGTTTCTTACTTCTTGATTCACGTATAGAATTTAAAAAAAAAAAATAAAAAATCATCTGGTTAAATGCAGCAATGAAGTGCAGTGAATTAAAATCAATACAGGCTCTTCATCTCTGGGCTTCAGCTCCAGGGCTCATTTTTGGAGTTTTAGGCAGAAACTGCTCAGACAAACAAGTCCCATTTTTTTCGTGAGATACTTTTCCAACAGCCAAGGAAATAAAGGGCAGGAAAGAGGGGCTGAAAGCACAGGTGAAGCTCCAGCTGCTCAGGGTGTAGTCCCTCACCATCCTGTCAGCACACTGGGATGGGATTTGGTCCTGTTTCTCCCCTCTCTGGGGACTTCTGTGCACAGTCAGAGGGTTAATAATGCAGAGGTGACACACACTAAAATCCAGTTTTCACTGAGGGGTGCAGCTGCTCCTCTGTCACTGAGCAACCCTTTCAAGAGGCACAAGTGCAAGGAGCCCCTCCAAACTCCTTTTTCCCTTTTCTCCTCGGAGACAGGGGCTCGTGCCATTGTTAAAAAGCCATTAAGCTGTAAAACCATCTCTCTCTTAATAACTGTATTAATTTTTAAATGCCAGGGATACAGTCATAAAACTTCCTGGTAGGCTGTTAGAACCACGGAGGCCTTTTATCTGCTGTGCCAGCAGGCTGGAGACTTCTCCCCAGCCCCTTCCTCCACTGGCACTGGTGAGAAGTGGAACAGTCATATTTTATACAGCAAGTGCCGCGCTTGAAAAGGTCAACGGCTGACGTTATTCACGGGAGGGGGAAGGAGGAGGAGGGACAGAGATCTCCCAGCCTTCCCGCTGGGCAAAGCTCCCTCTATTCTGTGGAGGGAGAATTCCTGTTCCCAGAAGGAAATGGGGGAGCTGCTCGGGACAAGGTGCTTTCAAAGTCGGCCCGACAGAACGTCCGAATTTCCAGCGCGCGTTTGGCTTTGCGAGGATCTCCGGGCTGAGCGGTGCCTCCTGCTCTTGGCAGTTCCAGTGCTCCTCTCCCGTTCTTTTGGTGCTTCCTAAAGCCCCACCTAAGTCCTGCTGCTCTTTAAGACCTCCTGGGCTGTGCTGAGCTCTGTGACCCTCCCTTCCAGTGGCCACAGGCCAGACCAAACTGAGAAGAAAGGATTCGTCCAGGGATGTCGGATCCAGGAGCAGAGATGGGGAAAGAACCACTGCCTAGTGAGGGCTGTTCCGGAACAGGCCAAAAAAAAGTGCACTTAGATGGAAATGACTTGTTTTCCTTGCCAATTTACCTCATTACTATTTCTGGAAAATAACCCTTCAGACTCCCCCAGGCTGTTATGGGACTCTCAGCAAATGCTGTTTGTTTAATAGTTCAAATTTGCTAACCTTGCTTTTGTTGGTTGTTTGTTGTTGGGTTTTTTTGACCCCCAAAGTTATTCTTAAGCCAAAACAGTGAGGGATCCAAAGATCAGTTAAATTTCCTGCAGATTTTTAAAAGCAAAAAGGACATTAGGGTCAGGTGCTCTTGCCTGCTATGTAACTAGGCAAGAAAAATATTGATAATCCTCATCTAGCTTGTAATTTATCCTGAGTAAGAGTTCTGGGTTTGTTTTTAGTCTTTTTTTGTGTGTTTAAGATGGAGTTGGGAAGTTTTGACTGAAGACACTGAGGAGCAAAAAAAACATAAGGCATGACCTCCTTCCAGCCTGGATTTCTTTAGTTTCAGCTTTAAGCCACGAGTTTTTGTTCCGCCTTTTCTCGATTAGAGAGACCTTTACTGTCTCAGAGCTGGGTTGGAAAGACCAACAAACCCATTCACTCTGACAACAGGCAAATAAAACCTGGCTTTGGTGTGAAGTTCAGCATCCCTGAGGCTGGTACTTATTGCTCTGCAGGTGACTGTGGTCTGCTCTTTCCTCCCTCCTGGTGCTTAGAAACTCAGGGGCTCTCAGAATCCTTTTTTTGGGGCTTGTAGGGGTGCCAATATTTACACAGAAAACGGAAGTGTTCGCTGTCTTCTCCCCCTTAGAAACACCCATGAGAAGTGATGCTCGAGCTTTGGGGTTCCTGGGGTTTGTGAGCATCATGTCAGCTGCCCAACCCCAAAAAGTGAAGTTAATTGGAGGGCTTTAAAGCAGACTGGAGTGTCATGGATAGTTCCATTTTCTGACCTGGTACATCCCACAGCTCTGAATTGCTCACTCAAGTGCCTTTTGCTGACACCTTCCATGTTTCACCTTCTATATTCAGTTGCAAAGTGCCAATTTGCCGCCTGCTGAAAGACCAAAAGAAAAGGACATCGGGTTGTTGAGATTCCTTGAAAATTCCAAGCTGTCTGTGTTTAGGTCAGGCTGCTTTATTACCAGGAGCAGTTTGGTGGATGAGGAGCGAGATGTGATGTGAAGTCTCAGATGCTGCTGCTCAGGAGAATTCAGATTCCTGCCGTGGACTGTCTCTTCCCGTGGCACAGTGACATTCAAATGACAACCAGTGGTGACAACATCTCTGCTGTACGGTGGGACATCAGGGCGGTGAGGCAGGCAGGGGAAAAAAAAAACAGGGAGAAG
Organism: Cephalopterus ornatus; assembly: GCA_013396775.1. Lineage (NCBI taxonomy): Eukaryota > Metazoa > Chordata > Aves > Passeriformes > Cotingidae > Cephalopterus > Cephalopterus ornatus. The sequence goes on from VZRE01001179.1 coordinate 301,022, forward strand.
CAGTGTTCAATCACAAATATTGAGTGTTTTGTAGTCAGCGCTGCTGCCTCAGAGCTCCAGACCCAGCTGCTTGCTCCTGGTGCAGGGGGCAGAGTGAAGAATTAAAGCACAGCGCGTGAAGACAGAGGAGTTGCTGCTGGTTTGCTGCTTGTCTTTTTTTTATGTGGTTGCTGTCAGTGCTACTGCCAGGCTGAGAGCTGCCATCTCCTGAGGGCTCATGAGCCAGGCCTGCTCCCACCGGGCTCTGTCCCAGCCTTTCTCCCAGCTCAGGCCAGCAGGGATGTTTCCATGAATGGTGTCTTGCGCAGAAGAACAAAAAAAAAAAACCCCCACCCCACTCAACTAAGTCAGATACAATATTTTTCAATCCGAGAGTTATTTAGACTTCATGTGTCTTTGGCAAGACACAGAAATCCTCAGTATAAGGTTGAATGGCTCAAGGGCTGAGAGAAGAAGAGGTAAATAATTCTGCTGTTTGATACAGAGACGGCTTTGTCCCTGTTTGTCACATGTGATCGATGTCACCCACTGGTCCCCTATTGTTATTCTGTTGTCGCCTGTCACAGTCACACCTTCCTTTGAATCCTGTTCCTGTCTCTTTTCCCTCTCCCTTTCCCTCCTGACACGGGGCTTGTGAGTAATTTATGTATGACAATATGAGACTAATTCTGTTATTATGTCAGAGGGAAATTGAATCTGGGGCTTCAGAGCTGCATCGGGGAGAGATCTTCAAATGAATCTGGAGCTCAGGAAAACTCCGTGTTCGATTCGCTCGCTTGTCACACTGCCTGCCAGATTAAGTCATTATGAAGGGCAGAGAGGAGGAGAAATGAGGGGAAAAAAAACCCACAGGAGCTGCTCTGAGAAATGAAAGGGAAAGGAGGAGAGGACAGGAGAACGAAGAGCAAAAATGAAAGGAACAAACAAGACGGCAAACACAGTAAACAAAGGTGCTGGCAGAGTGTTCAGCTGAACATGTTAAGTGTGTGCTTAAGATTCAGTGAAGCAAAAACGTAGCTTAGTCTGAGGTTTAGACCGTTCCTAAGTGCCCAGCCAGTGCAGGGAACAGTGCTGTCCCTGTCTGATGGTTATGGAGAGAGGGATGGCCCTGCAGAGCCCTCCTTGGATCCGCGGGGGATGCTCCCTCTCCCTGCACTGCCAGACCACAGATGGGCTCAGTCACCCCACAGGGTCCTGTCCCTTTGTGTTGGCACAAGGGAACTCAGTCATGGCCATTGAGCTGCCTGGCTGAGGGGACGGCATGTGTGCCACATGTCATCTGCAGCCTTTGCTACTTGTATTTGTCATCATTTGCTTCGTGTGTCACCAGAGACAGTGAGCGAGCCTTAATTTGGGATCTTGGATGGTCCCATCCCAGCTGGGTTTTTGCTGTGTGAGTGCAAACGGGAGCTGAAACACAAGGAAAAGGACAGAGCGGATTTGGAAGAGCTTTGTCTTGTCCCAGGTCAGTTGTGCTACGTTCAAACGAGAAGTTAAGGAGGAAAAGCTCCTTGATGGTGTTGTGTTCTCGATGCTCCGCGAGCTGGACTTGCTCTTTGATATTCCTGAGCTGCAGCTGCAAACAAAACCTCACTTTGTGTTAGAGAATGCTAGGATTAACCCAGCCCTGCTCCCTCCCTGGCACAATTTGCACAGAAGTGTGTGGATGCTGAGCCCCCCTGAGTTTGTTTATGGCACAAGTTTGCCCCCAGCTATTGCAGGGGGTTCTGCTAATCCTGAAGTGTCCAGGACTGGCAGCTCCACCACCCTCTCACACCTCCCCTATTCAGCAGCATCCATCACTTGAGTTCCTGATGCTGCTTCACTATTAATTGGCTTGTGTAATCTCTGAGATTGTTATTTATTAATAGATTGTTCTGAGCATAGCAAAGTTCATTATTTAAAGCAGGAGACCGAGAGAGATCCAGGGGAACAGATGGATGCATGGAAGTATCAGAAGAAGGACTAGTTAAAATTCCAGGCATGTGCTGAGCCTTGACAAAGGATGGAAAACAGAATCAATCATCATTATCTGGGAGAAAAGCCATCAGTCTGTGTTTAAAATAAGCACTTTGTGTATTAAGCCCACGATGCCAGACTTGTAAGAGTTTTGCCTGGTAGCTGCAGACCCTGGGGTTAGATGGATGACTGGGGAGCACAAAACAGCAGAGCAAAAGGGAACAAGTTATATGAGCTTGAAAATACATGGAGAGTTGGTTTTGATGTCCACCCAGTTCTGGCTGGGTGCAGACAGCGCTACTAATTTATGACTGCACTGGTTAAAGTCACCCCTGCAATGGTAGTGCCTTTCAGGTACTACCCAAGGACTGCTCTGAGCAGCTGCTAGAGAAAACAGGCTTGGAGAAGACTCCTAATATTCACCCTAAGACAAGAATTTCCCATTAGGAATGGTTTGATTTCCCGCCAGAGTGCTCAGCTCACTTCACAAGGTGGGCTCTCAGTGGAAGCTGCTCGTTGCCTGTAAGAGCTGGGAAGGTGCCAACACCAAAGAATGGAAGCGCCAACTAGAAAGAAGGGTAAATTTGAGACCTCCAAGGGATTTTTGAGTCGGCCAAGCCTTAATGATGGGTAAAATAAGTCATAGCAGGGCCAAGTCACCGTCACACTGAGTTGATGACAAAGATGAGACGAGAATTTAGGAGTTTTAAATCTCAGACCGTTCTCTAAACCCCAGCTCCCATCGTGTTTGGGTGGGTTTTTTTTTTTGCNATGTTTGGGTGGTTTTTTTTTTTGCTTAGGTAAGTTATTCTGGTACTTGCAAACACAAAAGCTTCCTTCCATGACAAACAAAACATTATTAAATATAATATATCTGTTGGACCCCTGCTTGTGAAAGCAAAGGTCAGTCCCATTGTGAACTGTTGCTAAAATGACTCTAATTGCATCCAATTTTCCAGATATGAATTTATCTCCCATTAGCAGGCCCTGAAATACTCAGCTGTAATAGCCAAGCCAGCAGCGCTGCTGCTCTGAGCTACCTCCCAGTAATTGGTTAATTGTGGAGCTCTTTGCTCATAGGTAAAGAGAGTTTTGTTTTGGTATATAACGTATAACTTTTATATCGCGGCTGTTCCTCCAAACAAGGTTATTTCTGGCCGTGTCCTGGATGCGCTTTTATCTTGAACCCATTACAGATTCCTGGGCTTGTTTCAACCCAAGGCAGCCTCAGCATCTCCTTTCTGCCCTCCTCAGCTGCCAGCTGTGTGTTTGGAACCCTTGCTCTGCACATCCCACGTGGCCAGGGCAGGCTCTGCTGTTGGTTGTTGACTCCTCATACAAACAGGACACAGTCTCAATTTGTCTAGTTGTCCAAACACCTTTTTCTGGCAACCCTTCTCCAGCTTTCTCCTAAACTCTGAGATTTCCTGGCGTGTAACCTGTTAGGCAGCAAGCATTTCTCCCTCCCCCAGCGAGCACTTCTCCCTTGGAGCCATTTAGAGGCTTTTAAACGCTCCCTGCCTCCTAATGTGGCTCTTCCTTGCGCTGAGAGGGCAACTGGAGATCACCTAATAATGTACAATTTCACTCCTCTTTTTTTTCTCCCTCTCACAGAGCATGGATGGATTGCTCTTAACCCGCTCGTCCCCTTCATACCTGCCTTCCTTTTGGGGTTTGTTTTTTTTTATATATACCTGAAAATGTCAGAAAAGGGAGGAAATGAATAATGCTTTGTGTTCTTAACATCTGCATCTTTTACGAGAGAGCTTTCTGCAAAGATCCTTCCAAGAGCTGCTGGAAGAATTCAGATGATGAATTCAGGGCTGTCAGGTCCATCAATGCTTTCATGAGACATTTTGCAGAGCCCAGCAGAGGAAAATGATGGCTGGGACATGTGGGAGATGAATCCTGAAACGATTCATTGATGTTTCCTTTCTTAGTCCTTGTCTGGGGCTAAACTGCCCCTGGTTTTCCTGAGTTTTGCCTGGTACTGACTTAAGGGGTTGTTCTCTCAACAGAGAAATAACTATTGGGTATGGAGAGGGAATTGAGCCCCTGATGCTCTCATGGCACAGGTTGCCCCATCCCTGAAGTGTCCAAGGCCAGGTTGGACAGGGCTTGGAGCAACCTGGGCTCGTGGAAGGTGTCCCTGCCCATGGCAGGGGGTGGAATTAGATGGTATTTAAGGTCCCTTCCAGCCCAAACCTTTCTATGACTCTAAAAGAACCTTCCTCTTTGTATAAATTGAGAATCTAATCACGGAGAAGAGTTCTGGGAGATTTTTTTTTTTTTAGCAAAGGGAATTGAAATCGTTCCGGTGAACATTTAAAAAGCTCCCAAAAAACGACCACCAACCTGTCCTCCCTACTAAGTCTTATCCCAGAAACCTAAGAAATGACTTGGCAATCACAAAAACATGGCTCTTTAGCCCCAAACTTGCAGCAGCTTAACCACACTTTCAGATTATATTGGTGCCTGAGCCACGAGTGTCCCTGTGCCCCCCCTAGGCCAACACAGGCCAGAAACAGTCCTTGCTGGCCAGGATAATACGTGAGCAAACAGATTAAGGAGGTGGAAATAGGGATTAGCATTTGTTTTACCAGCTGTCCTTCTCTGTGTACCCCTCCTTGGACATCCCTGCTCCTTGGCAAAGGACTGGATACAGGCTGAGCAGGGAAGAGGGACAGAGGGTGGTGAAACATCCTTCACAGCCCGATGCTGAGAGTGTGGCTGAGCCAAAAAGAAAGCTGTGTTTTAGGAGGAGGCAGTTTTTCAAAGTTAATTCCTGTGGAAGTGGAATAAAGAGTTAGTGGGGTGAGTCCTCCCTGTCTCAGGATCAGTTTGTCTCACCTCAGCGGGATTGGGAGCACAGCTTCCTCCAGGCTGCTATTGCCCTTTCCAAGAGCCATCCTAGTACGGAGGAAAGAACTGTAAGTGCTGCCAATCCATCACAAAGGGAGTGGATCAACCCCAGTTCTCCATGTCCTTGGCTGTCACAAACCATTTGGAACCTTGGCCCTGAGAGACAGGACAGTTGCTTCCATTTAGGCTCCTCTCAAGGGGGATTTGAGCGGGGCTGGGAGGGGGGTGATGGATTGTAAGTTTAGCAAACGAAGTCTGAGGGATCAATAGAAGAATATACAAGCCATGTATCATGCAAGTTCCCCTTGTCTGTGCAGCACTAAATCAAAAATGATGAATGGCAGGCTCCTCAACCTTGGCACCTCCGGCCTCCCCCAGTGGAGCAGCATCCAGTGACTGATACGGATTATGCTGTTTTTTCTTGCCTATTTCCTTTGCTTCCCTAATAATTTTGGCATTGAAACATGAGCCTCTGTTTTTAATATCCTTTCCCTCCTCCAGTGCTACCTCTTTCCCCACGTAATTTCCATCTTGCAGGCACGCTGCCCGTGCCACATTCCCCTCGCTGTATCCCGGCAATCCATGGCAGGCTGGGCTCCTCTGGAGCTTGGGTTGTTTATTCCTTAATTTCGGAAGGAGTTAGCACTCCTGGAGGTTGTGTTCCAGCCCCGTGAACAGCCAGGTGCATCAGGAGCTCTGAATTCCTCTTTTCGAGGAATTTTGAGGAGCTTTGAATTCTTTTTGTGAGCTGATGCTGCCTGTGTGGCGCAGGGACTGGCTGTGGGGAGGGGAATGCAGGAGCAGGTTCGGAGAAGATGCTGAGGTGGCACCAGCTCCAGCAGCCTGGGTTGTGCAGAACCACCCTAAAATCAGCAAATTTAGGAGTTTCTTAGGAGTTCATGTCCTTGGGTTATAGCAGGAATCCACAGGCAAGGCACAGAGACTGGCTGCCCCCTTCTGCCATCCCCTCGTGCCTCTGCAAGGCAAAAGCCTTATTTTACTGCTTTACATATTTATCCCAAATGTCCTCAGGAGCAGCCAAAGTGCCACCGACCTAAGCAGTGAAATCTTCCCGGACTGGAGCTCTCCGGCTGCTCCAGTGGGAATATTTTACACCCCCTCAGTTACAGCTCATTTGGCCCTGCTGCAGATGACAAAGTGGCCGCTTTAGTTCTCGTGCCCTTGGCGTAAATCAGCTCCAAGTTGTGCCCACTCAGAATTATGCCACTGTGACAAGCATGAAACAATAAATTCAGAACATCAGCCGGCCGAGAAGCTTGGGAAGTTCTTCCCAAAGATGGCAGAGATGCATCTCGGTTGATATCTGAAGTGGGCAGGGGCAAAGCAGAGGGGCTTAAGCTGCTTAGAAAACATTAAATTGTGTGTCAAGGAAAAGGCAGTCCTGGCTTGTGTAAAAAACAAACCCACGTGGGAATTTCCTGTTGCACGTCTGCAATTACATCATGCCCTGAAAGCAACAACAAAGTCCTCCCAGGCTTCTGGAAGGACGGGATTGAGCAGGATCTTAGGACACGTGCGCTCCAAAAAAATAAAATAAAATGAAATTATTACAGGACAGGGGACAGCGAGAAAGGAAAAACCCAATTCAAAGTCATGACAACAGCATTCTCTCACCCCTGGAGAGAATGCTGAACACACAGCCAAAAATAAGCTCCAGTGGGTGAGAGAGGCAATAATAGAATTGTGTCTTGATGTGGCTCTGAGTGAGAGCTTCTAGAAGGAAATAGGAGAGGCAGAAGCTCCTGTGTTATCTATCAACTCAATTGATTGTTGTATCCAGAGCTCGGCTCAGTAATAAATGAGAATGCCACTCATCTGGTTTTCTGGTCTATTTAGAATATTTTTAGAACTCTTTTTGAAATATATTCTGATTAATCTCTTGAATTTTCCTTTGCTCACTGAGACTTATAGCAACATCAGATTTAATTATACTGTGACTGAGAGGGATGTAATGAAGGCAGATACAAATCCTTGTGACAGCTGAGAGTGGCAGTGAGAGTATTTATCCATCGAGGAACCGAAGTGACAAGTGCTGCATTTGAGCCTGAGCCTTTTGCAAACCAAAAAATGGGATTTAGCTGCCAGCAGGGCCCGAAGCAGAGGGACTGAGGTGGTGTGATGGCACAACCAGCCCACTCAGGATTGAGGCTGGTTGCCAGAATTCTGACACGCCGGAACTCGGGTTTCCAAATCCCAGCTTAGGGAATCGTTAAGGTTGGAAAAGACCTCCAAGATCATCGACTCCAACCTTCACCCTCCTCGTGATCTTCAAGCAATCCGGGAATGGGGCTTCTCAGAGTGATCAAATTCCCCCCGTGGAGAGCAGCGGGGATCTTTATGGGCTGTGCCGTTCGGGATGCGGAATTTCGGGATGGAGTGGGGACAGATGCCTGAGCAGACCAAACCTGCCCTGCCCACATCCACCCAGCAGTCTCCTGCCCATGCTTGTTGCCACCCCAGACGTCTCTGCAGGTAAGTGGTGCCCGATGGCCCCTTTAGCACGTCTCTGGAGTGCCTTGCAGCTGCAAGAAAGAAGATAAATGTTCCTCAAGCAGCACCTGCTTGCTTGAATAATTTCCCAGGAAAGGAGGCCACTCACGAGTAATTCATTCCCAAGCCTTTGTTAGCACAAACAAGGCTGTGAGGAGTAAGCACAGATTTCCCTGCTCCTCGCTGTTTATCAGCTGGGGTTTCTATTAAGAGGTACCAGAGCTCTCCTCTCTCTCTCTCTCTCTCTCACTTCCCCACTTCTCAGCTCTGCAGCGTAATCTTGTCACGTTGGGGACATTTATAGCTGTTTTCTTGGCTTGTAGTCTGAAAAGAAAACAACAAACCAGCTTTTCCTTCAGGAGGGGGAAGCAGAGGGGCAGGCTGGAGCCTGGGCAGGAGGCACAGGGCTCTTGCTCAGCATTTCTGCCTGAGGTCTGCAGTGCCAGGGCCTCCCACCCAGTGCCGAGTGGTGGGCAAGGAGAAGGTCAGACCCTTCAGTGCCATGAGGTGGCCGCATCAACCTGGTGGGGATTTCTAGGAAGTGGTTTTTGTGTCTGGGATACAAGGTGCTCCTTCTCTGTAACTTCCAGATTGATTCCTATATAGAATGTATACTATATATATATATAATATTCCTATATAATTACATATATATATTATATATTCCTATGTATAGTATATACTGTAGAATCCCAGAATGGTTTGGGTTGGAGGAGAGCTTAAAGCTCATCCAGTTCCACCCCTGCCACGGGCACGGACACCTTCCACTAGCCCAGGTTGCTCCAAGCCCCGTCCAACCCGGCCTTGAGGACTTCCAGGGATGGGGAGTCCCCAGATCCTATTTGCAGATCCAGGGAAGCAGGATTAGAAAGAAGAACAGAAGTAGGAAGGCAGCAGAGTATTTTTTCAGTGCTATTTTCAGTCGGAGACTTAGATTTAAGCCTTGTCCTCCCCAGAGACTGAACCTGACCTTAAGCCAATCACTTTTTCACGCTCTAAACAAGGTTTGATTATGTTGATGGCTCGAAGTCCCAGTGTGATAAATGTGACGTGAGAGCACAGCATTAATATAACTTTTAATCACACACAGACACGGATGCTTTGCTGCAACCTTTAGAGAAGCAGTGCCTCCCTTCTTTTCCATCATCCTTTGGGAAGGAAAACCTGTTCCCATTACTCTCACCCCAGGTAAAGAACAGCCAAATGCTGCTCAGGGTGAGGGAATACAAATATATGAGTCCTGCGATGCCTGGAATCAGTTTAAATGGACACATATTAATTATAGGAAAATCAACATACATCTGCCACGAAGTCAGAGCTCTTTAGTGACCAAGTCTGAAAGCATTTGGGGTTCTGATGTCCCAGCCAGGCAGGAGAAAGGTCCAACAATGAACATAAAAGCCTGAAAAGCTTCTTTTTTTTTTACCCAGCACCAGCTGTACGATTCAAAAGAAACTTTGCACTGAGTAGGAGCAAAGGACTAAGCGTGATGCCTGCAGAACTGTATGATAATATAATGCATTTTATTCTCTTGGAGCTGTTCATTGCGGGGAATTCTGAAAATGAGACGTTTTACTGGCATCTCTCAGACTCGCCAGCAGACGCAGGGTCTCTTTGCAGACTTGCTGAGACACTGTCAAGCAGTTTGATTGTGAAAATGAGCACCTCCAGCACAGCTGAGAGAGCTCTCGGGCTGCAAGGAATTAGATTTTCAGGGGGGTGAGTGGCCGGGATGAGCACGGGGAGCTGGATGCCTCCAGCAACCCGCAGCTTCCTCTCTTCTCCTCGCCGGAGAAAGAAGCTGCAAATTTCCTCCCGCCTTCGAGAATCCCGGGATGAAATAGGGAAAGCACAAATCAACGGTTACGGGGAAGGAGACAGAGCAAATAGAATTGATATTCTCACCTCTCGGGCCAAATGATTTAGTGTTTTGTCTTTTGAAGAGCGTCGAGGTTTATAAATTTGCAGGGCCAGGCTCTCTTTTGGTGCAGGTTGACGTTGTTTTACACCAACTGTGATTCTGGGCTGGGTTTTTGTAGCTTATTAAGAGGCTTCTGTTGACTGTTATCACTTGCATGGAGCAGGAATTTCCAGCTCCCAGTTCTACATATCTTGAAAGCCATTCCTCACCTGAGGCTGTGTTGATAAAACTGATTAGCGAGGGGGAAGGCAGGCAGGAAGAAATGTGTGAAAAGGGCACTACATCAAGCTGAAATTCCCGAGAAATGCTGAGTTCACAGAACATATCAGGAGTTATTAACCTTTGCATGAAAACTGCACTGCACAGTGGTAGGAAATTTGTCTAAGTTGAACTTCAGCATCTCTCTGATGCTGTTTGAAAATAACTGCAGCAGCTCTGAGAGGCTGATTTTTTTTACTCCGACCTGACGGTTTCATCCAACTCTTTCAAAGCACCTTTGCCTTTATGAATTTATCGATGCAACAACTCTTGGGCTCTGGTTAAATCTTTACCAGGTGAGGTGTTGCAGGGGAAATTATCTGTACAGCAAAGACTGCAGGAGATGTGTTTCCAGTGTGCAAATTGATGCTTAAATCGGGAGCTATTTCCTTATTGTGTGGATGGAATATCTGGAGGCACTAAAAGAGCATCTCCCCTCTGCTTTCTCATAAGCATCAGTCAGTGATGTCACAACCCTGAAAATAAATATAACATGGTCAGAGAAGGGTGTACTTGAACCCGTGAGGGAAATCATCAGCTCTGGGAACCCCACAACAAAAAAATCTGAGTGCTGGAGTTAGTTATTGATGCTCTTCTGTCCTTCTAAAAAGCGGTTCATACATCAGCTCTGTCATGGTAAAAGCAGAACTCAGTCTGCTCTTTTGAAGTTTGCATCCTTTTGAAATGAAATGGTTTGGCTTTGGGTGGCTTTAAATGGGATGGTGTTGCTTTCCCCAAAAAAAAAAAAAATTTGTTGGTTCCCTTCCTACCCGTCCCCCAAATCTGCATTCTTTAGTTCAATTAAAAAAAACCCCCGAACAATAAAATAAAAAATCTTGTGAAGGAACACACTTCCTGTGAAAATCCCCTTGAAAATTAAATACCAGCTTAAGAGCAGAAGTTTGACTGACGCGTTGTTTGACATGTAGGACGTAGGCAGCCACCTTGCTGTGGCATGTCTGGCTAAATCATCTGCTGTCACTTCTCCGAATATACAGTTACCAGAGGTTACACGCTCAGTAAACCAGGGCATAATTACTCTGCATCACCATCTAGAGAGCACAGGCAGAACTCAGCCTCTCTTCTGCCAATAAACGCTACAACATCGTCATTTTGATGGGTCTCCTTTCAGGTTTTAGTGCTGTTTGCTCTCCTATCTGTAATACATGCTCTTATTGTCACATCTGCTTGGGCCATATGGGAAAGAACTTCCCATTTTCATCCCGTTCCATACACAGTAAGAGGCGTTTTTTTGGGGGGGATAAATAATAGAAAATTCTTCATGACAACAATGAAATATTCCGGCCTGTTCCAGAGCTGGCCTTCTCCCAGAGGGAGCTGTGACCTGCAGCTTGGAAGTATCTGAATATTCCCCCGTGACAATGTGATCGCAATGCATTGTAATGCGCGTGGTGGTGCATTTTTGATACGTTCCTACAAGGATTAACGACGTAAGCTTTGTTCCGTCTCTCCAGGAAAATGTTTGGCTGGAGAACACTGTAGGATTGCTTTTAGTCACTGAGGTATGAAGTCCTGTGGGCCAAGATTTCTCCTCAGCCCACTCCTGCCCCTGATTTCAAGCTGCTGCGATCGCTCTGTGAATAATGGAACGTTTTCATGTTTTAATCAGATGCAATTTTCCAAATGGTTTTTATGATTTAGCAAGTCCATTAAAAATGACATTTGTTCTGCTCTGACACTCGTAAGGAGCTCCGCAGAGCATAAACACTGGAAATTACTTGTAGGGGGAAGAAGATATTAAAATTCCCCAGCCCTTGTGTGCTTGTCTGAGAAATTCTGTTACCTTGTGTGGTGCCAGCTTGGAGCTGAGCCACTTGATATGCCTCTGAGTTCTTCCCTGTGCACTGGCTCGGGGCAGCTCCAGCCTGCTGCAGAGACAAAATATATATATATTTATCATGGTGTTCCTCTCATGTGCAGAAATATATAAATATGTCCAGAAATATAGTACGGAACTATATATATTCGCCATGGTATGCCTCTCACGTGCAGAAATATATAAATATGTACAGAAACAAAGCACAGAACTATAGTATAGAACTATATTTTAAGGCTGAAGATGAGGTTAAGTTTAACTGGATGGGGCACTTGACCACTCAGAGCAGAAGGGTTGGTAAATGCAATTAATCTCATTTAAAGGCATGTCGTGTAAAACAGCCCAAATACCGACTGGTCCTGCCCGTTATCTCCTCTGTTTATTAACTGAATTAATTTTAGTCCTCCGCTAAACTCTTCCAAGATTTGCACAGCGCTTAAAGTAAAATCCCAGCCTCATTTCTGCCCAGTTCAGAGCAGTTTCAGGATGAGGATGGAGATGGGTCCCCCATCCCTTGTTCCCCACCCACCCCCCCCACACACACCATTTGCCAAGGAAATCCCTGTCCCTCTGGGGCTGCTCTTTGGGATGACCACCTGCCCCGTCATGTTTGAGCATCATCTTCCTGCTAAAGCTGCCTCCTGCAGGAGCCCTGTCTCTCTGATATGAAGCAACAGGAGCACGCGGATGGACAGCTTTCAGGAAGCATTTTTCTCAGGCTTGCTTCCATCCATCTCCTATTCAGAGGGAGGCACGAAGTCCCTCTTGGTGGGGAACAACTTCCCAGCGCTGTCTGGAAACGTATCAAACTGTCTGCCTTTTTCCTGTCCCCAGCCACCACTTTCGCAGTGGTTTATTTTGTGTGCATCTTTTAAAATGTTTTGGTTTGGTTTTCGGGGGGTTTTTTTGCATGTAAATTATCTCAAGCCATACCTCTCTGGGCGTGGAATGCCACTCAGGGGTTCACAGCTGTCACCACAGGCTCCGCCAGAAAGGGGGACAAAGTGGGTTTTAGGTAGTTAAGCTTTCAGTGATTCCTCTGAAGTCCTTTCCAACTTGGGATTTGAGCCCGAATGGACTTCTTGGTTTTTCTGGTTTTTTTTTTCCCCCTGCACCCACCAACCACACACTGGGCCCTTGATGCTGTTTTTTTGAAAGTTGAAATAGGAGCTGCTCTTACTTTGCTAAAGTTAAAAACCTCCAATCAAGAAATATCCAACTTGAACAGGAGATACCCCAGGGGAAACCTACGGAGGGTAAATTGGTCATCACTCAGAAAATTACTGCTCTAGCCCTGATTACCTATTAATTAGCCAGAGCAACCTGCACTTTCCCACCTGCAGAATATGCTCCCCGCTGGTCCAGCTTGGAATGTTATTCCATTTCTCTTCACTCCTGAATCAGGCATTGATTTAACACCCCACAGTTGGTCAGGCAGTAATTCTTTTTTTGCAGAAATGCTGTGTTCAGTCCAAACTTGAAGTCCAGCATCTTATCCCATCTACATCTCCCCTGTCTTCCCTTTTCCCTTGTAGAGGGATTAAGGCTTTTTTCATTGTAAAATGCGTCAGATCTTTCTAAAAGCGGGAATAGCTGCAAGTCAGATTTCCCATGTTAAGACCAGAGAGTTCTTGCTTTCTCCTCTGGAATATTTTAACTACACCCACCATTACAAAA
>VZRE01001179.1:314082-329236 GCA_013396775.1 Cephalopterus ornatus
TTGACTGCTGATTGTGTGAAGGTTTGGGGGGCAGAAAGAGTATTAAATTTATAAGTAATTGTAAAATTATTATGTTGTATTATATTAATATATAATAATAGATAATATGTATAATATATAATATATAACATAATATATAATATATAATAATAATATTGTAATAATTGTAATCTTTTCTACAAGATATTATATTAGAAATATTATAATATATTATATATATAAACATTATATTTCTAAAATTATAATTTATTTGGAAATTGCCACAAAAGGTCGTGCAGGGGGAAGTGCTGGTCATACCCACGGGTAGGGATGGAAGTCTGGGAGCAAAGCTGGCATTGAGGGATGGGCATGATTTCTTTGGCAGTTGCGTTTCTCTCAGGAAGAAATGTCTTGCAGGTGCTGGAACTTCGGTGGAGTTCAGTTTTGGGAGCAGGAATGGGAAGAGACAGAGCAATATGTGGGCTGCTGGCTCGGGATACCAGGATACATGCAAATACGCAGCTGGAGGTGTCTGAAAACAGCAAGCTCGGGCTTTGCTGAGGGGGGAAGGCGATGAAAAACAGCTCAGCCTATTGTGAGACGTTGAAAAGAGAACGTTTGCCGGGGTTGGGGATGGTGGAGAGGCTGCAGGTGCTGACTGAGGGCAGGGGGAGGGCTGGACTCTGACTGCACTGGAGACACAGGGTGGTGTACAGCTCTCCTGGCACTCTGACATCCCAGGGCGTCAGGAGGAGGAAAATCTGCCCTCCCCACAGAGCTGAGCCTGGATTGGAACCTAATTCCAGACCCTGCACTTTGCACTTCCCTCCAGGACCACGAGCAGAGGAATTATTACTCATTAATGCTCTCCCCTGCCAGCAAGGTGCAGATGATGATCTACCTGCCTTGAGGGCAGTGTCACCTGAAACTCCTCGTGGTTTTACGAGTGCTGTGAGCTGAACTTCACAGCAGCAATCAGCAGGATGTGCCTCGGATACCTGCAGCCCTCATTTGTACTCCTGGAAGCCTTAGATAAGCATCAAGAGCTCCATCCTTGGGCTGTGCAAATTGGCTCCATCTCACCACTGAAGCCAGGAGAGCTCTTCTCTGTTAAAATGCTTGAGAAAAATCTCACTTATCTGCCTCCCTGGGGGTTGTATTAGGGGAGCATCACGGAATTTTTAATGTCTGTCTTCTCCCTCCAACTCAGTAAGATAAGAGAGTCCTATTATCCCAATTTTCCTGATGGGAACTGGAGTGCCAAGCTGGGTTTGGGCAGTTTGTGGTGTCTGTGCTGTAATTCTCCTCACACTGTCCACAGCCTGAGGTACTGAAATCTCTGCCACTCTCATCTCTCTGACCCCTAAAACGTAGAGTCCCAAACTGATTTGGGTTGGAAGGGACCTTAAAGCTCATCCAGTTCCACCCCCTTCCACGGGCCGGGACACCTTCCACTATCCCACATCGCTCCAAGCCCCATCCAACCTGGCCTCGGACACTTCCAGGGATTTTTACAGACTTTTAGGTGTTTTATTTCTACTGAGACATTTAGGAGCTTCATCCTTTTAAAGAGCAAAGGTTTCCCCCCTCCTGCTCAGAGTTTAAACCATCACCACAACCAAGCAACAGAAACAAGCAGATTGAGCAGCAAAGTGATGCTTGATGGCTTGTAATGTGTTAACAAGCCCCAAATTTACACAGTCAGGGAAAAACCCCAAGGAAAAGTGGATGTAATTCTAGCCAGGGGGAGTGTCTTCCACCCTGCTGCTCTGGCTTTCACTTCTAATTCTGGCAAACAAAGTAAACATGGAAAAACACAGTGTTTGTGCAAATTGCTCTTAGAGAAAATACGGACTTATTTTGAGTCTCTCTTCAATTTGTGTTTCAGGCTGTGATTGCACAACAAAGGGAAAGTATTTTATTGAGATCAAGGCTGAAAAGGAATTGCTGTTTGCCAACAAAACAAATGTATGGTTATCTCCTCATCTCTGATCAGTTTTGATTTGAATAATCTGCCACTTGAGTGTTCAAATCCCTTGGGCTCCCTAAGAAATGACACACCAAGCTGATAACATGAGCTGTCTGTGCTGTGCTCGGGAGCTGCTGCTGGTTTGGATCTGCAGATCCATAGAATTTGCATCCCTTTTGAGCCCTTTCCAGCTCGGGATTTTCTGATTCTGGCACGGGACTGGTGGTGCCCAGGATGACCAGAGTGACCTGAGTTGGGTTGAGAAACACATCTCGTACTCGGAGATAAATAGTCACTTACCCACTGCATTAATCTGAATTTTCTGCTCCGTTTTTGCTGTCACCGTGGAAGTTTTCACTTGAGGGGTTGATAGGTTAGGAAACCAATGCACTTTAATGCCACTGCAGGAACGTGGTGTGTGGAGAGACACTCTCAAGAGACTTCAACAATCTTTGTTGCCATCCTTCCTAGAGGCAATTGGAGAGGGAGAGAAAGTGGAGGAGGTACAGAGGGACCATCTAGTTTGCAGTGCCATGAATGAAACATTATAAAAAGTGTCTGCCAACTGAGAGAATCTATTATCAGGGAGCTGTCAATCAGTGGTGGAAATGTAAGGGGGAGAGGGAAGAAGAAACAATTTAAAAGGAAAAAAAGGCAGAGCATAAGTCATTTTATGAAACCCTTCTTCTAAGTAATGCTTGCTAAATCACTTGTTTTCTCTCCCAACCTTGAAGAAAAAACATTGATTCTTTTTCTTGCCTCTGATTCTCACATCTGGAGCCTGTTAAAACTTTCAGCTAAGGGAGGAAAAGGATTTTGGGTTGGGATCCCAAAGCCACAGCATTCCTGACTCCCCGCTCCAAGTCAAACATTCCTGCCCTGAGCTCCTGGGCCTGTGGAGTTCAGTTGCCTGCAAGGGAAGATAAATGTTCAAGTCTTACCTCAAAGCCAAAATCTGGGGACAGAGCTGACATTTCCTGCGTGTTCTCTGCGCGTTCAGCTCTTCCCTGGATTAATGTAAACAGCAAAAGAGCTGGATCTGGGAGGGATGTGACCTCCCCACCTGCCCTTCCTTCTTTTCAGGGCTTATTCCAGGCACTGAAATTGCCTGGTTTGAATGTCCGGAGTGCAATAATGCCCTTTGATATTAATCATCACGGGTGCCTGGGAAATAAAGAGAGGGAAGTGAAATAAGGCCGGCGAGGGTCGGTCTCTTCTGCCCAGCGTCAAAAGTGAAAGGACAAGAGGAAATGGCCTTAAATTCTGCCAGGGGAGGCTCAGATTAGATATTAGAAGCAATTTTTCACCGGAAGAGTGGTCAGGCACTGGAATAAACCGCCCAGGAAGGTGGTGGAGTCACTGTCTGGATGCGGTTTGGGGCTGGTTATGGATGATCTGGAAGGGCCCCTCCAAGCCCGATGATTCTGTGACTACAGAGCGAAGTGCTGCAAGCAGCTGGCAGCCTGAGAGCTCAGAATTAGCCCGGGAGCCAGATGTGGGCACTAATTGCACAGCTCTGGAGCCTACAACTGCGTGCCAGGACCGTGGCAGAGGCAGATTTGGGTGCCAGGGACTTTGTGTCGACTCTTCAGTGCCAGCGACCCGTGCAGAGCCTCACAGCTGGACTTAGAAATATCAGATGCAAAGCTGCCAAAACCCCCTGGCCCAGATTTCCCGAGGTGAAGCTTTAATCCACAACCCTCCCGCCGCCCCTTCCACAGCGTCCTCTTGTCCTCACCCCCAAAATACCCGACTTTTCCCCTGCAGGGTGCAGATGTAGCAGCACGAGGCTGGAGGGGAGGCCTCGCGTTCCCGAGACTTTAACTAATGACACTACAGAACATTAACTGGTATGCCATGAAGTATTATCATAATTAATTACAGCTAAACTGCAGTTGTCAAATAAACGAACAGAGTACATTTCATGACGCATTACCCCTGCTCTTTTATTGTTCGTCCTCTTGCTTGTTAAGCTAAAAATAATCAGTCATTTACAGCTGGGCTGCTGGTTGTTGAAAGTTCCACTGCAGCCATGGAGTTGTGGGGAGTTGCGTGTGTGTGTGATATTTAAAATATGAAATTATTAATGATAAAAAGCACAACTGATACCAACATTGAGGTCAGGGTAACTTTCTTTGGCCTTTATGTAATAACAGAGGACACGTTTGCAAGACTTGCGGAGTTTTGTGCCCACTTCTGAGGTAAAAAAAAAAACCACAACCAAAACATTAAAATAAGCAAATTGTGGGCGAGGTGAAAGGAAGAGAAAAACAGGCCCTTTAGGGGGAATGTGACACCTTCCTCCAGATAAGGGAGACAAGATCTTGGCAAATAATACACAGAATGACCTTCCCAAGGACTTTTGAGCTTGGTCTTCCAAATATTGGCAAAGCTTCACTGAAGGGGCTGGGATCCACCTGATTTACTCCAGTTAGCTGCCTGATGATTCCCATCAAATTGACTCAAACAAGGCATAACTTTTTTTTTTTTCCACCCCTCAGCTATTGACAACTGCTGGATGAACTCCGAAGTCCCTTTCCTTGGATGTGATTGAGTTTACTTTGTTAAAAGTGGCCTTGTTAACTTCTAAAGCAAAAATTGATTGTCTGAGCGCTGACCTGGCAGAGCAGGGGGTGGCTGTGCATAAGAAATTTCCAAGCCAGGCACTTAAAAACCTCATTTTTTTGAGAGTGTGACCCACGCGAATGTACACAAAGCTGGGAGACTGTGGACGTGCCCGCACGAACAGTGGCCTGAAAGTGGAATATAAGGACGTGCAGCTGTTTGTGCCACACCTGGGGAAGGAGCAGGAGGACTTGGCTGCTCCCCTCTTGCTCGACATCACTAGGTGGGCACTGTAATTCTCCGCAAGGCAGATGCTCCTGTCAGTTGTTGTTTCCTTGCCAAGATGCACAGTTTTCCTCTGGGAGCCCTTAGGGGCCCATTTACCAGGGATAATTAATTAAATTAACAGCCTTTTTGGAGGCGTGCTGGAGGTTCGTGTAACAAGTGTGCTTTGAAACAGGGAGCTGCATTTCAACAGCCCTCGGTGAACGACGTGCAGGTTAAAACCCTTGGCCATGTCTTTCACTGGTATTAATCAGAGAACAGCCAAACTGTGCCAATTTAGGGACCCAGCTCCTTTTATCTGTCCTTTTCTCGTTCATATCCGCTCTCTCTGTCTCTGCTAGGTGTAGAAAATCTTGTTTTTTCATGCATACCACAGCCCAAACTCAGGAACCCTTCCCTGTCAGCAGGATTTCACATTGATTCTTCATCATCTTTCATATAATAGAATTAGGTCTGATTAAAATAATCTCTTCCCCCACGACCCAGACTTGTTCAGTCTCCTCCTGTCTCCCCAGTTTGCTCCTTGTTCCAATGAAACACCTCTTCCATTTGCACCCATTCCCTCCACCTGGGAAGGCAGGGAGAGGAAAAATGGGGAGGATCGGTTGCTGTGAATCTCTCTCGCCACTTTTAAAAGGAAACCAGTGCCAAATATATGAATATCCCCTCGTTTCAGCAAAGATGGCCCTGTTGGGTTGTAATTACCCATGGCCTTCCATGCCATTCCAACGGGGGTCATGGATCAGAGCTTTAGAGCAAGACAACCTATTCAGCAGAAAGGTCAATCAGCCAGGGGAAGCCGTTTCCCTTTCAGCTCAGGTGAAGGCAAAAGGAAGGGTGTAGCTGGTCTGCATTTCAATGAACTCCACACTGGGAGCTGGTTCAGCAGTCGCTGCTGTGCTGCAGAAAACTGCCTTTTTTTTATCCTCACTTGTTGTGAGGGGCATTCGGGCAGAGCAAAATCAAATACGGACTCGGCGAAGACTTGCAGTGATACCGGGGAGAACCTGGGGTAAACCTTTGCTTTGGGGTTTTTGGGAGCTGCTCGTGTTACAGGATTAGAATCACGGAGTCATTAAGGTTGGAAAAGGCCTCTGAGGTCACTGAATCCACCTCGTCCCCAGAGCACTGAGTGCCACGTCCAGTCATTCCTCGGACACCTCCAGGGGTGGGGACTCCAAACCTCCCTGGGCAGACCCTGCCAAGGCCTGACCACCCTTTCCAGGGAGAAATTCCTCCTGATGTCCCACCTGAACCACGCCTGGTGCAGCTTGAGGCTCCTCTTGTCCTCTGTTGCCCTTCTCTGGGCGCATTCCAGAGATTTTCCAGGGCAGATTTTCTTTTCATTCACCTTCATTCCTCCAAAGCGAGGGAAAAAGTAATATTGTGTTTTTCTTTTTACCATGAAGAAATATGTTTATCTCATGCAGTGGACTCGATTCCCTCATTCTCCCGCCACTTCTGTTTTTGGGCTGCTGCTCCCACCCTGGACAAGAGGATTATGGAAAGTATCAGGGTGCTGCACCTTTGGGCTTTTTGAGGAGGGGACTGAGTTTGGGCTTTTTTTTTTTTTGAGATGTTTCTTATCCCCTCACGCAGCAAATCGTTGCTGGCATTTTAAAACGAATCCAGGAGAAAGATGCACTTCTCCAGATCCTGTCCTTCCGCTTTCCCTCCTTTTCTTAATCACCTTCCTGCTTTAATGCTGCCCAGCATCTTTTCCACAGGGATCTCCAAGTCCAGCTACCTGTATTCTGCTCTTCCTTTATTAATAATGGATTGCAGCAGCCCCAAGAGGGGCCTGACTGCACAGGAAATTTGTGGGAACTCCTCATAAAACATAACCCTCGAGACTTTCCTGGCTCACCAGAAAAAGTTGAAGGCAAAGATCTTTTCTGCTCTGTTGTTGTCACTCTCCAGGTACAAAATGGGATGAAACTTGCACTAATTAGGAGGCTGCTGAGGCAGTGCAATAGCCTAAAATGTTTGAACTCTCACTTCCTCGCTTTCTGCTTGACTTTAAATAACTATTTTAGCTGTGGCCTCTTTAGAAATGATGGCAGAACTTGAGTGCTGTGGTTTATCAAAGCCAGTAAAGTGACTTTCCAGTGAAGCATTAAAGTTGGAATGTTGTTTCTGGCCTCCCCCAGATGCTCTGTCTCAACCCTTTTTAAAGTCCAGGTGGCACGTTGGTTCAAATAAATAAATTGAGGGGACTATGGACATATAAGAGTGGAATTTTAATGGCAGGGAGGGAGGGAAAGCCAAGACTTGTCACAGATCACAGAACACGAGTGGACAGGACATGTTGCAGCGTGGAGCTTCAGCTTGAGAGAAATAAATCTCCACCTTCAAGGCTTTTTTCCCAGAGCCGCAAACACACAGGAGCTCAGTTGGAGCAGGTTTTTGGTGCTCCAAGGTCTGGGAGCCACGAGCTTGGTGTTATTCAGGATGAGTGTTGCCAGCACCCCTGTAAACTCCCCGAGCCCAGCTGTGCCCCAGCTGAGGACCTGAACTGCTTTTGGCTTTGGATTTTTCCCTGAAAACCTGGAAGTTTTGAGCAACGACACCTTCTGCCAGTATTAACTGGGAAAATCTGGGACTGGAACTGGTGGAGGGTGGGGGTTTGTTGGTCTCTGCACAACTTCTTACCCCGTAAGAAACCATAACGATGAGAGGGTAGAAAGTGCAGCTGGGCTCTGCCTGCCACAGGATTCACTCATTTTCATAAAGGAGGCAAATCTTCATCTAAAAACCATCGATACTTTAGGGCAAGGGCAGAGCTCAGAGTGGGGAAGGGAAGCTCCCTCAGTCTCAAGGCTCTTCTCGTAGTTGAAAGTTCACCGCAGAAAATTTGATGCTTAATAAATTGGAGCCTTCTCCGCTTTAAATCATTTTTACAGCAATTGCAGAAGAAAATATAATTATTACAAACTGGTCATTTGTTACTGAGAAATCTCATTAAATTGACTTCAGGCTGGAAGGTTTGGTGGGGGATGGGAGGGGAGAAGAGGCAAAGACCTGACGGAGGGGTGGGAGAGAAGTCTCTTAATTACAGATTGATTCTTTCTCCTGATTGAATGTAGAACATAATCAGTTCATCCTTTTCTGCTGGGGCAGATGGGAGCTACAGGGACCTTTTCGTCTTCCTTGACCTGCCAGTGTGGCATGCTAATGGCCTGGGGATGCAGGGAATAGCCTGGAGAAGAACTTGGAGAAGCACATTTAGATGAAGTCATGGATCAGGGCTGCTTTTCACCCCTGGGAGTCACTCTGGGCCTCCAATTTAATACAGTGTTGTCTCATCATCATATCTTTATTTGATGCTGAACTAATCCCACAGCTCTTGTGCACAGCAACCGGTTTTCTCTGCAGCTGAACAGGGAGGTGCTCGGCTTCCCAGATCCAAGGGAGCTTGGAAGCAGCTGGTTCAGGTGCTGCTGGCAATATCCAGGCTTAGAGTCACAGAACCAGGGAGTGGGTTGGGTTGGAGGGACCTTAAAGCTCACCCAGTGCCCCTCCCTGCCATGGGCCAGGACACCTTCCACTAGCCCAGGGTGCTCCAACCTGGCCTTGGACACTTCCAGGGATCCAGGGGCAGCCACAGCTTCTCTGGGCAACCTGTGCCAGGGCCTTCCCACCCTCACAGCCAGGAATTTCCTCCTAATATCTGTCCTCCTTCAGCCTGAGGCCATTCCCTGTGTGCTGTCCCTCCAGCCCTCGTCCCCAGTCCCTCTGCAGCTCTCCTGGAGCCCCTTTAGGCCCTGGAAGGGGCTCTCAGGTGTCCCTGGAGCCTTCTCTTCTCCGGGTGAACACCCCCCAGCTCTCCCAGCCTGTTCCACGGGAGACTTGCTCCAGCTGTGGGATCAAATCTGTGGCATCCTCTGGACTCAATCCAGCAGCTCCACGTCCTCATTGCGTTGGGAGCCCCAGAGCTCGACGCAGGTGGGGTCTCACAAAGAGCCGAGCAGAGGGGGGAGAATCACTTCCCTTGACTTCTTTTGGTGCAGCCCAGGGATACGACTCGCCTGGAAAGTCGGGAGGTTTGAGATCCCGCTTTCCCAAGGCCAGCACGTGCACGTGCAGAGGAAACAAATATGCAGGATGGCAGCGCCGCGAAATGGGGGACGATTTAAGGTGGAGAAAAGCAACAGCCACATAAATTAAAAGCTCCACTCTCATTCCTGACAAAGATACCCGGCCCCACAACGTGCCAAAATCACAGGATGGGGGGGATGATTGCTGCTAAAGGGGAGGGGGAGGTGATTTTTTTATTTTATTTTTTTTTTCTTTTCCTAATGTTCTTTCAAAGGAGGAAGAACATTGTGTGTTTTGACATCAAAATGGGGCAATTGTTTTTGTAAAATGATTTTTCTCCGGTTTTAGACCTTTTTAGTGATTTCTCGTCTTGGTTCCTTAAGGAAAAAAAAAATTGCTGAAGTATGACAAATTGATAGACCATAATGATCTAATGGCGTGTGGTGTGTTTCTGAGAAAGGAGGAAAAAAAAGAGCATGAATCTCTGCTAGGATTTTAAGAAAATGATTCCTGGACATGTAGATTGTCTTTTACCAGCATTAAGAACAATACCAAGCACTTACCCAGAGTATTTTCCTCCATAAAGATTGTACAACTTCCTGCGATCCTGGGTGAAGAAGGCTATCCAAATATTGGAATATTTATTTAATGGTAAAACCAAATGTTAGGGAATAAGCTTTTTTTTTTCTTTTATTTTGTCCAATTACCAAGACATGCTCAGGATCTTGGACAGCAAAGCCCCAGTGAAAAATTAATAGAGGCTGAAGCACTGAGCCATTCCCCAAGGGAGCTTTGGCTTTCCCTCATGGGTTAAGATATATTTGGCTTAACTAGGAACAGCAGGAAAAAAATAATCATTTAAGAAATTAAAAGTAACTGAAGTGACAAAAATAAATAAAGGTTTGGCAGTTCTGAATTTTTTACTGATATTTCTGTGACTGAAACTGTTCCCTTAACTCACCCTGATTTTTGTAGTTACTTCCTGCTGTTTTAAAACTGTTCCTTTTTTGTTTCTGGATACATTTCACAAGAAAACTGAAATGTCACCCAGCTTTGGGATCGAACTTTTGAGCCCCCTTTTTTTTTTTAACATCTGAAGTAACCGAAATAGAGAAGCGATTTTACCCAACGTGGCATGAAAAATCCAAAACAACACAACCAAGCAAAGCCAGAACTCCTGGATTTTGGCCAGAACTGGAAGGGACTGGGTATTTTAAGGATGTGCATTATCCTGGGGACACGTGCAGTGTTGTTGGGAGTTGTCTGAGAGAAGCTTCAGCCTGTTTGAAATGTTCTTGTTGGTCAGTCGAGGAGGATGAGCAGGGATGGGCTGGTCTTCTGTAGAGGTGGGATTTATGACCCACGTGGACACTCAGGAGTCCTGGAGTCTTTTCATATCAATGAGGAGAGGAGAAGGTGACAGTCCTTGTTTCACTGAATTGTTCAGAAAGAAAATGAAAAGCTTTACCGTTGGTAATTACAAAGTGAGCAAACCCAGAAAGAACAAACCTCTTTTTGGAAGACAAAGCCTGGGCAGCACCGTCCTCCCTCAAGGGCCCCCACACAGCCGGGCACAGACTCTCACATTGGTTTGCTCTGTGCGCTCTAGCGAGGAGTCCTGCAAAATCCTCAGTGCGCTCAGAGCCCAGCCACTTGGAGAGGCTCAAAGAATTCAGCACCATGGAAAGACTTCAGCACATCCGAGGAGCAAATTCTTAAAATCATGAATTTTCACCGAATTATGCTGAATTCTCTAGGGACAGCGTATTTGCTTTTCTTACCATTTGACTATATCTGAATCCAATCTATCTGTTTATCTGTTGCTCAGTGCAGTGGCAGGCTTTTCATTACTTCTATTATGGGATTCCTCTCTCCCCTACAAATGCGCAGAGGACCTCGCAGGGTTCTGTCTGAGTGTTTTATGTTTGTGTGGATACTTTCTGAACCTGGCCTAGTGAAAGGTGGTGGTGGGTTGGAACTGGATGATCTCTGAGGTCCCTCCCAACTCCAACCCTCCTGTGCATGGCAGAATTCATTCAGGCTAATAGTGAAGAGAATCATGAAATCCCTCACCCACCCTCATCCCAAAAATTGCTCTGCAGGGTGTGTTTTGAGCAGCTGCAGCCCTCGTGGCCGGGGCTGCGTGTCAAGGCAGCCGTGTTTGTGCGCTCTCATCCCTGCTCTGCCTCGCGTCTGATGTTCGAGTTGTGTCTCAGCTGTGACAGTCCTATCTGATCATTAATAATACAATAATGAAATAGCAACTGGAGAGACACTTGGATAATCATCTGAGCAAAGGCTCATTAGTGCTGCAGAACAATCACTGCCGTGTAATAACAGATCCCAGGAAATTTCAATTAAAGCTGGAACTCTGTTGCAATTTCATTTTATTTCCAGCCAGCCAGCGGATGGTGTAATTGCAATCAGCCGAGGCAACTCGAGCTCCTCCAACTCAACCCTTCCCGTGGGATGGTCGGGGCTGCCTGGCTGCATTCTGGATTTATTTCCCTGCATTTCGTTTCAGTTCTACCTTTACGGGGCAAACAGAGGGGGATGTTGCTCCCTGCAACATCACACCCTCCTCTTCTACTAGTCTTAAGCTGGGATAGATGGAATCACAGGCTGGTTTGGGTGGGAAGGGATCTTAAAGCTCATCTCCTTCCACCCCCTGCCACGGGCAGGGACACATTTTATGTCTCCCCTCTGCCTCATTATGTCATCCCTGCAAGCAAATGTTTTATTATCGAATGGTCTGGGTTGGAAGGCACTTTAAAGATCATCCAGTCCCACCCCCTGCCATGGGCAGGGACACCTTCCACTATCCCAGCTTGCTCCAAGCCCCGTTCAACACTTCCAGGAGTGAGGAATCCACAACCTCTCTGCTGGATTAAGGAAAGCTCTTCCCATACTCTGGTGCTCTTGTAGAAGAGCTCCATGTGGAAGAGCACACAGCTATCTGCTACTGTGGAGGGATAGAGTCAGGGAGCAGAGGGAGATGGAAGATTTTTTTTTTTTGTGAGAGCCAGGTTTTCAGCATGCTAAAGTCCAGAATTTGGCCCAAAATATAGTTTACCATTTTGTGCTTGTGTTTAGCGCTCTGTCCCTTGATTCTGTGCTGGACCATGGAGTGCATAAAGCAGTGGTTACCTGTGCTTGCTCCACCAGAGAGCTGCTCTTTCCCTTGTCCTTGGGCTGTTCCGGATGGTGGATGTCCCCCTGCAGCCCCCTTGGATTGCTGTCCTCTGTCCTTGAGCAGGACAACTGTGTGTCCTCACAGATAAAAACCAGAGGTCCCAAACCCTTTTGTCCAACTCCGACCTGTGGCGTTTTTTGCATGGAGATGGGCTGGCAAAACACCAAGATGAGTAATTGCATCTTGCCATCTAATTAAAATTGTGTCAGTGCTCTCAGATGGATGTTGTGCTCTCCTTCCTTCCTTCCTTCCTTCCTTCCCTGGCCTAACCCCTTGGATCTCATCCTTGCGTGCTGTTGCAGCCAGCTGCCACGCTCCACCCTGGGGCAGGGATGGAGGAGATGAGCTGGGTGTGTGGGTGAGTGTGTTCATGCCCTGCCTCAAGAGCAGATTTCGTGGTGAGGAACACAGTTATCGTCCATGGGCAGCAGCTGGAGGGGAGTTTGTGAGGCTGGATGTGATGATTGCCATGGAAGCACAGGTTTCTCTCCTGCTGTGACAGCCCACGATCCTCCCCAGCGACGTTTTCCTTCAGCAGCGGGCTCCCTTCGTGCAGTCACTCCTACAACAGCCCCTCTGCTTTCAGCACAGGTCTCCATGCCCCAGAGGTGCTATTTTTCAAGGTCCTTGTCCTCCCAGAGCTCACTGTGACCTGGCTGTCACAAAGTCACTCAGTACTCTGGAAGAACAGGAGCCACATGAGGAACAACTGAGTGTCAACCCAGGGATGAGCCCGTGAGTCACTGTTGAGTCGGTGGCTGGAGGAGATTCACAGCAAACTTGGGCAGGAGGAGGGGAAATCTAAGCCATAAATATCCAGTTTTATTTGCAGAGCTGATGGTTTTATGCAAACAAAACGTGCTCTCTTGCTAGAGGTCTCCTTAGCAGTCACCTGTGGAGGCAGCTCCTGTGAACATTTGGAATTGAAAGTGGCTTTTGGTTTAATGGTTTCTCTAAAGCTTTTTATTTTTTTTTTTAACATAAAAAACTTGCATTTTCCTGTAAGCACAAAGATCTGAGTGGTGCAGAACAACAGGTCAATGTGCACACAGCAGGCAGCAATATTTAGCTTTGATCTTCTACACTTTGGCTTTTATCTGCAGATGCATAAAATGAAGTCTCTTGGCATTTTTGCTCCTTGCTCTCCCTAATCCATAGAGTAATTGTTTGCATGTTCTGTTCCTTAGTATTTCCTGGTGTATCATCCATTTTTTGAGATGAGCAAGGGGCTCAGTGGATCCACGGACTGACCCAATCCAACCATTATCACATTTTTATGGAACTGCAGGGACCAGCAAAATCACACTGAGGGAAGGCACTTGCTCAGGGTTCCCCTGCACATCCATGTTGGAGCTGAATCCCAGATCTCCTGGAGCTCAAATGACTAAGAGACAGACACAGGGAGCACCCAAAGCTGGTGTTTGTAGGGACTTGAGGACTTGTTACAAAGGAATGTTTCCACAGAGGTGAGCAGCACATTCACTGAATTCTTGCTTTTGTGCTCAAGAGAAAAATATATACATACTTTTTTTTGTCCTCCTTTCTCAACTCCAATCCTTGCCAGGGTCCCCTGGGGAGAATTCCTTCCCAACCACAACTGTCTCCATCAGCTGCACCCTCATCACCTGGAGGGAAATTCCATTCCCTCTCTGAATGATTCACTTCTGAGGTGCTGGACTCTTCCCAGCTGTTTCCACCCTGTAGCTTTGCACCTTAATTCTCACAAAAGTCGGTCTCAACCGGTTGCAGCCTTTCCAGTGGGTGCAGAACCCACTGGTGCCTTGTTTCCATCAGCTCTGCCAAGGTGTGGAGAGGCTCTGGCTTGCTCCCCATCCACTGCTGACTGGAGAGGTGTGAGGCAACAAGGGGAGACAGGAATATGTGATAGCTGAGAAGCAAACACACTTCAGGGAAGGGAGGGAACAGCCTGCTTTGGATGGATGAAAAAGCATTCCAGAAAGTGTGCTGGCAAGGAGGAAAGGGCAAGAGCAGATCCAGTGGGCGCCAGGGACGTGGGGAGTGAGGAGAGAGCAGGACACTGCCCCAGCTCACCTTGGCACAGCTGGTGATGGGCAGCTGCTTCCCCCACTCCTCACTGCACACCCTTCCCACGGCAGGCGGAGGGGGGCACGCTCAGCCCGGCTGCTCAATCCTATCTCCCCCTGACAGGTTTCCACTCTCGTGTTTTGGCAGTGCTTACAGTGCCTGTCATGTCAATAAAGTCTCTTTCCTAATTTGAATTTATATGAGCATTTGTGCAGGTTTAGCCACGTGGAAGAGCATCTGCATGTGAGATGTATTTATTTCGAGGGGGACGTGTGAGTGTTTACCAACAGCCAGGAGTTAACAAACACTTTTGGAACACACTAATCTTGTTCTGTTGATCCTCCTGTTGACACTGGGCTGACAGAATGTTCCTTGCTCTGATTTTTCACATGTGACAGGAGTTGCTTAGCACCTCTGAAAAAATCCAGCCTTAAACAAATGCTCCAATGACCACAAAAAACAGGCGGTTACACAATTTCCTTGCGGTGACATTCTCCTGGCAGAGCTGTGGGCACAGACTGAGGATGCTGCTGGAGCAGCCAGGGCCTTGGACAGCCAAAATTCCCAAAAAAACCTGATGACTGAGCTCCAGAGCAGTGGTTGATTAAGCAGCACTGAGATTAGGGCAGGCTGAGCCAGTGATACTGGTGGGCATTGGTGATATTGGTGGGCATTGGTGATATTGGTGGGCATTAGTGATACTGGTGGGCATTGGATCAGCCCTTGAGATTTGGCAAATGGAGCCACACAGGGAATTGTCCCGTTCCCTGCTGGACCAGGAACACCTTTCCTGGGCCAGGTGTTTGGGTTGAGCCTGAGTCTGTCCTCACCCTGTTGAGGCAAAGGCTGTTTGCTCCTGCAGCCTCCCCAGTGCTGAAGATTTTGCTTTCTGTGGCCTGGTTGTGGCTCCATCCCCACCTCTGTCAGGCTTTTGTGTTGCTTTCTGATATTTTGTCTTGTACTCAGTTGTTTCTTTAATTAGCTGCAGATTTTTCCTCCCTCTCTTTGATCTTGCTGAGGTCTGCTGAGACCATCAATAAGCTTAATGGAGAAAATGTGCCTTTTTTTTTTTTTTTTTT
>VZRE01001179.1:329261-405329 GCA_013396775.1 Cephalopterus ornatus
TTTTTCCTTCCTTTCTTTGAATTTTTTTTTTCTTTTTGAAGGGGGTTGGGGAGATAACTAAAGGAGAGAAGGAACATTATCATCATTTGACTTGTCTTACCTGCCAATTCCTTTCTGAGGTCTTGGGAATGAGGATGTGGTGGTGTTTCTCAGTCTGTCCCTTCCTGTCCCTGTGTTCCTGTGTGCAGATGACTGATCCTAGTGGCATATCCCAAATGGGGCTCTGCTTTGCCCAGCAATCAGGTTTGCTTTGCTTTCTAATCTAAACCTTTGCTCAGGTTTAGTTTAGATATTAGGAGGAAATCCTCAATTGGGAGGGTGGGCAGGCCCTGGCACAGGTTGCCCAGAGAAGCTGTGGCTGCCCCTGGATCCCTGGAAGTGTCCAAGGCCAGCTTGGAACAACCTGGGATGGTGGAAGGTGTCCCTGCCCATGGCGAGGGGTGGCACTGGATGATCTTTAAGATCCCTTCCAACCCAACCCATCCTGTGATTCTGTATCCGTATGAAAGCACATATCCCGTGTGGAAATAGGTCATACCCAGCTTTGCTTCGAGAACACAGGGATAGATCTGGCTCAGCCATATGTCCCAGAGCTGACTTGCTTCCCTCCCACCTCTGAGGCTGCTAATGAAGCGATATCCCCTGCCGAGAGAGCGGGGTGTTAAAATAGGATTGCCGCATCCCAAGGGAATGGGCGTCAGCAGCACAACAGAAGGAGAGAGAAGGATAATGCAGATCAGCGCGTGTCAGGACCTCACTGTGCCACACAAATCCACGGGAGCTTCCCGGGGCTGTGAAATTCCAGGTCCAGAACATATTCCGTCAGGTTTTCCAAGCGTCCGTCCGAGTGCCAGAGTTTTCCTTGTGTTGCGTTTCGCAGCTCCATAATTCCCTCTGACACGTCCTAATTTATTTCGATTAGGCGCTGCGGAATCCGGGATAACCTGGGAATCTCCCTCCCTTTGGCCCTCCCAGCTGCCTGAATCCCAGGAGCCTGCTGGGGAGAGGAAGGAGGGAGAGATCTGTCTTTAGGCTGAGTGTGAGCTGGGGAGCGGAGTGAGGGGTAATGAAGGAGCTCAAACACGGGCACCACGCTCGTTAACTCTACATCATCCTGGCCTAATTATTATAATTAGGGATTTGATGGGGATCCCTTGACGGGATGTCCCTCACGGCAGAGCAGTGAGGAGGTTTTGCCCGAGCTGTGAGTTGTTCTGCTACAAACACAAGGTTTTCTGCATCAAACAGGGCGGGACAAGGGTGAAGGCGGGGGCTGACGATGGGTGTCCTGGTACCCTGGGCATCAGTGGCTGGTTGGAGCTGGCAAAATGCAGCATCTCAGCAGCCTGCAATTAAAATCTGCCTTAAAACATTGATGAGGGTGAAGGAGAGGTTTGTATCCATCACCACCAAAATCGCTGCTGCTGTGTGATGCAGCCTCTTTTCAGAGTTTTACTACAGCTCCAATGAATGCTGGAACTCTCAGCTCCTGATGTAATTCAATCACAAGGGAACCAACAGGGAGGTGGGGGGAAAAAAAAAAAGACACAAATCCTTAAATTCCATATAAAAATAGATAAAAGCAACTGGCTTAAAGGATTTTGTTGAGGCTTATTTAAGAACTTTTTTTTTTCTTTTTTTTTTTTTTAAAGGAGAAGAAAATGAATTTGGCACACGCAAACTCTTTCTAGATTGCTCATCAAAGGGTCACAAATTTTAGTTCAGATCCTGATCAGAGCGAGATTCTAAAGGTCATAGAGGGGAAATAATCTGAATAGGAGAGGTGGGAAGGAAGGGCAGCTATACAATGTCCCCAGCACCCTCTAATCATGCTTCCCTCTGCTTGCCAGATATCAAACAGAAGGGAACATTTGAAATAATACATCCATTAAGATACCTTCAGTGCCTGTCAGATTTGCTCTAAGAGGATTGTGCTTATTACACAGTGGTAAGGTTTTTATATTCATAAAATTCCTTCAGAGCAAGCAAAATGGAAAAAAAAAAAAAAAGAGGTAGGAAGAAAACATGCCTCTTTCATGCCCTGGAATGGGGCTGGGTGAGCAATTAAAATTCTGCCCTGTGTTAGCCTTCAGCAAAGGACACAGGCAGGAACAGGTTGGGCTCTACCTCTTTTAAGTACAGTTTCTACCTAGTTTGGGCATATCCAGGGCTTGAGGGGCAAAAATCTGAGATTAGAGGGCAATGTGGGAGCGTGGGGGATGTGTGAGGGTGCAGGTTTTGGGGTCTGGGGGCTCGCTGTGCCCCTCAGGGCTGGCAGCCACCCCGGGCAGTGGTACCTGGAGAGGAAAGGGGCATGTGTGGGAGCTAATGGAAGGCAGGAGCAGCCCTGGAAGGATCTTAGGGGTTTGCTTTTCTGCTTTTTTAATTTTTTTAAGCTCCTTGCCAAGGCTCTGAGTCTGGAAGAAGCTGCAGCATCAGCCTTGGTGGGCAAGCTGGATGTGCTCCTGCTCCTTGGTGTAGATAATGCCCCAGTTCTCCTTCCTCTCAGCTTGATCCGGTGCCATCTTCTCATCCTTCCCTCACTAATCCTTCCTTTATCCCCACATCTTTAGTGACTACCTGGAATTTTGTTTGTAGTTTCAGACGCTCAGTTCTTATCTTGACTTTGGATGTTGCCAGAGCTCCAGGAGGGTTTGGACAACGCTCTCAGGGACCGGGTGGGATCACTGGGGTGTCTGTGCAGGGCCAGGAGCTGGACTGGATGATCCTTGGGGGTCCCTCCCAACTCAGGATGTTCTGATTCTCTGGTAGCTGAGCTGTCCATGTCACAGGTTAGGCAGATGTTCTCCCTGACATCCTGAGATGCTTCGAAGCAAGATTCTGTGTTTTTATTGTTGTGAACGTAATCAAAAGCGTAAGCATGCCCCGGACAGATGAAAAGCTCTGAGGATGAGCAGCACTGTAAAAAGGGGCTAAACATTCCTACTGGAGATCAGTGCCTTTTCTGTGTGATTAACTCTGTTTCCCTGCCTCAGAGTTGCCCCTCTGTCACTTTGGACAGAGACAGAACCCACCTCTCCCTTCCTCTTGCTTTTATTATTTCAGCCTGTATCTGTCAACAGCCGAGTGTTAACAGCCTCCATGGGCAGGAGTTTTATTTAACATAATGCCCTTTCCTCATCACCACCGTTTTTCATTTAATCTTTCAAAGTCATAATTATCTAATATTAATGTTCTCATCACTGCAACGTTCACAGGAAGACAGTGGGTTTTTTGTCCACAGAGACAAAGATCTCTGAAATTAATACAATACTCGTGCAGGATTGATTTCCACCTTACAGTTGCCCTCAGCCGGAGGGACCAATCTGTTTAAAAATATCTGCTCCTAATTACCCAAAGAGCCATTATTCAGCTGTAGGATTGAGTGAAATTGTCCTTCACACGTCACACACACCCACAGAGTGTTTCAGGCTTCATTGTTTTGATGTGCCTTGAAAACACGCCGTGGTTTAACCCCAGCCAGGAGCTGCTCCCTCGTCCCCCACGGCGGGACGGGGGAGAGGCTTCGGGGGAGTACAAGTGAGAAAACCCGTGGGCTGAGATAAAGACAGTTTAATAGGTAAAGCAAAAGCCAGCCAATCAAAGGAAAACGAGGAATTCGTGCCCCACTTGCCACCATCAGGTGTTCAGCCGTCCCCAGGAGAGCTGGGCTCCCAGCGGCCCCCGTTCCTTCTTCTTCCCCCAGCTCTGGGGGGTGAGAGAAGATGAACTCTGCTCCAGCCAAAAGCAGCTGAAAACATTGAGATACTTTATATCTATACAAGAAAAGAAAGAATAGGTTCGCTGCCACTGGGAACTGAGACAGGCAGAAGTGGGATCCATTTGTCTTGCAGTGAGGTGTTTGCCCCATCCCTGGAAGTGTCCAAGGCCAGGTTGGATGAGGCTTGGAGCAACCTGGGCTAGTGGAAGGTGTCCCTGCTCGTGGCAGGGGGTTGAGCTGGATAATCTTTAAGGTCCCTTCCACCCCAAACCATCCTGTGACTCTGATTTGGGAAAATGGTCACTGGTCTCGTTTCCACCTTCCTTCAGAACTCTGACCGGATTTGGAGATGGGTGACAATAACTAAAGAAACAAGGATATGGCCTGGGAAGCTTTGGATATGCAGGATGAAGTCGCCTCCCTGGTGCAGCTGGATCAGAGCCTTAGCTGGGGGTCTGGGCTTTAACTGCCCTGCACTCCAAGAGCTGGATGTGCTGTTATGAGCTGAGACACGGGAAATAAGCTGCTATAGGCACAGCGGGGGAAAGAAACTAAAAAGTTGACTCCTGGTTAATTCAACTCCAAGGAGATGTTTTATCTCCCTGAGTCGCTCGTGTCTCTCCATATGGTGCTCAGCCCACTCACTCTCCATGTGAACTGGGTGACGTGGTGCTGGGAGATGTGAGGCACGACAGGGGCAGGTATGTGCTGCAGGTCCACACAGACCTGCTCTCCCTGCCTGGCAGCAGGGTGTGATGCTGTGCTGCTGGGGAATAGCTGGCTTGGTAGGAATACAGACTTGCCTCAACACAGATATGACAAAGCCTCTCTTTTTTGGGGTTGATTCATCAGGTGCCAAACACTTCCTATAAAACTTCATTGGATACTCCATAAAAATACGGTGTAAGGAACCTCTTTCTCTTATTTTTCATCTCTGTTCTTTATGTTGACGAAAAAGCCTTTTACTGCAGGAAAATATCTTTGTTGAAAAAAATATCGACTTCCACGCGCCTTCTTGCACATAAAACCTCTCTTCCCTCACCCTCAAGGTCGTGCCTTCACCAAGGTCAGTGCAGTTCTGTAGGATCAAAGCCAAGGGGAGGGAAGTCAGAAGTTTTGCCTGGAGAGGTGTCTCTGTGCCTGCTCAGATGCTCTATTTTAGGACTGGGATGTACAAGTGCTCACCAATGTGCATTACCAGCCCTGTTCATCATGTTGCTTTGGCTCATTTTCCAGCCCAGGCAGACCTGTGATTTTTTATTTTTTTTTTTTTTAAGGCTGCTGGAAGGCTCCACGCTCAAAATTTATTTGTTCCTGACAGCCTTTGCTGTGTTCCTTTCCAAATGCCGCTGTCAGGATCCTGTGCTGATCATGTGATGCAGCCAAATATCCATCTCCTTGCCATTCCCCAGCACAGCAGGGTCAATAATTAAAGTCCTTTATTCTTATCCCTGACATAGCCCAATAGTGGAAGTAATTGGAGGCTCCCACAGGCCACATGGAAGTCTGAAATGGCTGCTGGTTCCATTAATTTCCTTCATGTGTCATCAAGACAGGTGCAGAACGAGCCTAATTAAACTCAGAGGTTGAGAAAAAGGAAAGAGATGATCTTTTTTCCAGGAATTCACTACCAGCAGCGTCTTTCTGAGTGGTTTGAGGGGCAGAGAGGAGCAGAGAGAGGTGAGAAATGCCGGACAACTGGAGACGGTTTGCCACCAAGGTGACAGGGCCGCTTTTGGGTTTGCAGCCAAATTTACTGCAGAAATATGGGAAAGCAGCAGAAAACTGTGTCCCCACTGGGCTGAAATGAGGCACAGGACACTGGAGAGGCCAGAGATGCTGTTTTCCTTGGTGTTGGGTGGCAGGTTCATTCCCTGCCTGCCTGGCACAGGCATGATGATGTTCATGCCCAGCTACTCTAAAATCCAAAGGAAAATGATGGGAACGTGCGTTTTTGTCATGCACAGCTCGTCACATCCCAGGTCCTCAAAGCATTCTGCAGACACAGTTAATTGTAGACATCCCCCTTCTCTCCTCCCACTGCAGGAAGGAAGGGAAAGATCCCAAAGATCCCAAAGCTGGATCCAAAAGGTCACTTTCCAGGACTGGTTTTTGTGGTGTTGCTTGAGAGGCTTAGGAGGAAAAAGAGCAAAACTGGGAGGGAAATCCAGGAGTGTCTGGACTTTCTACTTGGACTACTGAGAGATGGAGATTTGTCTTGTTCTTGGGATTTATGTATCTCCAAACCAGGACTGTAAATACCCCAACTAATATTCAGGGATGTATTTTTACCTCAGTATATAGTCTTTAATATAGTATGACCACGGAAAATTATGCTTTTTAGTCTGAAACGAGCTTTTTAAGGGAATATTTCTGTCCCCCTTTTATTCCTCCCCACGCCTTTCATCCACAGCACCAGAATTTCCTCTCTACCCAGCAGTCCTCCCATGACAAGCCGCTGCATGAATCAAACCTTTCCACGTTGTAATGCAAAGAGCCGGTGCTTTTTTGATCAATCAAAGAGGAACCAAGTCATTAAAGAAGGAGAATTTGCTGCAGCACCACGAGCTGCTCGGTGTGGATGTGCTGCTGGAGCTGCTCTCCCACATCCCAGTTCTCGTGGCAGCAGCTGCTCCTGCCTCTGTGAGTTCAGAGCCCGTGTGTGTGTTGCAGCAACAGCCCTGAAAGAACAGCAGCGGCATCCCTCTGAACAGCCTGGCCACCACGGGAGAGATCCGTGGGATGCTTTGATTTGAGTCCTTAATTAATGAGCCCATGCAGAGCAGCAGCAAGTTAAAGTGCCCTCCCCAGCATTTTGCCTGAGTTTGTCAAGTCCTGTCAAACTCCGCTGAAATCCAGATTTTTGAAATCCTCTTTTGTCAGGGAGTTTTTCAAGGCACAGTGGCCACAAAGCCATTAGTTAGCACAGGGAGCCTCGTGCTGTCAGCAAAGCAGGATGTTGTTCCGACCCTGAGGAGCCTCCAGGATGGAACTGGAAATCCTGATGTCAGACAAGAGAAGCCCCAAAGCTGCATCCAGCCTTCCCTGATGGAACAGGGTTGAGTGGGGGCTTGGAGCAACCTGGTCTAGTGGAAGGTGGCTGGAGCAGGATGAGCTTTAAGGTCCCTTCCAAGCCAGGCCTCTCTATGGCAGAGACCAGGAGGGGGATAAAAGGATGTCTGTCCTTTCCAGAAGAGCTGCTCTGATGTTATTTGGTGCTGTCGTTAGCACAACTAGTCAACTGTAACCTCTGGGCAGACACAAACCTTGCTGGAGCAGCTGTCTGGGAAAAAGCAACCACTGAGCTGTTGCTAAATGCTTTTATTTCCTTCCCCGTAGTTGTTTGGAGATTCTTGTCGGCTGCAAAAATGAGGAAAGGGAAAAAAACCCAAAAAAACTGGGTCCCAGTATATCTTACCAGCACAGATGTTCCTCTGTTGTTCTCCCTCTCTTGAATAACTCTCTGAATTAAATTGGGAATTGGGTGATTTCACAGCGTTTAGAGGCTATTTTGGGAGGAAATGAGCAGGACTTTCCAGGGCTGTGGGGGCTGAATTCACACCTTTGTCGCCGCCCGTCTCCTTCTGTCCCTCCTTTCAGCAGCATCTCCCTGCGGTGCTGCGCTGCAGCCTGGGGTGTGTGCTGCCGCTCATCCCCATCCCTCTCCAAGTGCCAGAATCCCCGCTCCCGGACACACGTACCCACAGCCCGCCTCAGCGGGCGCTTTGCTTGGCGAATGGCCGAGTTTTGCTTTACTTTTGCGGCGTTTAGGCTCCACTCCTTTGTTTTCTCGCTCCCCCGATCTCACCGGGCGCTGCGAGCTGTGGCACGGGGGGCAGAGGAGGGGGAGGAAGCGGCTTTAACCTACCCAGGAGAGCTGGGGCAAAGGCTTAGGTGGGAATGCAGGTCAGATGGTTGGCTCCCCACTGTCCTAGAAGGCAGGTCTGATTCAACAGAGCCTTCTCCGGCCCATTTCGTGAGGGGAGAAGCCAAAACATTTCACGGATGCTCCTGTTTCTATCCCCCAACATGTGCTGGTCAAGTCCTCCTTGGGTTTTGTCGCGATCTCAAAGAGCCGATGCTGAAGCCACACCTTCGGAGAGCTCCCCTCCCAAAAAATTCTGTGAGGCTTTGGTAGAAATGACCCTGTTCTATTCTTCTCTCTGCAAGGACGGAAGCGATAGGTTGTGTAACCAACAGGACAGCTCTTAACACCTTCACCATTTCCTTTTAATTCAGATGTTCAGGGTAAGGGTGACTCAAACTTTGGAGTTTGTGGCCCTCCCCAGCCTCCAGGGGACTCTGCATCCTCAGGTCATGCACCAGGGCAGGTGACTGCCAGGAGGGCTGGAGGGGGAAGCTCAGAAACACAAGAAAAATAGAGACAAGCGGAAGAATGGGATTCCCCAGCCCCTGGTATTTAATTCTGGAGACTGAGCCAAGTTAGTTTTCTTCCCGTTATACTGAAGGGCATCGAATGTGGTGTATCTAGTCAGAAAAAACATCAGATTTTGTAGTGCACGTGTGGGTTAAAGGCTGTGGGAATTAGGAACAGCCCAGCACAGGGCAGCCACGCATGCAAAGAATTCCTTTAATTTTGCTTCAAAGTGGAGCGGGGGAAGGGGAGATAAGTTTAAAATCATTGAATTTTTGAAGCCAAATCAGTTTGAAAACCCCTCACAGGACGGATTTCCTCCCTGTGAGCTCCAGTGAGGTGCTATTCATCCTGCGGATGACTTTTTGTAGG
Organism: Cephalopterus ornatus; assembly: GCA_013396775.1. Classification (NCBI taxonomy): domain Eukaryota; kingdom Metazoa; phylum Chordata; class Aves; order Passeriformes; family Cotingidae; genus Cephalopterus; species Cephalopterus ornatus. The sequence continues at coordinate 337,730 of VZRE01001179.1, forward strand.
TCTCAGCCCATGTCGTCTTGTTTCAGCTAAAAAAAGGACTTAACAGATGGGTTCATGAATACATTTAGCTCAGACATGAGAAGGTTTTTATAAGCAGTGATATAACAGGAGCAGATTAAAAAAAAAAAAACAAACACCAAAAAAAACCCCTCACTGTTTTTAAGTGGAACTTGGTCAGCTTTCAGAATTGGACTGGTTTGCTTCCAGTGTTGATATTTGTAGTTAATCAGGTGATAAATGACAATTTAAGTCACTTGACTAGAAAACATCAGAGACTGTTATTCTAAAACTGCCAAAGCAAGACACCTCATCATTGTCAACGTGCTTTTATGCCCCCTGGCCAAAATTAGCACAACTTCACGACATAATTTGATTTCGAATGAATGGCATTTTCAAATGGAAAACAGTCCCATTCAGGTCCTCGTTCATGTGATTCAAAATGAATTTTTAGTGGCAGTTTCACCCACTTTGCTTCCTGTGAATACTCTGGTTGCAGCTTTCTGAAACGTGTGTATTGGCAACACGAGACTCAAAGAACAGTTTCTACGGATAAATCTTGGCCTAAAGCTTGTCAGTTCGGAGTGTCTGGGAAGAGTATTTGGAGCAGCTTTGATTCTTGTCTGTAGTTACATGGCATATTTTAAATCCCTGATTGGATAAGCATAAATCCCAGTGTTAGATTTCCTGTATAAATCAACGATTATGAAGCTCAGATTTTGTTTTCCAGCGATGTATCTGCTTAAAACAGTGTCAAAGGCACTTTTTCCAGGCAATTAATTTACTGTGATTCTTAAAAAAAAAAAAAAAAAAAAAAAAGGAGAAAAGCCAAACACGAAGAGCCTCTGGACACTTCTTATCTTAGGAGCTTTTATCCATTTTCTTTCATTGCTGCATTGGTTTGTTCCTCAGACCTGTTGTGCTTAATTTCAATTGAGATCACAAGGGCTTTTTAGCAGCGTTTATCTTACCATGTGTACACACAATTTCCAGCACAAAAGGAGCCTAATCTGGAGAGCTTGTTCTGGTGTGCTAATAAATAGCAATGGTGAAATTAGGGTTTGATTACATATTGGGAAGAAATTCTTTGTATGAGGGTGGGGAGGCCCTGGCACCGGTTGCTGAATTTGCCTGTTCTGCCTCCGTGAACACTCCCATTTTTTGGGCAATCCTAAATTCTCTACATCTGTGCCACTCACAGCCCTGATTGCCACTGCCTAATTGCACTGCAGTAGAAAAGAGTATTTCCTTTTATCAGCTTTAAGTGAATACTCTTTACCGTAATTGGATTCCTGCATCATGAAAAGTAAAACCAGGAGCCAGCCCCCAGCTGACCTCCTCTGTGCCATTTATTGCCTTACATGCCTCTATCATGTCACCTTTTATTCATCCCCTCCCTGAACTAATCTAGGCTTAATATTTTTAATCTCTTCTAATACAGAAGCCTTTGAGTTCTTCACATTATTCACATCCTCAGACCTGCAGTAGAGCAAGATGTCCTAAGCAAGCTGTTAACTTTGAAAACCGTGGCGAGCACCTAATGAACATTGTGGAGTGATGTGATGAGTTCTATCAGCTTTCTGGATGGCTCTGATGGGGTAGCTGATCTTTCTGCTACTCTTAGCCCAATACACTAAATCTTATTAATAAGCATCTCCTCGATTGAAATCAATGATGCATTGAATTACCTGACATAAATGAAGATTTGAGAGTGACCTCTGGCCATGGATCAGCCTCCAGTGAGTTATCAGACTCATAGGTGCTCATGTATTGGAAATAAATGCCTCTAGACAACTTTGCTCCAGTGCTTTCCAAGGATAATCCCGGCCCAGTGTGTCCCCACAGCAGAGCCTAAAGGTTAAGCTCCACTTATCCCAAAACATCTCTACCTTTGGTGGATGCCTTGCTTTTATTTCCAAGTAATAAATCCTATTGTCCCTTCTCTTGCCCTTTCTCTTCCCTTTCCACATCCATAAACCCTTAATGACACCAGCAAATGCAGAGATTTATGGAACTAATTTGCAACTGGGTTTTTTTTGGCAGGGATGTTCTTGTCACACCATCTCCAAACAGCATCCCAAGTGCTCCCTGATCTCTTGTGCCCAGTGGTGTTGTGTTAGAGGCCCTTCTAATTTAGACTGAAATGTCCCATCCTTGATGCCCATTTCAGGCTGGAGGAACCCACTGCATGAAGTTATTCCAAATTTCCCCATTCCCATGGAAGTCAGTGGAGTTATTCCAGATTTTTCATGAGATACTTGGCTGTCTTTCCAGAGAAACAGCCTCAAAGGATCAAGCCATGGGTCTACCAGAGCAGTGTTTTTACCTCCCACAATAAACAGCTCCAGGTGATGGAGAGGAGGTCACCACTGGGTAACTGGAATTGTTTTCTCCTTCCAAACATACACAAATTAGAGGTTGGTCTAAGCACCGAAATATAAGCATTGATATCCTTCAAAAAAGTAGGAACAAAAGCTGATTCCCGAGTTCTACCCTTTGTCTTTAAGTCGTTTTTCTTGAGGCTCAGTGCTAATTGTAAAGCATTTAATTGTCTTGTATTTCTATTTGTAATTCATTTTTCCCCACCGATCGATGCAGTAATTCAGATAAAAGATTGGGAATCAGATCCTGAGCCACAGGGAATTTATCATCAGGCTATTGATTTCTGTGGCATCACACTTGGCTTCGGCAAGCGAAGCTCTTGTCCACGTTATGAAAAGATACAGTGATGCAAAACGGGATAAATGAAAAGAGTAGGGATTGCACGGTGGGTTTAAGTTAACAGCTGATACATTTTTGTGTGGCCCTTCTGATCCAAACAGGAACCGTGGCGTTGAGCAATAATCAGCTTTTGGCATCCCCCCAAAAGGCCTCATGGAACAGCAAAACAGAGCCTTCAGGACTATTCAGGGCTCTTAATCACCTAAGCATGGGCAGAGCTCTAAATACAGTGTGTGAAAATGGCACGTGTATGTCCCTGGGTATGGGGTTTGCGTGGTTATTAGACCCCCAACGGACCACCACAGACTGCCCTTACTGCCTTGGTCACTAATTACACAGAAGCTGATTGCATCAATCATCTCCCTGCACATGCAGCTGAGGCCAGTTCGGAGCTATTTACATGGTGGTGGAGGGAAGAAAAGGAAAACATTTCACTGGGAAAGGCTGTGATTACTGTGCTCAGCACCAGGCAAAGCCAGACTTGGCTTCTGTGCCTGTTCCATCAGTGACTCCATAGCTCTGGCATGTGCTTGGATTCATATCCTCTCCAGGCCCCTGTCCTGGCTCCTGCAAACCAATCTGTCCTGACTCACAGACCTCCAATCAGTGCTTGCACAAGTGCCTCATCTCTGCTCCAGGTTTTCAGGAATGCTGCTGGAACCACAGTCGTTCCATGCCTGGAACCAAAAGGAATTCACGGCAGAACTTTGACTTTATTAGTGTCACATGTGCCCTCCCTGCTGCCCACTAATGTGTGAGCGAGCGAGGCTTTTATAGAATATATGTGCAGATTCACAGTGCAGAAATCTGATTTTATATCCACCTTAAACATGGGTCCAACCAAGAATCAGATATTTGTACCGCCACAGGTTGCCAACAAAGCCTTGGTTATATCATCTAGGGACTTCAGGAGGCTTTGTTTCCACAATGTCCTCTTTCCTTAAGCTTTTCCTTAAGTCTTTTCCCTATCACTTTGCAATGTGCCTCAGTATATAGAGTCCACATGCCTGTTGGGGTCTCATTTTGCACCTGAAGTGAAGTCTAGGATGCCTTTTCCACTTGCTTTTCCACTTGCTCTGTAGTATCCCTGGCTTAGGGCTTGCCAAGTCCAGTGCTGATCTGCACCCCCTCTCGAGATTGAGTCCTCAGAGCCTTTGCTTTCTTCTTTCTCCTGGAAAGGACTTTATTAAGCTGAAAGTTACTCATGGAAAACTCAGTTCATTACAGTATTCATCTCTCTGACTGTTGAATTACGGAATTAGGAAAGCATTTAATAGTTTTCTGCCTTTCTCTGGCTCTTTCATATCCATTTATACGTCTCTGAGTTACTCTGATTCCTCTTGTGAACTGAACGAGCATCCAATGAACACATCACTTGGATATGATCCATATAAATCTTCAGCTTACACTAATATAACACAGGACCCTGGATTAGAAGCAACCATCTGGCTCATCAGCTATAGCCCCCCCCTGCAAATATGCAGTCCCATGATAGATGTGTCCACAAGCATCTAGAGAATCTCTCTGTGCCTGAGTCTTGGAAGCATTTCCTTAGGATTAGGTGCGTGTTAGGATAACACATTTACAGCAAGGCCAAAAGCCCCCAAGCTAAAGTAACCTGTGAGGGCGGTGAGGCACTGGAATAGAGAACTTGTGGCTGCCCCATCCCTGGAAGTGTCCAAGGCCAGGTTGGACTTGGCTTGGAACAACCTGGTCCAGTGGAAGGTGTCCCTGCCCATGGCACGGCGTTGGAATGAGAGGAGCTTTAAGGTCCCTTCCAACCCCGATGATTCCAACCTGAGGAAAGCAAATAAAACAGGTCCAGGACATACAAAAAATGCCCTAAGTGCCAGAAATAGCAGGAAATTTGTGAGGCAGTAGATGATCCTATGAATCTTGCATTTATTACCAGCTACTTGTAAGAGTTCAGTGTGGGACCGGCTGGAAAACCTGCAGGTTGTGGCACTTGGGTGTGCTCAGGGATGCACGAGGGAGTCCTGCAGCCCTGGCTGCCTTGACCTTGACTTCGCTGCTTGTTTCTTCTGTGTTGTTTCCCTGAATTCAGTGGGAGAGGATGAGCTGGCCCCTTGGTCTCGGGCGTGATGTGCCTCGTGACGCACGAGCCGGGAAAACTCGGGAGCGGCGTGTGCCGTGCTGGAATGTGTCAGTGTGGCACTGACTGCAGGGCTTGGCTCCATCAGGGCAGGCTCAGCGGGGAGGGTGGCAGCAGCCTGTGCGTCTCAAGTCTCGGGGTTAACAGCATGATTCAAATATTAAGCAAGCAAATGTCATCGAAGTGAAGGATTGTGCCCCTGCCAGCATAAATCCCCGCACGGCTCCCGGTGTTGTCTGACAGGCTCCTCCAGAGATCACAGTCCCCATCTCTGCAGGGGAACTCACTCACCAGGGTAGCAAACAGAGCTTGGCAGCCTCATTTGCTGCTCCCTCTGCCTGGTTGTGCCCTGCTGTGGTTCACTCGGCGTCTGCGGCGCGAGTCCTGGGAGAGGGGAGAGGTCTCCATCCGTTTTCCTCGCTGGTCTGCGGGTCTGACTCCCAGGCAAGGCTCACCTTCCCACCCCTTCCCTATCACTCCAGAGAAAAGAGGCACCATCTGCCAGGTTAAAACTCTCACCAAAAAAGCACAGGCTGAAGGTGGAGAGGCTTTCTGAATCGTGAAGGGCAACCTCAGGACCCAGATCCCCTTCTCCTCTGCTCAGTCTTCACGGATGTGCATGAAATCAGCACTTCCTCAGTTATTCATGTGTCCTTTCCCTCTGTCACAAGCAGTTAAAAGTGTTAAACCAGGCTTGAAATCTGGAGTAGTCCCCAAAGTACCCTCCCAGCTTTGATGAGGCAGGGATTTAAAAAAGAAGAGGAGGAGGGGAAAATCTGAATGCAGAGATTTTGGGTCCATTTATACCACAGCTGATGATGTTGTTATAATGGGATTGCTGTTGTAAATTAGATAATTATCTCCCTTGTAGAGTGGTTTTGTTTAGGAGCTTCAGGTATAGTTCAATCCCTCTGGTGCTGAGAGAGGAATAAGGACTTAGTAGAAGGACCGTCTTTTCCTCAGACAGTTTAAATTAAATGTGCCAGGAGACGGAGAGTGAACACAGACAGAAACAAGGCAAGGAACAAGGGTAGTTTATCACGATGGGCCACAGATGCAGCCCCAGGTAAAGCTGCTGCTTCACTGGTTTCTTTGCAAGGCTGTTTTCAGGAGAGCTGTGACAGGAAACAAGGGCTTGGCTTTTCAGGTTGCTCCTCTGGACTATGATAAAGCTCCAAAATGCCACACAGATGACAAAAGAAGCATCTCAGGGCTTGGCAGCCCTGTGTCTTTGGAAGGCACTTCAGTAACTCAGCAGCCAAGAGGTGAAGGGAGGAGAGGAAATGAGGAAACCAAAACAGCTGCTCCTGGCTGGGGGACCAACTTCACACCAAGCAGCACTTCTGTTTTCAGCTGTAATTAAAACTGCAATGAAAACAGGGTTTCTGGAGGATGGGTGGATTGCACAGCGATCGTCACAAGCTCCTTGGAGCCAGCCAGTGTTTATCAACCTCTGCCAGCGTTTCACCAGCACACAAAACATGGGAAGCAACATCTTTGTTCCCAAACCCCAAGGCAGGGATTTGGCCGGACAAGGGCTGTGGAACACAGGGCAGGTGCTTGGATGAGCAGGATGCAGGTAGAGGTGGTGCCAGCTCAGTTTTGTGGGAGGGCTGCTGACCTCAGCTGGCATAAACTGGAGGCAAACCAGGCCCAGAGTTTATTTAAGTGCTGCCCAGGTCCCGTTTCCACAGCAAAGGCATTGCTGAGTGGGTAGTGAAGGGATGAGGAGGGGGAAGGAGCATCTTCTTTGTTATTAGAGATGTGATTTAAATATTATTTATATATGTATATAAAAATATACCAATACAATCAGATTATATTATCTCAACTTATATAATACAAGAAGATTATATTATCTCAGCATAATATAAATACTAATGTTTATAATATGAGTTTATATACTTTATTATGTTACTATTAGTATAATATTCATAATTTTATTATTTATATTTCTATATGTGAATGATATGTATTTTGGTAGCTGGTCAGAGAGAGAAATGCATGTCAGAGCTTAGTCTTGCCTTCTGCTGGTCACCAGTGCTGCTCTACCCAGCTGAACTCTTCTGATCTTTCCCTCTTCCTTGGAGCCGTTTTTCTCCCCCTCTTTCTTTCCTCCTGCCACTCCCTTCTCAGATAGCAGTGGGAGTCACTGAAAAGAGACAGGTTTGAGTGCCTGGGGCTCTGTGAAGCCTCCAAACTTCCTGCTGTTGTCAGGAGAGGGAAGTGGGAGCTGACAGGGTCTGTCAGGGTGAGGGACACCCATCCTGACAGGAGCTGCCTCCAGCCCTCGCTGGCAAAGTGGAGGGAATGAGTGGCAGGTTTGACGTGGCCCAGGCCATTGAGGAGCATTCCTTAGGGGCCGTGGGAACCAGGGATGGCCGTCCCCTGGGGTGTGGAGGGAGGCAGGAGCCACAGCAAAGCCTCTGCATGGATGGAGGCTTTCCTTGCTTCCCTCGAACAGCAAGCGAAGGTGTCCCTGAATTCCTGACCCTTGTGTCCAGGTGGGATCTTGAGGGACAGCAGCTCCTTAAGCGGTGGGGGGAACAAGTATGGCCTGAGAGAGCTGGTGGTGAGCCCAAGAGGCTCCCACAGGTGAGACCTGGGGGTCTGCAGGCTGGGAGACCCGAGAGAGCAGAGAGACCCCAGTTCCTGTTCTCGCACCTTTGGGTAACTCAGACTTGCTTTTCGGGAAGCAGCCCTACCTTTCCAGGGAGTTCAGGGCACAAGTTATAAACCAGTCACTTTTTTTTTGCCAGAAAAAAAACCAGACCCCTCCCAGGAATTCTCCCCTTCTGGTCCTGTCTTTCCAGAAAAAAAAAAAACCACAACCAACCAAACAGTTGCAGCCTTCAACACCTACTGCAAGTGCTAAATCAAGAGCAGGGGATGCAGGTGCTACTTTTGGCAGTAATGGACAGCTGAGAAGATTTGTTAAGGATCCAGGACCTCTCTGGATTAAGCTGAAGACTATGGGGCTTCTAAAAATGACATAATTTTGCTCATATAGAAATTGCAGCCCAATAGGAGCAGGAAGAGAGTTTTCATTACAGGTGTGGCCCCTTCAGGCCCGTGAATCTCCAGTTCTCACAGCCACTCGAATACTCTTCGTTTAAGAATCTCAGAATATCTAATTTTTGCTTAGTCAAAGCTCATTTTGCGAAGGCACAGGGAGAGGACTTGGCTGTGAGTCCCACCAGGCTGGAGGGGCTCCAGGGAACATGACTGGAGATGCACTTGAACGGGTCACTGTCTCAGAAACTGGGGACACACATTGCCTCACACAAAATAGAGGCAAAAAACCATGCAGGAGGCGTTTCTTCGGACCTCATGTAGAGCTTTGGGAGGGAAGGAACATCAACAGCTGAATTTTAGGAAGGGGACAGGGACACCCCCAGTGGGGTTGGGCAGGAAGGGCTCAGCTGATGTCACTGCAGTCCCACATCACAGTGCAACATCTTTTCCAGGAACCAAACAGGGATCCAGGTGGTGCCTTTCTGCTGACACCGAGCTGGGCACGAGCTTCACCAGAGTCTGACTGCAGCTGAAAACACTTCTAGGGGCTTTTCTCCTCTGCCTTCCCCAGCTCCCAACCTCAATCCCGGTTCAACGAGTTGTGTCTCGGTATAGAGCCATCCCTTCCTCCCTGAAAATGCCTAATTGGCTGTGAATAATGCTGGGCCAACTCTCCTGGCTGCCTCAAAAGGGCCTCGTGTGCCTCTCCCACATCCCATCTCCACGGAAGGGTTTGTTGTTGTATTTATGAGCAGCGAAACAGAGAAGACATTAACATATAAATAACCTGCCAGCAGAAAGGCAGCGAGAGGCACCAGGTAGCTGCTGCTTCTATTACTCCAAAGAGAAGCCAGGTGCCAGCAGGTCACTGCCAGGGGTGCATCCTACATTCACCCCAGCACCCACCCTGACCCCATAAACGTGAGGATTTGTGTGCAGAACCCAAAGTTTGGAGGCCAAAGAGGATGGTGGTCTCCCTGTGGGGTTGGTGACTTGGAACGGGACATTTTGATACAGGGGAGAGAGAGGGAGTGAGACAAGAAGTCTAAGGAGGGTGAGCTTGGCAAGCCAGGGAGAGAAGGAGGGATTCAGCAGGAGAAGAGTGGGAAACCAGCATGTTCCTGGAGAGGGAAGAGCAGATAATGGGGGGAGGGCAAGAAGCGCCAGCCTTACCAGATCAAAGTGGATATTGATGCTGCAACAGGCTGGTGAGGAATCAAAGGGGAGATAAAACATGTTAGCAAGACATAGGAGGCTTTCTTCATTTCACACCCCACCCCCTCTTCCGTGTAAGGAAGGATAAAGAAAGAGAAACAATTAATATAATGTCAGTGAGGGGCTGGAGTGCACGTCCCAGCAAAGAATAAATAAATCCCAGGCTAATCTGGCTGAATGTTCAAACACATTCCTGCCCAGATTTAACACACACACACACACAAAGACCTGTGACAAAAGCCAAGGCATTAAAGGAGGACAGTTGCCTGGGGATAGAGAGGGCTGAGCACAGCAAAGCAGGGAGAGCAGCAGCACCGCGGCTCATCCACAGCCAAACTCTGGATGAGCCAGGCAAGTCTGACCCCAGGGGGAGCTGAGCCACACATAAAAAGTGTCCCTTTCTCCCTGCTGGGTTAGCAGTAGCCAGGTGATGGGTGATGAGCACACCCACCCCTGTGCCAAGGGCATCTCCGCTGGGGGAGTGAATCGCCCTTTAAGTTTTTGATGCTGTTTAAGGGGCAAGATAAATTCTCCTCTTCACCTGACAAGCTTTCCCTGCTTCTCAACAGTTTGAGTCCAGCCCTTCTTAAATGGCATTCAATTCCCAGCTGTGCTATAATCCTTCACCCTCTGAGAACAGTTAGGTTCAGGGAGGTGAGGAGCAGTCACCCAGGAGACACTGTGACACCCTGGAAGAGCATCCAGAGCTTTCTCAGCCCATCAGTGGCTCAGATAATCCCCAGAGCAGGGGCAACTTTCACCTGTGACCACTGCCAGAGACTTAAAGAGGTCTCCAGGCCACGGCTAAAAGAAAAGAGGATGTAAAATCTAGAGGAAGCTGGTGTTTTGACTAACCTTCAAGGTTTGTTCTTGAACATTTCTCGCTGTTATCCAGATGGGCCTCGTTCCAAGTGGATGTTTGTGTAACTCCTGAGGGGCATTAGCAGCTCTAGATCAGCATTTTAATCTTCACTCCATTTCTGTTCCCTTGTATGGCCCCTGGGGACCATCTCAGAGCTTTCAGAAGAAACAGTAATGGGAGATTTAAGAAAATGAAGGCACAGGCTGGTGATGGTGCAGACTAGGAGATGCTGACCTCCAAAAAAATGGAACTTTAGCAGAAGTTTTCTCAGCGCTGCAGCTGCTCTCAGAGCCATGCTCACGCTGTAAGAACCTGCCTAGCAACCCAAAATGCAGACACAGCTCTATTGGAGACAAATCCCCCCCTGCCAGCTCTGCATTCTGCAGCACTCAAGAAAGAAAACCCCATGCCTTCAAAGCAAACCCCAGGTTTTCCCAAATTGGCAGGAAATGACTCATTCCACAGCCTCGGAATAGGAGCGCAGGATTCAAGTTCCCATCCAGGTATGGCTGTGGGAGCACTAGAAAAAAAATCACTTAATTAAGAGTTTTGTGGGGAAGTGTTTTCAGGATCTCAGGTGCTCTGCTTGCTCTGTGCTTGTCTCAAGACTTTTCAAGTGCCAAGAAACGCTGGGAAGTGAAGCCTCTGCTCTGCGCTAATCAAATTCCATATGGAAAGGATGTCCTGGGACAGCCACACTCGGGTTCTGCTCTGCCCAAGCAGCCAAGCAGCAACAGGCTTGGCTTGATAATCTCCTGTCAGAGTGGTGCAGGCAATTAGACAGCTAATTAGGTGATGTACAGGTAATTAGACACCCTACCACTGACTGACAGGCAGCTTGGGCACCACTTACCAGGCTTCAGCAGGGAAATCAGAACTTCAGGTATGTTTTTCCAACTGCCTGAAGAGCAGATTTTCAAGCCAGGGATTTTCTGTGGGATTTACCCTTAACCAAAGACTGGCTTTCTTTGGTAATTCCCAAGAATTCTACTCTATCTCTTTCTATTTTACATAGTACGGGGGAAAGGGGATAGAAAATGACAGAAGAACAAAACAAAGCCAAAAATAAGCTCCTGTCCTTGGTTTTGTTCTGTTACTGGATCCCTTTGGCTGTGCTGTTTCCCAGTGGCTGACATTCTCTCATGGGCATAATCATATTGATTACATTAATATTATCCTGCAGGATTAGTTCTGATTCTCGGGGGAAAAAACAAAAGCAAAAAAAAAAGCTCTGCTGGGCCAGGGGTAACTGAATAGAAATTCTTATAAATAAAACCCCCAGGCCTGTGTTGGTTTGGTTTGTTCTCGGTGGGGGCTGATGGAAATAGGGACACTGCAAACACTGAGTGCAAGTCAACTGGATTCCCATCCGTTTCTCCCCTCTCTGTGTGCCTGCCTTCATCTCACCGTGTATAAATTTCAGTCTATCCCACCCTGGTGCTTCTGCTCCACCAGGGAATTCTCTCATCAGCATTGTAAAATGCCTCATTAGGAAGGAAGCAGGCAGAGCAGGCTTTGCTGAGACAGGACCTAGGGGGGTGATACTGGCTTTTTTTTTGGTTTTTGCTGTTCCTCCACTCAGATGTGCTGGTTCTATCGAGGATATTTGGGTTGAACTGACCTGGTGTATTCACCTCTCAGATACGGTGGGGGGGATTTGTCTTATTAATGCCCGTTGCCCTGCACATTGAGCTGAAGGACCCTAAAAGAAGTTTGTACTGATCCCCCAACACAGAAGGACTCCCAAGGCCCAAGATAATAAGCACAGATCAGTCTCCTCTTCCCCATTTAGCGTCTCCCTTTTTTGGAGGTGTGTCAGACGCTGAGCTCGTGTTTTCAAACATCTGTGTTACATGGAGAGGAGCTGTTCAAACTGCCACGTAGAGATGCAGTAAAAAACCTTGATCTGTTTGCCTGGTGGGAGCAAATGTTTCTCTTAGGAGGTTCCAAGCAAAACTTAGTCCACTTTTCTCCTCTGTCTTCGCACTGAACTGGAAGAGATGATTTCATCAGATTTCCTTGATTTTTTTTTTCCCCCCCTTTTCTTAAAGCTTCACCTCCATGAATCATGTGTTTATCTTTAAAATCAAGAAGAAAAACTCTCTAGCTCCCCCCTTGCACTTCCATTAAAAATTCTAGAAGCTGTGTAGCCTTAGAGAATAGCCTTTCTAAGGACATGAAAAAGAATTGCTGATTTATTTATTATTTATAGGGCTCATTATATTTTAACTCCAGGGGGTGGCAAATATAGGATAGACTCCTTCAAACAACTTGTGGGCCCTCCAGTGGTGCTCGCCATGTGCACGTGCAAAAAGCAGCCCGAGCAGCAAAGTGAAGCAAGGACAGGTGGGGTGGGCAGTTTTTGGGAGCCTCGGTGGGCTGAGACAAAAGGAAGGGTGCCAGTTTTGCCAGAAAAGCTGGGAATTTAGGTTTCAGGGAGGCGGGAGCACCGGGAGCTGATGAAGGATTGCAAAGGAACTGAAGGAAGCAAACATTTTCCTCCAGGAGAGTTCTCTGAAAGGCTGAGACTCTCCAGCTCCTTCCCCCTCATCCCTGCTCCATTAAACTCCTTTGGGAAGCAACGTGCACATGGGTCTCAGGTGGCAAATGAGCCCTGGGAGCAGGAGTTGACAGCGTGTGAGAGGCTGAAAAATGGCCTCAAAACCCCAAAAAAAGGCTTTGTGAGCATTTGGAAATGCACTTGTATTTCCGTTGTTTTTTCTCCTCCCATTGGTTTTGGTCACTGGTTTTGCTGCCAAAGCTCCCCGTGGGTCACACAGGGATGGACAAAAGGGAGTGGGGCAGAGAGAAACGCGGCTCTGGGACAGGAAAACCAGTGGACTCACATCCCTGTGGGTGTGATGAGTTCAGAGCAGGAGGCAGCAGAGGTTCGTGCCTCAAAGCAGTTACAGTCCTGCACCATTTTACATCCTTCCTCCTGCCTCCTTGGCCCTCTGGATTTCCCTTGCCCCATCTCATGGCCCAATTCTAATCCTCCCCCAGGTGCCACTAGAGGTGTTTTCCAAAGCTGGCAATTAAACCCTGCACCTGAAATGGCTTCTAATGCTACCCTGTGTCCATGACCCAGCTGAGAAGCTGCTCCAGCCTTCACTTCCAGGAAAACAAAGTGCACTCTCAAAGTAACCGGAGTGTGAAGACGTTTCTAAAACTGTGGTGGCTCTACCACTGTGTGTGCCACACCTGAGGAGGGACAATGACACTCTCCAGGCTGTTTTCACTTCTCTCTCCTTTTCTTCTGCTGTCCTGCTGAGCCTGCAAGGGCAGAGGAGCTCACAAACAGAGTCATGGATTTAAGTCAGGACTCAAATCTTATTTGAGAGGATTCTCTCTCTATTTCTTTTTTTTTTTTTTTTGGCTTGGTGTATTTTTATTCCCAAGTCCATTCAATCAGAGCTGGGACTCGTTGCCTGGAAGGATCTTTCCTCGGTGTCATTTGTCAGCTGGATTCCTTCCCGGCCGTGCTCCTGCTTTTTTTCTCAGCACATTCTGAATGCCCCGTTTTTCATCAAAAGCAGACACTTCCTATTGCTGGGGTGCAGAGATGCTTCAGCCATCATTTTGTCCCAGACACACACACACACATATATATATATATATGGGCACACACATCTCGTTCTTTCTTCTCTTACTTTTTTCGCGTCTTTCTTCTGGTCTCAACTTTTAATTGAGTTTGCTGTGACTCCCTGACAACCTAAGACATGAAATTACAAGTCCCATCACCCACTCCACAGGAATTTGTCAGTGTGGGCAATTCCTGGAGCGACGCTGGCAGCAGGAGGATGCACTGGTATTTTTTATCACCCAGCCAGCAAGGGCTGGAGGAATGGGGGCCTTTCTGAGAGCCCAGAAAGATCCCATTTCTGCCCCATGGCACAGGGGAGGAGACCAACCACCCTGGCTTTGTGGGGCAGCCATATTCCATTAAAAATTTTATGGGAGAGAACGGGAGCTGCTGGGGAAAACGGAGCGCTTGGGAGTGATGGATTAGAACTGAGCTGGTGCTTGGGGCCACAGACCGAGGGGGGAGAGCCCAAACAAGGTGTCTGCTGCTGCTCTTTGCTGCGCAACAGGAAGGTTGTGATAAACCACGTCTAGAACAGATGCCCAAACCCTTGTTTTCCTGCTCCTAAATCCCCTCATCCCCATTGTTTAGGCAGCAGCAAGACACAGGGTGCTGCTGGGGGCAATATAAATGCAGACCTGTGGAGGAGACCATGGCCTTGATAATTTGATTTCCATCACCCAGCCCTTGAACTTTCCTGGTTTCAGGAGGTTTGAGATGACTGGGGACCTTTAAAATCTGGCAGTTTTTTGCTGATTGCGACTCCACATCAAAACTTTGATTAAACTTTTCCCAAATCCTCCTTGTTAGCATAATTTGGGTGGATTTATGCTGTGTCTCAGCACTATAACTGATTATTTATGGGAGCTAAAGGCCGATTACAATTAACTTTGATGAATGTAAAGCTTTCTGGAAGAAGGAGAAAAATACCCCCTCCCTTTGCTATAATTTATAATGCAGGTTAGTTTGTGGGTACAAATAAATGCAACTAGGTCATAAAACATCCTGACTCGAGGCAATGGGAGAATCAGGTGTAATCAGAATAACTTCAACAGAACTCAGAGAATTGCACAGACTTGATGCAATCTGATCTAGTCCTCTATCTCTAATCTGTTCTTTTCTGCTGATTAGAGCTTTACTAGGTGTTGGGGGGGTGAGGGGGTGCTAATTTATGCAGATTTATGCGCCCTGACAATATTTCTGTGTGCGGTAACGTGTGCCCACCGAGGGGATGGGGGCAAAAACTGTGTCATTGTCAGAGATGTCCACGGTGAGGGGGGTCTCTGGAGAATCTTTGCCTTGGGAAGGAGCTAAATGAGAAACCATCTCAGGAGAAGGTTCTTCCCCCAGAGGGTGGCTGGGCACTGCCAGGCTCCCCAGGGCAGTGGGCACAGCCCCAAGGCTTCCAGAGCTCCAGGAGGGGTTGGACAACGCCCTAAGGGACAGGATGGGTTTGTTGGGGTGTCCTGTGCAAAGCCAGGAGTTCGATTTGATGACGATCCTTGTGGGCGCCTCCCAGCTCAGGGTATTCCATGACTCCACGCTTGATTTCGTGCTGGAAGCTCTCCCCGTGTCCTCAGCAGCTCCTTGTGAGGGACAAGGACTCACGTCTGGTTTGGCGCAAAAGGAGCTCCCTGCTGTTGTCTTGTTTCTGCCGCCGACCCGAGGATAAAGATCTCACATGGAACATTTTATCAGCTGTAGTAAATGTTCTATCTTTATTAATTCTATTTGGGATCAATAATTGATGCTGCTGCCTCCTTTACAATTCCCCTCAGTGGGAGAGGAGCGCGGAGGCGGGTTGCTGTTTCATGGCTTTGTGTTCCTTGAAGCCCCAACAGTCCCAAAGTATATGAGGGTTCTTATCCTGTGAAACTCCTTTCCTTGTTTAGAGGTCAGCAAGATCCTAATTTACCTAGAATGTGTTTATACTTGGGCGGATAATTCCCAGCGCAGAGAAAATGCAGCAAATGCGTTTTGAGGAAGAATCTTTCCTTCCTACCCCTCCCTGGTCAGGGACAGCACAATTCAGAGAGGCTTCTGGGGCAGAAAGTGAGCCTTCAGTTGGTAGGATAAGCAGCAACAGAGAGGGTTTCTCTGCCAACCACCATCTCCCCGCTGCTGAGTGTTTTCTAACAACAATCCTTTCACAGAGATCACCAAATTACAGCTTTGGTTCTGTCCAGCCTAAAACTCACGTGCCAGTGGTGGTTACAAGGCTGTCAGCCCCTGGGACATCATCCCCTGGTGACAAAACCAGGCGGGTTTGCTGCCAGCCTCAAGGTGGAAAGGCTTTGTGGCCTCTTACCTGCCCCTTGAGCCAATACATATCCCTGGAGCTGCTCTTGCATAAAAATCAAAGTGATTTGGATTCTAAATGTTGGAAAACAATTAGGTCAGGACTAGGGAGCCAGGATTGCTTTGGGTCTTAGCTAATGTCTTTAGCTATTAGCTCCCCTTGGGTCACTCCGTGGCACACCAGGGCTCTTTCTTGGCTGCTCTTCTGACTGGTGCATTAACCAAGAGGAGACAAATCCCAAGCTTAAGTTTATTTCTGTAACAGCAAAATGCCAGGATGGGATCTCTGTGCCAGCAGCACAGCCCTGGCTCAGCCCCACCAGCGGCTGTTGACCCTTCTGTGGGAAAAAAGAGACTTTCAGAGAGGTGTCTCAGAAAGGCTCCACACCTCTTAGAAGCCCCTTTTATGCAAGAATAGCAGGCAGATTTTGCACACACTGCTGAAGCAAGCTTGCTCCTGTCCCTCAGATGGAGATGTTGTCATCATCTCACGTGGCAGAGAAACAGAGGCAATGAGTGAGAATAAAATTGCCCAATTCACATCTTTTCAGGTTGTTCCATTTTCCTGCTGTATTCTCACAGCTTCTTCCCTGGCTATTTCCCATCCCTTTCCCCTTTGTCCTCAGTCAAAACCAAACCATCTCACATGAAAAAAATATGGGTTTAGGGTCTTTTTTTTTACCTGAGAAGGTGCAACAGCAATAAGCCTGACCCTGATACCGGGATAGATATTCAGGCAGATCTAGTTGCTTGGCTTTACAGAGAGGAAAGCTCAGGTTTATTTTAAGGGCTTCTCTAGGCATTTTTCTCTCTCTTATATTTGTCTGGTGCTGATGGAAACCCCCCCAAGCTCTTTGCTGAGCCCTGGTGTGAGCTGGTGTGGTCCTTGCAGCCCAACCTGCTGGTGTGTGCCCACACCCCTCCTGACACGGCCGGAGCCCCCAGCCAGCTCCCAAATCCAGCTGAGGAGCTGCCATGCCGAAGGCCTTCCGTGGCTTCCTGAACTGGTTTCTCTGGGGCTGCATCTCCTCCCCAGCAGGTCTTGCCTTCCCTGCCAGCCCGTCACTCCTCTGAGCCCTGAAGCAACCAGCTCTGGTTTTTGCCTCTGGTTTTGGCACGGGAGGCAGCTCGTGGAGGAACGGATCCTCTTCCCCCTCCCTTTGTCCCACGTGTGGGGGCAGCAGCTCACTGGAGTTCTCAGGGTGTGGGTAATCCAGGTCCCCGCAGAACCCGCTGGAAGCTCCTCCTGCCTCTTCTTGTCGTTTGCCTGATGTTTCCACCGGGATCCACAGCTTTTGTCAGTGGTGTCGTTGCTTTTGGTGCCCAGTTGTTTCTCTTTGGATTCACTGCCGTTGCCTAGTTCCTGGTTCTTGCAAAATATCTTCAAAGATCTTTATTTCAACAATGAATTCAATGAGGGGGTTGGTCTTTACCCCAGATTTGAGCCCTGCACAGAGGCTCCATGGTATCAGCTGCCTTATCAACAGCCTTTGCAAACAGGTTTCTCCTCACTTGAGTATTCAGCTCTCTCTGCTTTTGCCTCATCCTCCTCCAAAGGCATAAATGGGATTATACCACAGCCCTCCAGTCAGCCACAGACCCAAAACAGGAAAACAATGGAGCTCTCTGCCAGCATAAGTGAATATGGGATTCAGAGTCTAATTAGATGGGGACACTGGGAGCAAATATGTAAATACCAAGACGACTATTGTAAAAGATATTTTTAGTTATTTGTACTGCAGGATTCCTTGATTTGCTGCTGGGACTGGGAGGTTTATCTCTGTGGTCTCTCAGGAAAGGGGAGGGGGGAAAATTACATGCAAATCAAACCAGTGGTTTTGTTTTTCAAATATGCTGAAAAGGGGGAGGGCAAGGTAAGCATCACTCAATTAAGAGGGATATGAGAGGGGGGAAAAAAAAAGAGGTTTCAAAGATGATCAGCAGTCTGATCTCTCTGAGCACTGTGCACCTGACATGGACATGGTGGGACTAGTTAATGCCTGAAAGATATAAAATATGAATAGATCCAGCCAGGGTGCTCCCAACCCCAGACTGCAGAAAACAGGCAGTGAGACATGCTGGGTTTTTTTTAGTTAGAACTAGAAATGCCTGGAAAGAACAGTTTAATGAGGGCTGCTTGCAGAAAATGGAGCAAGGAACAATAGATAAGAGGGACACGTGTCCATCCCGTGTCCCCAAGGACTTCGGGTCCCAGTATTGTGTTTTTTAGAGACACAGACAGCCTCAGAACGCCACAGAAACGCAGAGCGTTTGCTGGGGGAGACGTGGCACCTGGAAAGACTTACAGAGCAGACCTACAAAGGCACTTTGGGAGCAGTGACCCCCTTAGAAATGTGCTCAGGGTGAGCCAGGACAGGGAACATCCTGCTCTGCCCCGTGAGCTGAGGCCAAATGGGCTCTTTGAGTTGCTGCAGGAGGGGTGGGAGCCTCAGCCCAGCTGGAGATCTGCCCATTGCACCAGGTTTAAATGGGACTTGGGGCTTTAAAAAGCTGCTGAAACAACAGCCCCGGGCAGGAACTTGTGTTCTGTGGCAGGTAACAGAGATTGTAATGCCCTGATTGGCAGAAATAAAGGAAACTGGTCTTATACTGGTAATGCAATTGCCATTTAAGATCGCCAAAACAACCTGTGAAAAAGAAGTTGCCTAGAGGAGAGTCTGGCCTTTGAGTAAAAGCTGAAGGAAATTACTGTGGTACCTCAGGGGAGACTCCAAAGAACTGATTTAAGATGGGTCAGAACAGTTCTTAGTACAAATTGCCCTTTAATTTCTTGTCTGCCAAGTGCCAGCCGATCTCCACTCCCAAATCCCTACATCTCCAAGAACCTTTCCTCCCATGATCTCTTCTCATCCTCCTTTCCTGAACTCTTAACCCATCTGCTTTAAATAGAAAGCATCTTCCCCTTCTGCTACTGAACACAGACAGAGTTACCCTCAAAGAGGAAACACACACTTGCACCAGAGAGTTTCTGCACCGCCTGAGCTCCAGCTCTGTCTTTCCAGCCCACCAGGGACCTGCTTCCAGACAGGAAAATTCTTAGCCAGCTGAACTGCATCCCTCAAGCAAAATTCTAAGTGAAAGGAGAAAGAGGAAAGGCAGTAACAGCTTCGGAGCCCCATAACCATGTGGTACAATTCTTACCAATTAATATTCATGAAATCAGAAGGAGATTACACCCAGAAGCCACAATCTAGCCATAATTATGCTGACCAGTGTTAGTTTACCGATGTTTTTCCTTGTTGAGCTCAGTCTAATCAGATTTAACGGCATATAGTACTGACAACACTGAAATGCAGGAGCTTCACTTCTGTTGCTAGTTTGGGAAGCTGGTAATCAGCTTCTATTTTGGGGTTCTGAGTTCCTCACAAAGTCTCTCAGCATCTGGTCATTGCTTGTCTCTTCTCCCTGCTCTACAACTTCTTGGCTTCCTCTCAGGGCTGCTCAGAGGAGGAAATTGCTCATTGTTTCTTCCCATCTCCCAGTAAGTCCTCTAATTTAGGAGTATTTCTGGGATTCTTTGCTTTGAAACCCCAAAGGCTCTGGTGTGATAACATCATCCTTGTCCCTGGAGAAGGACGGGTGTTCCCTTTAAGTGCACAGGTATCCTTAGCAAACACCGGGAAGCAGCTCAGTCTCGTGGAGTTTAAGCAGTTCATAACCTGGCCTGGATTAGTGGCCAGGAGGAGGGTGGTTTGACACAATTATGTGACCTTTTCTTGGTCATCCTGAGGTCTCTGTGCTTTCAGGGACAGGAGGTTGAGCTCCTGCTTGCCAGCAAAATTCCCCTGAGGTGAGTCGGGCTGGTCTTGTTTGCAGTGTGACTGGAGCCAGCCCACGCTGGGCTTTACTGGTTCCAGATGAGATGTGGCCGGGGGGCAGAGCCAACCCAAAGCATTTCCAGCAGTCCCAAGTCTGCTTCCTCACACACACCCAGCTGGTGCCTGCTGCGATCCTTCTCCTGGCCCACAGCACCACAAACTCTGGGGAACTGCTGCTGGGGCTTCAGCCAGGACAGCCACATTTCCCTTTAAATCCACACAGAACTGCGTGAGAAACGAGGCAAATGAGCTGTGCACAGGGTGAAAATGAGGCACGGTCAGTAAGGCAACCCCCGTGCCTGGATTTCATTTTTAAAACACTGTGATTGCAGCTGTAACACTGCCCACCTCCCTTCCACTGTGCAGGGACCTCGGTGTGGGGGCAGCTATGACAGAACTTCTCCACCTTTTTCAGTCTCAAGACCCCCTGGTTCTTATAGGGCGAGGAGGAAACCCACAGGGCACTCGACCCTCAGTGGCTTTTCCTTTTGACCACATAAAATGCACACCAGCCTTCTGAAGGCACACATTTCTTTTCATTTCACCTCCACAGCACAGTTTTTCCCTTTGGTGTCACGGGCTGTTTGCTGTGGCTGGGCTGAACCACAGGCTGCCCCGGCTCAGTCACTGGTGTTAACTGGTTGGCAGCAGAGCCTGTGGTGGTGACCACGGAGCCGTGTCCTGCTGTAAGAGCCAGTGCCACCGCTTCAGAATCTCCTGACCCTTGGTAGCTGTGAGGTCAGGCACATGAAGACCTGGCTTTTGGGTGGCTGGATTTGCCCTCTTTGAGCTCTGCCTGTCCTCCAGCTGGTGCTTCTCCTCCTCCCGTGGCTGCAGCAGCCAAGGGAAAGGCAGTGGGTGGACTGGGAGGCTCGAAGACATTTCCCCATTAAGTGGCATAATTTAGTCTCTGCTCAGTGTTTTGATTTTGCCCAGCTGTGTCTGTGTGCATTTCCATTAATCCCTTTAGCTGGCAGGAGCAGGGCTGCCTGCTGCTTATCAAGAGGGCTTCTGTGATTTCTACTTGATATGCAGTTGTCTTGGAGAGGGAGCCTGGCTCCTGGCTGGGGCTGGGCTCTTCCAAACATTTCTGGGAGCCAGAAGGGAGATGCTGAGGGCAGGGTGGAAAAAAAGGGTCACCCAGATGTGTGGCCATCACGTTTTTTTGGCCCAGAAACTCCTCAGTTCATGTGCCTCAGTTGGTGCTGCTGCCTGGCTGCCACTGGGACTCCTCCTTGTTGTGTTTTAGTTGCTTGCAACGAGCACAAAAAGATAAATTCTTCCTCACCACAAGTGACAGGAGCGCCTTGGGAGCCGAAGAGTCTGGACCCTTCCTCCCCTTTGCCAGGGAAAGTATGGAGTGCTTAATGAAATAATTGCTCCTTTAACAAATTACCACTCATTAGCCAAGCAACTGTGACTGTGCACACTCTTAGCTAGGAAATGAAAAGATATTGCCCTAAAAAAACCTTCCTAATAATTAGCATAACTGAGCTGACTGGCCATAGCTCTATCAGCAGATGTTCCTGACATCTCTAATAACAAAGCACCATAATACAGCTTTGAACTGCTACCTGACTGGTTCAGCTTGGAATATCCTGGAAGTCTTGCTGCAATCTGAGGAGTTTGGGGCTGTGGTAACACAGAGGGGTGCCCAGAGCTCCTGTGCTACGTCTGATTGGGGAGCTCTGCATTTTTATTTGTACCCAAAGAGATCCCAGAATGGTTTGGGTTGGAAGGGACCTGAAAGATCATCAGGGACACCTTCAGAGATCCATCCAGCCTGGCCTTGAACACCTCCAGATCTCTGTCCTTATTCACATATTTCCTGAGTCTAAGCCAGTCCTCTGTCCCAGACCCTTTTTTTAGTTCTCCATATTTCAGTCAAACTTGCTGTGTTGGAAGTGATGGATGTGGAGCATCTAGAGAGGTTCAAACGGGGATTAACAGTTTCTCTGGGTAATGAAAACACCAAGTTATTATGTTAGTTATGAAGGGCAAAAGTCCCTTACGCCTACTGAACATGAGAGTGTGCTGGGATGAGATTTTTGTTCTTGATTATTTCCCTCTCCTTCCCGTGCAGCTGTTCTTTTAGCAGAAGCAAATGGATTTGGGAATATTCAGTCATTACTCCTCCCTGAAATTATTTTTCTTTAAGGTCTATCAAATAATAAGTGTTTCAGACGGGAGAACTTTCATTTTCTAATACTTTTTTTTTTTTCCCCTCGAAAAAATAATTATTCTGCTTAGGTTCCTTTACTTCTTTTATCAGGTGTGTTATTCCATCTTTCCATCCTTTCCAAAGCATTGAAACCTGGTCTACTGGAAGGTGTCCCTGCCCACGGCAGGGCGATGGAACTGGATGGTCTTTAAGGTCCTTTCCAACCCAAACCATTCCATGATTCCATGATGCCTTCAGGCTTTCCAGCTGGGAGGTGGAGCTGTGCCGTGCCCCTGTGTTGCCTGCACTAATCACACCTTTAATGTGCCAAGTGGTTCTCAAATGTGCTAAAATGTCTGCACAACGTGTTGTTCTTAAAGCTTTATCATGCAGAACTCTTTGCCCACAGTCCTGAGCTGAGGGACAAGTGGGATTCAAAATGGGATTAGATATGCTGGAGGGAAATAATCCTCTCCTGGCTGGAGGTTAGACCTCACAGTTCCTGCCTTGCCACAAACTACTCCTCTGACCTTAAGCAGATTTCACCTTCTCTCTGCTTCTGTTCCCTGTGGGTGTAAAACGGGGATTCACATCCGCTGGAAGTGTTGGGAAGAGAAAGGCACCAGAGGTGCTGATGCTCAGCTGTTCTTCCACCAGGGAGCCACACCAGGTGTGCAGTTAACAGGCTTTAAAAATACTAAAGGTGGTATTAATTAAGGACATAAGCTAAGTACTAACTGACGGGGGTCACGAGGAAAGAGCTCTCCCCAAAGGCAGTTTCCCCCACATCTGTCTCCTGGTGTGTTCCATGGAGCAGCTGGTACTGTCAGATGGGCTCCTGAACCAGCTGGACTTGCTCTGCCGTTCACTCCAACACTGCCTTTGTTCTTGCACCTCCTGACTGATGTCCCCCTGCGAAGTTTCCATTTCCCATTTGCTGTGTGTCAGTGGCATTGATTGTTGCAGAGCAGGATCTATACCCCAGCCATGCGGAAACCTCACACCTACAACAGCCTCGACTGGGACCGAGGCTTTTCACCTTTTTCTACTAAAACTGAGAACCATAAATGAATATTGCTGGTCACCACTGCCAGCCCACTCCTGGGAGGTTGCTGGCCCAGCCAGGGAGCCACTCTGGTTGCCATCTGATGCCTGGGAAGTGAGGGTGGCTTTGAGGACAGGGATCAGTTCCCACTGCTTGCAGAAACAAACTCTGAACAGTTTCCTTCATGCTGAGGTCTGGGAATGGGTTGGGACAAGGAGCTGGATGCCCTCAGTGACAACACTAGGCCCCAGCAGAGCCAAAACTTGAGTGATGAGAGCAAAACAGAGGATAGAATCCAGCCTGTGCTGCTCCTGCCACGTGGGGAGACAGGATAGAGGCAGGTCTGATAAAGCAGAGTCAGGCTGCAGAGCTGGGGCACTGCTGTCCCACCTGCCAGCTCCACACACGTCCTGACACGCCTTTGACACTCACAGCATCAGCCAGCTGAGTGTGGTGCCAGGGAGAGCCGACTGGTGTATTTTAATTAGAGTGAGACTAAATTACACCGGACCACGAGAGCCTGCCTTTTTCACAACGGCTTGGGGAAAATGAAAAGACTAGCATTTTCAATTTAAGGTTTAGTTAGATAATGCCTGTTGGTGCCAGTAGATTACAGAGTGGATATTAAATCCTCCAGGATTTGCAGTGGGAAAGTACTCACAGAATCCATAAGCAGGCAGGAGAGCACGGCTGTGGAACTATCGTCCCCTGGAGGTCCCGAGCAGGAGGAGAAAATGGGAAGTAAATCTTTTCTTTGAAGGAAGCTCCACGTAAAGAGCACACATGGGCAGGCTGTGGCCTTTAAAGGTTTCCCTGTTAAGAAGCTTTCTTGCTCCTGACAGCAGCCAAATGGCATGTGAAAAGGTAATGGGGTCTGTCAAACTGCTGGAGCAGGGAGAGCCAGGGCTGCGCTCCCGAGCGCTGATGCCCTTGCTGTGGGGTTGGAGATGGCTTTCCGTGTAGGATCCCACAAAAAGACCTTCTGGGAGTGCCCCTGTAAAACCAAGGCAGCTGTCCCGTGGCACATGAGTTGCAGAGTTTAAAAAGCAGTTTGCAGGCAGCTCTGGTGCTGAGCTGTTTGATGGAATCAGCGCGAGCTGATGCTGATGCAGGAGTTGATGAGCAGCTCCTGGCAGCAAAGCAGACTCTCCTCCTGGTGCCTTGGGATAGCCCACCCCAACTTCAGCAGGACTTGGAGGCATCTAGGACTTGGCAAGCTCTTCCTAGAGCTCATCAAAGTCAGATTAACCAGGTCTAGGGTGCCAGCCACGGGAAGATTGTCCAACACTGCAGCCCAAGGGAGACTTGGTATCATTGTCATAAAGTACCTGGTGTCAGGCTCTATCAGAGCCCACGAACAGTCTGAGGCAGAGTTTGACAGAATCTGCTTTAAATCCTCCCTGAAGCACATCCAGGAGCCCAGGATTCAGGATCAGCAGTGCCAGGGAAGCTGCTCCCTCTGGGCTGTGCCTCTGCCTGCTGCACCCACGCTCTGCAGGCCACGCTCACCCGCCTTCTCGGGGAGAAAGTGTTGAAAACTCATATTTACAAAACACCGAAGATCCAGCAATAACAAGAAATAGAAAGGACAAAACGTTTATCCTTCATTACTCCCATATATAAGAAGCTTTGCCTAACAGCCTGTGGCCACCATTCCAGGACTAGATATGTGGTTGCTGGAGGTGTGTAAGATTAGTAGTTTAAAAGCACTAAAATGTGCAAATTAATTACCACAGCTGCCCATGCGTGTTTTATCTGCCTTAAATGCTGGGCTTTTTTTTTTTTCCCCCAGGTTAAGGGAAATATTAACCTATAAGGAGCTGTAGCAGGGTCTGCAGCCTGACGAGCTAAAAGTCTAAAGATGAGGTTCTTGGCAATGAAAATTCAGCAGCTATCATAGTCTTTGATTCAACATCCCAATAGTTTCATTAAGGACACGTCCCTGTATTTTATGCCTGCTAATTAGTAAATTCAAACACTTTATCTCTGTGTTATCTTTGTGCAAGAGAGTGGCAAATTTATGTCATTATAACATATTACCAAAATGTAAGAGTTCACAAGCAATTAGATTTTGTAATTCTTGTTTATGCCCCTGAAGAACTGTTCATTTTAAAACTTTACAGTTAATAGGTACAAAGATAAAACGGTGGCCTGTGTTGCTCTGGTGACAGAAGTCGAGTGAGCTGAATGGATTCTTAGAGGGGGATATTTTGGAGGTGGTTCCTTGATTTTTAGCTGGATATTGCAGGGAATTCACACCCAAGGAGTGGGTTACTGATGTTTCCCGTTCCAGTTTGGAAGCCTGGGATTATAAATGCTGAAGGATTGAGGATAGACTCGCTGTTAGCGGTGTGACAGTCGGTTTCTTTCATTTCTGGGAGCAAAAGGCGATGGTCGTGGTCAGATGGGCGGCGATTCATGGAAATTCATGGAAACAGTCCCGGCAGCGATGGAGCGGCGGAGCGCTGACACCTGCCGGCAGGACCAGCCCCAGAGCCTCCTCCTGCCCTGGGATAGACCCTGGGACCAGCCCCAGAGCCTCCTCCTGCCCTGGGATAGACCCTGGGACCAGCCCCAGAGCCTCCTCCTGCCCTGGGATAGACCCTGGGACCAGCCCCAGAGCCTCCTCCTGCCCTGGGATAGACCCTGGGACCAGCCCCAGAGCCTCCTCCTGCCCTGGGATAGACCCTGGGACCAGCCCCAGAGCCTCCTCCTGCCCTGGGATAGACCCTGGGACCAGCCCCAGAGCCTCCTCCTGCCCTGGGATAGACCCTGGGACCAGCCCCAGAGCCTCCTCCTGCCCTGGGATAGACCCTGGGACCAGCCCCAGAGCCTCCTCCTGCCCTGGGATAGACCCTGGGACCAGCCCCAGAGCCTCCTCCTGCCCTGGGATAGACCCTGGGACCAGCCCCAGAGCCTCCTCCTGCCCTGGGATAGACCCTGGGACCAGCCCCAGAGCCTCCTCCTGCCCTGGGATAGACCCTGGGACCAGCCCCAGAGCCTCCTCCTGCCCTGGGATAGACCCTGGGACCAGCCCCAGAGCCTCCTCCTGCCCTGGGATAGACCCTGGGACCAGCCCCAGAGCCACCTCCTGCCCTGGGATAGACCCTGGGACCAGCCCCAGAGCCACCTCCTGCCCTGGGATAGACCCTGGGACTGTCCATGGAGCCTCCTCCTTCCCTGGGATAGACCCTGGGACTGTCCATGGAGCCACCTCCTTCCCTGGGAGCAGCCCCACAGCCAGACCAGGTTGCTCAGAGCCCAAACCAACCTGACCTTGAATGTTTTTAGGGATGGGGTATCCATGGCTTCTCTGGGCAACCTGAGCCAGTGTTTGTCCACCCTCTCTCAGGGATATTCCTGGGACAAAGAGCTGATGCCTGAGCAAGATCCAACCCCTCCCCATTCTCATTCTGCCTGAGCAGAGGGAGAGGAGCCATCCTGTCCCTCTGAGCTGGCTGTGCAGTGGTGCTGAGCTCAGAGCAGGCTGTGAAGTTCATTCCAGCATGTCTGGAGCTGCTCTGCCTGGATCCCCCGAGCAGCCCTGCAGCTCTGGGGTTCATTACTCCATCCCCACACTGCTCACTGCCTCTGACTGCTCAGGGGATGAGCTCCATCGTTATTTTCCGGTGTCACACAGCCCAAGAGTGCAGAGTGTGCTTGTAACTTGCTCTTCTCATGCTTAAATGGTGGAACTGAGATGTTTTGCAGCAGTTTCAGGACAGGAAGAAGATTTCTCTTTGATTGCTTTTTAATCACAGTAATAACAGTAATGGAGGCAGTGAGTGGAATTGATGGGGAAGAGCTGAGCTCTCCTCTGTGCCAACTCCCATGTGGGGTAAACAAGAAGGATTTACTGGCTTCTCAAGTGAATTGGTGGTACCCTTGCACTTCAGGAACGAGTCTGGGGAAAAAGAGCTGGTATCTAGTACCTGGGAGATAAAATATGCCAGTCAGCCTCTGGAAAGCTCCCTGCCTTAGTGTGTCTGGGGTAAATGAATAATCCTTGCCTGCTTCTGTTCTTGTCCCCACAGGTTGATATGTAAAACTGCTCTTCTAAGCAGCTGTCAGGGCGTGTCTGGCCTTGAACCTGCATCTTTAGCAGCCCAAAAGGGTTTTACTCTCTCCCTCAGAGGCAGGAGAAGCCATAATGCGGGCAAGACATTTGAGCGGTGCAGAACCAGGAGTCCCCAGAGGGTTTAAGTGGGTGTAGAGTCCAAGTGGTGCCCAGAGCCAACCTCATGGGGAGATCCGGGTCTATGCTGGGGCAAAACAGTGCCCCAGCTCAGCATGTCCCCTCACAGTCTGATTTTGGCCAGTGCCTGTGTGAACAAGTGGGTTTTTTTTTCCAGTGGGAATTGCTGAGGTGTAACTCTGGCAGGGAAGGGCCACAGGCTGAGGGGTTTCCCCAAACGCCTTTGCAGGAAGGACTCCAGTGGCACCAGTGTTTGGGAACTGGCCTAGCTGGGCAGGGTAGTCTCAAGGTATTGCATTGGAAGTGAATTCATCAGCTTTCACCTTCCAGGATGTGGGAATTTTCTCTGCCCTTGCCTTAAAACATCCATAAAGCAGCGAACAAGCTGGGGAAAAATGGGTTTTCCACACCTGCTGCTCACATCAAGAATATTTTTCGGAGACTTTGACCTCACCGAGGCTCTTACAAACACACAGACACCAAAGGCAGACCTCAGTTAGTTTTGGTCAGACATTGGAGCTCTCTCCTTTATTTCTGCAGTGTGTTGCACACGGGAAGGGCCTCATTTACATCAGCGCAGCCGTGTCCTGTCTGAGGAGCTGGAATTCCTCTTGCTTTGCTGATCAAGACAAACACGATACAAACAGTTCATGCACAATACACCTGAAGCCTCTCGGACAGATCCCCGGGACTGCTCCCCTGGCAGGGCGAGGGGCTGGGGGACACCAGCAGGGCTGGAAGGGGGGGCCTGGAATCCTCCCAGGAGCAGCTCCATTCGCTGGGAGAGGTTGTGTGTGCAAGGTCTGGGAGGCCCTGGAGGAGGGGACGGGGAGCAAACAGGCTGTGGGGGCTGCAGAGGTGGGGCAGGACAGGGGACAGCAGCAGGAAAGGGATGTTTGTGTCCTCAGGCTGGTCACAAGGGCAGTGCCCAGCTGGCACCACACAGCCTTCCCTAGGGCAGGGAGGAAGGGGGGATTTTAACATCCAAGTTTTGGAGGAGGAGGAGGAGGAGGGATCACCGACACATTTTGGAACATAAAGAGGAGGTGGAGGAAGCTTTTACTGGAACCCAAGTGATTACTGGAACCTGCTCAGGGGCAAACCATCGAGACCTGGAGGGGGCTCGTTTTCTCCTTTCACACACATACTCAAACCCTTCAGGGCTTTTCCAAGCAGCTCTATCCCAGTTTCCCTTTCTTCACATCCTGCCCTACCACACCAGCCCCTTCCCCACTCTGGTCGTTTCTAAAGTGACATTTCAAGTACTCTGGAGCGACCAACGTTCAGCCTCAGAAGTTTTGTACGAGGTGTTGCATTAAAAAGCAGGATCTTTGCAGAGGGATTAGCCAGAAAATAATCTTCAGGGAATGACAGGTGGGACCTCTCTCAGCAAGGTGCTGTAGGCATTTGGGGGCAGGAAAGTGTGGGGGGGAGTGAGGGGGAAGCCATTCCAAAACCTGCTTGAACAGAGCAAGCCACCTAAGATGTTAGGTCTTGGTTCTCAAGGTTGGAGGGCCCTGACCCTGCTCCCACTGACCGACCTGGGGAGGCTTTTGCATGGATATAACCCCTCAGCTTGTCCATGGAGAGGGAAAATCATCTCAGGGAGATCATGGAATGCTTAACCAAGCCCTGGCTGCTTTGCAGGCTGGGTGCTGATGTTGACTCATCTGTCCAAGGGGACAAATAAAAAATATTATCCTGAGCTAAAAGCTACGGGACTAATTCTCATTGCCCACTGCAGGGAAAAAAAAAAATACCTGAACTACAGTATATAAATCAACTTTGGTTTAGGGGAATTAAGAAAAACCACTAGAAAACAGAAAAGCACCCAACACCTATGGCATCTAATCAATCTTGTATTAGCAGGATGGATTTTCTTTTTATTTCTTAATTTGAAAAGGTGGCTGGAGGGGCACTTTAATGGGATGGAAAGCCTCTTTGCCCTCCACCAGCAGCCGGCCTTGGGCTGCAGCAGCTCTGCAGAGACCCTGCCGTGGCTTTTTGGCAGGCACAGAGCAGAGGTGAGCTGATGGAGGACCCTGAGGAAGCCTGGCGGGACCTGCAGGGACCCAGGGAGGTGGCAGTGCTGGACCTGCCCCCAGTGAGAGCTGGGTGTCCCCAGAAGAGGGGCGGTGACAGGGTAGAAGAGGCACGGGAAGAGCTTTTAGCCTGTCACTGCTCCCAGTGGCTGGCTGGGACCTCTCCATTCTGGGCAGAGCTTCGGGCTCCCCAGCCTGGGGACCTTCACCAGGGTTTGAACAGCTCCCAAAAACACACTCAGGACAAAGGGGACAGAGCTGGTTTGGCAGGGGGTGCTACCCAAGCATGCATGCTTCCCAGGAGAGGCAGAGCAGCGAAGGGAACAGGGAGGGAACGAGGAGGGGACAGCAGAGGAGGGGGTTACGTTGTTAAGGCCTGCGGAGCTTTCAAGGCAATTGGGTGATTCGGCAAAAAAAAAAGTCCTTGTTTCCTCTAGAAAAGGCTATTCCCTTCTGCACCTTCCCTCTCCCTGGCAGAGATTAGAGCAGTAAGGTTAATATAGTAGCAGGTACATCCATGAAAATCCGCAGCTGAGTCTTCACTCCAAGTGCTGCCAGCTCTTCCCTAAATCTTCAGGGATCAAGGTGCCTCGTTGGAAGTGGCTCCATTGCCTTTGTTGACGTAAAAGGGGCGGTAATGTGACTGCAATGGAGAATTTGGGGCATGTGAGTTTGACCTACCTTCCTTTTCCTGGCCACCTACACCTCGCACCCTCCTGGGCAGCCCAACCATTCGTCTCTTACAAACTCCTTATCACCTTGGGGCCTGGAGGAGCCTCTGCCTCATTCCACTGCTGGAGGTGCTGGAGACACCGAATGCAGATGGCTTCGCTTTCTGATTTATCCACACGCTTTGCCCTCACTCCTGAGCCAAATGGGCCCGTGCCTCATGTACAAGCTCAGACTGTGACTCATGGCCTGATGAGGGGTTTCTGGGAGAAGAGGAATGTCCCCTTTATGCTGCTGTCGGTGTGGTTTAATTGCTCACTAACCTGAGGGCTCAGAGGAGTTTTCACACCCGAAGCTGTGGGCAGTTATTCAAGTAGTGAGGTGTTTGTTGGTGCTCTCTGGCTGCCAAACCCAAACTCCTGTGCATGCAAATACCCACACAGTGGGGTGTTTTTAATTTGTCGCAGGGCCCAGTGCTCAGTGTTTGTGTAAGTGGGGAGGCAGGGGCAGATCCTACAGGAATTGCTGGTTTCTGTCCCTCCAGCTCCTTTTCCTGCAGTCCCTGAGTGTATCTCATCTCATCACGACCTCACCCCTGAATTTTCACTCTTCTCTGCAACATCACAACAAGCAACACGTGGCAAAGGTGTGTTGTGCAGCCTCCTGTTGGCTCTGGAGGGTTGCAAACACAGCAGCCAATTCATTTATTTATTTATTGTGGTCACTGGCTGCGGCCTGGGTGAGAAAATGCCCACTCCACTGATGCAGAGAACATGGAAATCAGGGACAACTGGGTTTTGTAATGCCCAGTCTGTCTTAGGTTTGATCCACTGCCCGGATCCCACGTGCAGAATGTGGGAGACACCTCACAGAAACACACTGGTCCTTTCTTGTGCAGCACTCGTTCAATATTAGGAACAGCAGGAAGGATGGGCAGAGTGAACCCAGCCCATCTTGCTGCTCAGTGCCCAACACCTCCTGCTCAATGTTCCCTTTTGTTGAAATTCTTTTCATTTTATGGCTTTAATTTCCAATATAATTAAGATATGGAAGAGGGGGGGCTTCATTTAAAAGAACTTCCTGGGGGTTAAAAAGACATTCCTCCTTAAACTGAATGCTCCTTTGTGAAAATTTGTATTCACAGACCTTTTAGAATATATATTACTTAAATACACATTTAAGACTATTTTCAAAGCTAGATTATTGGCCCAATAGACCATAAAAGCTCCTGCAGAGATACTGCAGTCCAGAGCACGTATTTCTATTTTGGTACTTTTAAATGCTTATATTTATCAGCTCAATTGTTGGGTTCGGGGCTACCTGGCGAACAGAGGTTATAAAAATAAAATAGTCATTACAAGTGTGAGCATCAGCGAGGAAGGGAGACAAAAGAAACTGGTGGCTGTGTGGGAGAACTTCCCCAGGCTTTCTCCATGGGGGGATTAAGGAGTGTGCTGGTGGAGCAGAGCACCCTGGATGTCGTGCAGGGGGTGCTAAAACCACCCTACTCCCATCCACCAGTGCTCCCACTGCCCTGACCACACTGCCCCAGTACAGCATCAGCATTAGGGGGGACAGGCTGGTGTCTTAAATCACTGGGGACAATCCCCATCTGAGCAAAAACATGCCAGTTTGAAGCCATTCCCCCGTGTCCTGTCACTCCAGTTGCTGATGAAGGGTCCCTCCCTGGCTCCCATGGTGGAGCTGATGATCTTTTTAGGTAGGCAGGGGTCAGACACAAGACAGAAGGGACTGCAAAACTTTCCTGTCTCTTGGAGATACCTTTTGCTGTAGCACATTCAATCTGGATTTCCTCAAAGTGCCACAGTTTGCCCAGGAACATCCCTTTCCCAGGCATTCATCTCCTGGAGAGCCTTGAAAATTGAGCAGATACAGCTGCAATCCTCAGGCAGCCACTTCCTAACTGCTGGGTATTTCTTCTGCTTTCCTTCAGTGTGGGAATGCTCTCAATTCTTGACCCTCTGCTCCTTACTGATTTCATCTGAGGGGGCAAAAGCTTGACAATCTTAATTCAGATCATGCAAGGCCTTAATGCAGCACAGCGTGAATGGATTTTAAGAAAAAATAGATTGACTTTGTGCTTCTGTGGTAATGCATTAACTGTTTGTTAACCCTGTACATTTGAGATCACAAGACCTAAAATATCACTGTCCTCTGCCTCTTATAGTTGCCTGGTTTGTGCTAAGAGTGTAAAATGAGTGACTTAGAGATGTTCTAGTGATTTCTGACCCCTCATCTTTGATGTTGTCTGTGCCCACTGCAGGCCATAATTAGGAAGATGCTTTTCTGTGGTTGTCTTTGGTGTCACTCACACACTGTAGATGTCACAGAGTGTATGATAGCCCTGCAGGGAGGAGAATCCTACAGACAGCAGCGTATGTGTGCTTCTGGTATTTGTGTGGGGCAGAATCTTTCCAAAATGTCATTTTGCAGTATTGATTATCCCCGCAGCCCAGAGCTGTGGAGGTGGGGGGTTAGTCTGCGTCCCTAACAGGAGCTGTTGACTTGGAGCTTTTCCTTTCCCATTTCCAAAGGCCCCATCCCTATCTCAGGTGTCCCTAGAAGAGGCAGCTCTCCTGCTGGAGATGTGCACAAGCTTTCACACCAAGGAGATATTTCTTACCAATACAGACTGTTTAGTGGATTTCCATGTCTGTGGCGTCACCTTTGCAGACTGATGTCTCACTATTGAAGGATAAGCTGTGACAACATAAAACAGCCTGTTATAGATCAGTCCCTGCCACCACCCCCGTGTCCCCTGGCCAGCGTCAGGACGAGCAGCAGGACTGGAAGTGCCACATAATTAGTATTGCATTGCTTAAACATGGAAATGCAGCCATTCCTGGGGTGGGACACAACAGCCGTCAGACAGAGCCCTACTCCACCACCCAATCAGTTAGGAAAAGGGAGTAAAGAAGGTCTGGCTAATTAAAATGTCTGAGGAATGCGGAGAGGTGGAATGCAATCAGGCCAATTAAATTCAGGCCAAATCCCAAACTCAGCATTCTGACTCTTGCAAAGAGCACTCTGGGCTGTTTAATTAGCGCAAAGACCTGAGGCCTGGGGTTCATGACAGCACCTCTGGCGGTGTGATAAGCCCTAACCCCCTTCTACCACACCAGCTCTGTTCTGACTCAAAAATAACACCAGCCCTGCTGTATCACAGCCAGTTTCAGGGTAGCAGACAATGGCCTTTCCCCACCACCTCCATCTGCAAATTAGACCTGACTCTCCTTGGCAGGTGCTGGTGCTCTTGGGTTCCACCTCTGGTGCCCTTGAACTCGTGAAAAGAGTGGGATGAGATGGTGAATGTGGGGTTCTGGTTCAGGTGAAAGAGGACAGGCAGCTACTGCATATTTATATTTTTTATAAGGTTGTGCTCAGTGTCTCAATCTTTCAGGATGACACTGGTGGGGCTGGAGGGGCAAATGGCCATGAACATCATTCCCTGGTATCTTTCTCGCCTCTAAAATCATCTAAAATTTGTCTCTACCCATTACAACGGAAATTTAAAATCCCTTCACCTCCTCACTAGATAAAACTTTGTAACAGTTGCTAACACTCCTTAATAAACTCCCGTTGCCCTGGTTCAGCAGAGTTGCTCATGTAAACATGTGCAGGTATCTAAGAGACTGGCAGTCAGGATTGCTCCAGGCCTTCTCTGGGGGAGCAAGAACAGGATTAAGTGTGTTATCAGCTCAAAAAGGGGGCAGGAGGAAGGGGGAATACTCAATTCCTACTACCGGTCTTAGTGAAGAGGCTCCCGTCAGACTGTTTGCTGAAGTCACCGGGCGGATTCTGTCCCACCGAGGAGAACTGAAAAGGCAGCTTAGTACCATTGCCTACTGGAAGATAGAAGAGGTTGTGTTATTCCATGGCATTCCACAGGCTGCAGTGGAGCAGCCCCAAGCATTTTCAACACACACCCTGTAAAGCTGCCTTCGACTGGCTCGGGGGGAGGGGGACAGGAACAAGTGGCTTTGTCCCTTTTCTCTCGGTGAGAAAAGGCAGATGAGAGCAGTCAGCTGGGGGGGGCCTGGTGTGCACACTGTGTGAGTGTGGAGTGGTCCCAATGCTCCAGGCAGGGAAGAGCCTTTCTCTTGAGAGACCCAGAGTGCAGGTGTGACTGAAGAGCAGCAGCTCCCTCGCAGGTAAAGTGCATCTCCAGAGACAGGAGTAATGACTCCACGCCTGCCCGAGCTCCCTTGCCTCCAAGCAGTTGAGGCTTTACTCAAAGCCCATTGAAATTAAAGCAAGGCTTCCCCTCCTGGCCTCCTTGGGGTCAGGCCCTGGCTGCCAGAATGAATCTGAGAGCAGAGAGATGAGAGGGAGACAGCCCTGCCTGTGGCATGGAAAGCAGGAATGACTTGGGTGTGGCTGTGAGTCACCAGAGCTCCCCCAGGTAGGGTGGCCGTGGCTGCCTCTGAGTGAAGGGAAAGGCTGGACCCTCTGAGCATGAACGAAGCAAAGAAAGAAAATACAGGTGAGGAAAGGGAAGGTGGGGATCTGGGAAGAAAAGGCTCCCTGCTGCTGGTTCTAGGTGTTCAAAGCACCCCCTTCCCCGTCCCTGCTGGATGCTGTGCAGGCAGTGAGTGTCCTCTCAGCCTCTGAGAACTCAGGAACTAAGCAAAAGGTTTTCGTGGGATGGAGAGGGGCAGCCTTGTGCTTCTGAGACCGGCTGGGAGTATTTGGGAGTCCTCTCCTGGTTCTGCCACGACCTCCACACAGAGTGTTGTGGATGGGGATTCTGTGGCTCCTGTGTTTTCCCCTTCCTTTCACTGTCCGAACAAGGAGAAGCAGGGATGCCTTTCCCTGGGTTTGGTGCGTGCAGACAGTGCTGATGAGCCAGCTCTGGGATGGCTCTGGGAGACAGTGACTGACAGGGGACAGGACAGCTGAGAGGGGAAGCAGGAGAGGTTGGTTAGGCAGCCAGAAAGCTGTGGCACGGGGGGTTAGATCCTCTCAAACTGAAGTGGGAATTACCCGTACCAAGTGTTTCCTCGGTCGCTTGGAAGGAGGAAAATTCCCATGACCGTGGGTTGAAATTGGCTGTAAAACAAGAGCATCCAGTTCAGCAGTCGGCTCCTGGTGAGCTGGCTCCAAGGCCTGGGCACTGCTCTAGGAAACAGTCCCCACCAATTTGGGAGCAACCCCAGACCAGAAATCTGGGTCCAGGGAGCAGAGGAAAGCCTGGTCTTTTTTTCCCTGGGTTCTAGGGAATGGTGAATAGACTTCTCATGTGGAGAACAAAGCTCTCCCTGCCTTGAGCTGCAGAAAATTGCCAACTCAGGTCTGTCTACTCAACAGGACTATTCTGCAGAGGGATCTGCATGCAGAGCTTGGATTTAGAGCTCGGGAGACACAAGGGGAGGAACATTTCCTTCAGGAGCACAGGCTGTCTCAGCACTGGGACAGGCACGTGCTCCAGGGCTTCACCAGGACCTCACCCTGGTGCTGTTGTACCCCTTTTGTGAGGCACTGGGCTCCCAGTAAAGCAAAACCAAGATGAACACTTTGAGCTGCTATGCTGCCATCCTGTGGGCTGCTGCTCTGGCTGAGCCCTGTTTCCATTTACAGAGTTCTCTCTCCCTCTCTGTGTGCCTGGATACCTCCTCTTCTTCACTCAAAGACTTCCAAAGGCACAAGATGATCTTTCCAACTTCCTCCTGGCTTTGGCCAAACTGTTTGCAGCATCAGGAGAAGAAAGCTTAGTGGGAGAGGACAGAAAGGAGCATTGAGCAGTTGAAAAAAAATTGTTCCTCTATCTTTTGAAACATTTTATGTCTCCCCTCTGCCTCATCATGTCATCCCTGCAGGCAAGTGCTTTATGCTAGAATTATGGAATGGTTTGGGTTGGAAGGGATTTTAAAGATCATCCAGTTCCACGCCCTTCCATGGGCAGGGACACCTTCCACTAGCCCAGGTGGCTCCAAGCCCTGTCCATCCTGGCCTAGGACACTTCCAGGGATGGGCAACTGGTGCTAGGGCCTCACCACACTCTGAATAAAGAATTTCTTCCTAATATCTAACCCACACCTCCTCTCAGTTTGAAACTATTATTGATGATAATCTCTTTGAGGACAAGAGCAGTGAAAGTCTCCTTGAATTTAAGCAGGGCTTAAAACCTTACAGGCTCAGCTCAAATCCAAGCAGTTTCTTAGTTTAGGTTGCTGCAATTAGCACAGAGAGCACTACTTGGGCAGCATTCCTCAATCCAGAAAACACTTTCCACTGTGGCCTCAGGCAGAGTTTGCAGTGACCCAAACCAAGCCAGAAAAAAGGGTGTGTTACTAAACTCTCAAGGATTCTGTGCACATTACCCAATGCAAAGGGTGGTCCTCTTTTTCTCCTCCCATTTTACAGAATTCCTTAGAAAAGATGCAATCAACTGCAGTGCCGGACTTGGACATGACACATGGATAGAGCACAGAAAGCTCCAGAGAGTTAAATGATTATGGGTATGCTGCATTATTCATCAGGCAATCCTGGGCCAGCCAGCACGCCAGATAAGTGGGTCACATCTCCTGCTTTGCCTACTGATTCATTCTGCTCCCAAATTCCCCATCAGTGTGGCTTCAGCAGCTGGATCCTTTCTGTCGTGCTGGAGCCCTGACCCTGCTGCAGAACCCAGTGCAACCACGTGCTTTGTTTCGGGCAGAGTGACTTTGTTGGTGGAAAACACGGAATGAGTAATCTGGAAGGCAGCACAGGCTGTGCTCTCAGATGTATAGGTGGAATAAATGCTCCCCCAGTGTTTGTGGGGCCACTGAACTGCACAGTGCTGTACAGCCCTCACAGTGCTCACGGCAGACATCACTAAAGGAGAAGCCCTGGATTTAGCAGTCCCTGGCGATCCCTCCTGGCTCTTCAGGAGGTTGGGATGCTGGATCCCAGTGGGCAGCCAGGGAGCTTCTACTCCCAGGTGTCTACAGCTGATCCTCCAGGGAGGAGCAGCGGGGAGTTCAGTGCTGTGGCACTGCCAAAAATGGCTTTTCCCTTCCTTTTGCCACGTCAGGGTGCAGCCCTGTCCCAGACACACATGGCGGCAGTGACAGCAGGGTGACATTGTTCCTCCCATCCACACTCTTCAAATGCATGTGGGGCTGTTTCCACCTGAACTCAAAGCCTCCCATTTTGGGTAGAGATTGGGTTCAGCTTGAGCAGTTTTAGAATGAACTTTCAAACTTGCCTCAAGGCTGAAAAGTTTTGGGGTGCAGGGCTGAGCCTGTGGTCTCTCCCCAGCATCCTCAGCAGGACACGTGTTTCCCTGAGTGCACAGGGCCTCTAAAGCCCTGAGACAGCTGGGGCAGCGGAGCAGCGCTATCCATCTGGGAGGTGTTTGGAGACAGGCTCCATGCTAAACCAACCTCTGGCAAAATGCCCCTGTGCCCCCTGAGCTGGGTGGCCTGCGGGAAGCAGCCCTGCTAAAGCCTGGGAATGCCAGCCCTGCCCCTGGCATCTGCCCCAAACAACCTCCTCACCCCCGGGGCGCCAGGCAGGGCTGCCAGAGCTGCCAGGCGTGGGCAGGGAGCTGAGGAGAAGGGCAAAGGGGAGCTCCAGACAAAGGGCTCAGTGTTGGGAGCTGGAATGTCCCCGGGAAACCCCAAAGCAGAGCAGGAATACACCCTCAGGGCAGTGCCACTGCTAATTGCTGGCACATCCCTGCCCACCCTATGGCTCCGCGGCTGGAAGCATCTTGGCGAACCCTGGCAGGGCTGAAATTTGGTCACTTATTTTGTGCTCCCCTTCCTGCCCTTTTGTTTTCTCCAGGCAGTGCCTTGTCTTGGGCTTTCAGCACCCTCAGCTCCTCACTCTGGAGGGTCCTGATGCTAATTTAGAAATGCCAGCTGTCATTTTGGAACTGAATATGTTGAAAACACTCATTCCCTCCGAAGGCTCATCCTGCAGTGGTCATGCAACAACTGGGACATAAGCAAATCACCAGGGCTCTTGTTGTCAGAGCTCAGAAAGGAACTCCAGCCTCCTGCTTTTTTTTTAGGACACATTTCTCACTTCTTCTGTCCTTTTCCTGTAAGGAAAAAGCATGTTTGCTGGTGAAAGTAAAATGCTAATGCAGAGCAAGCCTAGGGCAGCTTTCACACTTGATGGCACAGTGAGATAAGCGTTGGGTGGAGAATAGCACTGACTTTAACCCAGTGAGACATCTTAAAACTATACATTCACAAACTACACTCTTTGAAGGAGTTCAGCTGCTCCAGCTCTTCCCTTCTTCTGCCCTATTTGAGATGAAAAGGCAAAACCTTCTCAGAGCTCTGTAGGCTGGAGAGAAGACTCAGCATAAACATGCAGAGGGATGGAGGGAAAGCAAATTTTGGGATGCATTGTCAGTGAAGATCCTTTCCTAAGCTGTGTTCGGAGGTGGCCTGACCTCCTTGTAGGGTGCCATACCTTTGGGAGACAGGAACATGGAAAACCTCTTCAAGTTGTCAGGCTGGTTCCACTCGTAGTTGTTCATCATGAACCGATGGTCACCTGGAGAAGCAGAGCGGGGAGGGGGAAGTTTAGTGGCCCTGAGAGGGAGGGGAGGAGGGGGAAGGGGTTAACAGAGCAGAATTGCTTCCTCGAGCTCTGCAGAAGTGGATGAAATCCGCTCTTTTGGCAGCTCTTCCACAGCCTGGGTTTGGCTTTCTTACGCTGATCCACAGGAAATGATGTTTTATCAGTTCACTTGCTCATAAAAATACTTTCTTTGAAGGCCTATGCAAACCTATTGTTCTCTGCGAGGAAGCAAATTTGGTTCCCATGTTTAAATGGTTCCATTCTTTGATTCTTAAGTCACTGAACAAACTTTTATTTTATTTCTCCAATTTATTTCTGTGTTATTTAAACTCCCTGGATGCTCCCTGATTATTTGTCTCCTTGCCACTCTGCTACGTAGGTACCTGTTATGACAACTAAAAGAAAGTGGATTCCCTTTGGAGTCTGCTATTAAGCAGGTTTCATTCCATTAACATAGTATTTCTTCCTGGGAAGGTTTTTACACC
Source organism: Cephalopterus ornatus (assembly GCA_013396775.1). NCBI lineage: Eukaryota > Metazoa > Chordata > Aves > Passeriformes > Cotingidae > Cephalopterus > Cephalopterus ornatus. Next base: position 376,511 of record VZRE01001179.1, read on the forward strand.
AGAACATCAAGCCAGTAGCAAATGAATTTGTTGCAGTGACTCAGGGGGAGTCCGAGTTAATTAAATCCATTAAGTAATTGTGGAGCTATTTCCTTGCAGTCACTGGATGCAGAGTGCTGCCCTCTTTCATGTGTAACTGTAGTTTGGAAAAGGGAGAGCTCTGAAGTTCCTGAGACTCACCTTAAATAACATTTCCCAACTGAGTGGGTACCACTGTTCTTTTCATTAGGCAGACTCCAAGCTGTGTCCATTAAATCCCTGGTAAAGCCTCTGGAAGTACCCAGGTTTCTGGCAGCGTTTAGTTGCCCTGCTCAGAAATGTTTTGGCACTTGAATTCCATGGATTTCAAGTACCAGTGGCATCAGTAAAAGGAAGAGACCCCAATCAGAAGTGATCAAGTATCAAGTCTTTATCCTGAGCTACCAGAACTGAGCACGGGCATGATCTTGTTGGGTTGCACAAGTGGCCAAGCCAAAATGTGATTGCCTCAGGACTGGCAAAAACCAGCTCAGCAGATGGAAATTCTGCAAAGTTTCAGGTGAAAAAGTAAAAAAAAAGAAGAGAAATGTACAGGAGGGATTTTTGGATCTCAGCTGCTTGTCCTCTGCTTGTATTCGGTTATAGCCAAATTTCTCAGCAGTATTAAGCATCTAATCAGGACTGCTGCAGTGTTAACTCTTGAAAGGTAAAAAATGTTCAATTTCTGGTCCTACTTTAAGGGCAGGGGGAGTTTTGGAACCCAGCTGTGCATCACGAGCACTTGGAGTGTGGTCTCTGACTTTTCTGCGAGGTTGGTTCTTGGCTCCAGAAGTATCTGGTCCATCCAATCCATGTCTCATGGGAGGATGGGGGCACTAGATAGTGTAGGGTATTAAGTTCAGGAACAATGTAAGCGCTGTGAGCTTGAGTGAATTAACAGGGATCTTGCAGATTTGCAGCAGATTTGGATGAACTGGACTTGAGGTTATTCCTGCATCTTTTGGAGCCCCACGCCCTCCTGAAGAGCAGGGTACAATTTATCCTCACATTACATACCCAGCTTCTTGACCTTTATTGTTCTGGTGTCTGGGGTTCCTCAATTACTAATAGATTATATCCTCCAGCAGCCTGGTGAGATAACTGTTAATTCCCATCCCTGTTATTCTGAGGGCAAGAGGTCGTTTCATGGCATTAAGTAACATGCCCAAGGTTACAAAGGCTGGTTGTGGGAAGTGAACCTTGGTTGCTCAGCCCCATTGCAGTGCCCTAATCTTAGTCCTCCTAATCTTAGGTGGGAGTTTGATGCGAGATAAATCCTTTATTCAGACCTGATTGGGAGCCACTGAAAGGAAGTGGGTAATGACCTTAGGAGATTCATTGCAGTGCTGTGATAACGACCATTTATTCACCTGAGAAACATCAGGTGTCCTTAAGAACCACTGAGGTGTGGGGACCATTTGGCCCTGGGTGTCCCTTGGACCCCCTGGCTCAGGGCAGGCAGGAAAGCTCAGTTAGGTGGATCAGAGGGAGTTTTATCCCAGTTCCAGCTGGAGCTTAACTGGACACCAAAATGGAGACCTTTCTACTTGGAAAATCAGGCTTTCAAACATTAAATTTTTCAGAGAGAGGGGAAGGGGGAAGGGGGGATTTCTGGGCTATTTTACCGTTCTCCATGTGGTTCCTCTCGATGAAGTTGCGGCCCAGGTCTGCCTTGCAGATCTTCTCCACGTGCCTCATGCAGACGTTGAGCAGGTCATCCCTGAGGAGCCCCATGGATGGGCTCATGCTCTCCCCTTCCAGCAGCACACTGTAGGTTGGGAGGGACGGAGGGGGCACGTAATTCCTCATCAGAGCCCCGAATTCCTGCCAGAAAAAAAAGCAGGGTGCAGAGGTTACTGAGGAACATGAGAGATGGAGGGTAGATCCCAGGGAACTGGCTAATCTTAGGCTCCAAGAAGTATGAGAGCTGAAGATGGAGGGGGCAGACAAATGCTCTGCCCATGAGCTGCAGCCATCTGTAAAAAAACCTGCATGTCCAGGTCCATTCTTCACCTCCCAGAGCAGAAACAGCTTCAAATGTCAAGGCAAGCTCCTGACTTAGGTGTGCATTGAGCTGGAGAAGGTGAACACATGTTAAACTCACTGGGGATTTGTCCTTAGGGCAAATCCTGTCTTCAGTGGGAAAAGAGAAAATTACAGTGAAGTCTTGGTTACCTGCAGGAAGAGCACGGAGTCACTGATCTGGTGGATCTGCTCCCTGTTCTCCTTGTCCTCCCGCAGCAGCTTTGCCCTCTCCTCCAGCTCATCCACGATTTCTTTCACGTTCTCCGATGCAATCTTTTCCCTCTGGTCCAGGGCAGCCTTCACCTCATCCCTCTGCCTCTCCAGGTCACGGATCAGCTCCTTGAAATGCTGGTCCACCGTGGCTTTCTCGTTGGTGGTGTAATTCTGAGGGGCGGTTCAGAGAGAGGAGGAGCAGGAAAAGACACGGGAGAAAGAAAATATTCAACTTTTCAAGGAGTAACTTTGCCAACAGAGGGACACAGAGGGGGATATGCCCAAGGACTCTCAGCATTTAGACTACGGAGACTCCAGGTATGCAAGTCTTAGCACCAGAGAAGTTGTGCCAAGAGAAGTTAATAGTAGTTCCTGCAATGATTATGTGCATGTAATCCAAAGGGCATGATGTCTCCCTGACTGTAAGAGCAGGTCTTTTATTCCAATTCATAAACCGCACTCTTAGGTGATATTTAAAAACACTGTTCAACCTTCTAAATCATGGTTCTGGCTCCTCAACAATTTGAACATGAAATTCCTCCCATTTCAAAGGATGAAAGGTGCTGAAACACTTTTTACAAACCTGACCTCGAGGTCCCTCTGAAATATTCCTCAGAAAGACTGTGGATGTAACTATATTCAGAGTTAAAATTTCTAGGTCAGGTTTCCAATAATAATAATAATAGTAATAATAATAATAATAAAGCAGATGAAAAGCAGAACCGGTGAGCCAGTGTGTGTGCACCACATGAAAGGGAGCAGAATGGCTTTGTCTATTAATATTATGCAAATTTTCTGGGGCGTCTCCAAATAGTGTTTTCACTGCTCTATTCAGTTAGGGTACAAATGAAAAAAAAAAATAATACCATTGCTATATTCCAACCCCTACCATGGTGAAAGAATTATAAAGGAGCCTTACATCAGTATGGAAATAAGCTGTTCCACTATAAATAAGATGTTTGGTGGTGCAAGTGCTGCCTTATCTCAGTTTGGGTTATCCAGAGCCCTTCTGCAGGTTATTTCTGTGTGTGGTCTGGTGGGAAGAGGAGCAGCACTCCTTTGTTTCCGACTCTGCCTGGCTACTGGGGGTTAAGAACCATCAGGCACCCAGAGCAGGGAGGTGCCTGGGGTGGTTTTGTAACAAGGCTCAAGGCTGTGCTGCCTCTCCTTGATCTCCTGGGGGACGTGTGTCGCAAGGCGGCTTCAGCAGGAGTTTTGTTGCCAAGGTTTGGCAGCGGTGAGCTTGGGGGAGCGATGGGTGAGGGATGGAGTGAGCCAGAGCTGGAGGTGGCAGGGAAATTGAGGAAAGGAGGATGTGGGAGAGGAGTGGAAAAGAAAGCGCTAAGTGACCTTAACATCTCGCACACACCTTGATACGGTCCCTCTCCTTCTGCCACTTGTCCACTTCATCCTCCACCTCGATGATCTTCAGCTGCAGCTGCTCCTTCTGCAGCGAGAGCTCGGCCTGGGAGAGAGGGGAAGGGAAGGAGGGAGCCTCTTGAGCTGGGGCTGAGGGTGGCCCACTTCAAAGCAGCTCTGTGCTCCCACTGCTGCGCCTGGCCCCGAGCAGGAATGGCTGGGAGGCACAGGCTCCTGGCACTGCTTGAAATGGAGATCATGTGCTGCCACTGGACAGCATCCCAGAGCTGCCGGCTGGGTCAGGAGATCCAGCTCCCTCAGCACCAGCACCCACCTACCACCGTGCCTCTTTTAATCACATGAGAGTCATGAGCTGGAGGGGGAAGAGGCCTGTTTCAAAATTCAGCTGCGTGTGCAGGGCAGGGCCCTTCCCAGGGTGTGTCTCTGCAGCAATAACAGTTTTCATCTAATTACGGAATGACGTTTGACGAGTGTTGCAACAAGAGGATGATGCCTCCGGCAGGAATTCTGTTTGGACAGGATTGTGGATTAATTTGCTCTGAATTGAGAGCTTTCATGTCATGATGAAGCTGGGGAATGCTTGGAAAAAATAAAACAAAATTAAAAAAAAAAAAACACACACACACACACAAGAGGAGGAGGGAGAAGGTGTAGTCAACCTGCTTGGCTTAGATCAGCAACTTCACTGGGGTTCATTTGCATCTGGTTGTGCACTGGCTTCCCAGAGGAGCCGAGAGCAGACACTTGCAGGGCGGCCCATGGGACTGGAGCTGAGGGATGAGCCCAGGGCCCGGCTGTCAGGAATTCCCTGTGCCGTTAGCTCCGGGCAGCCCCTCCCTGGGCCCTTCACGCCCCCCACGTCCCTGCCCAGCGCATCAGGACAGAGCCTCTGCTGACGCATTTCCAGGTGTTTCTGCGTTTCGTGTGCGCACAGCTATGACTGCGGGCACTCCGGCTGTGGGACGCTCACCCCACAGCTCTTGAGGAACTCCTCGGTTGGCAGAAATGACCCGTGTTCTGCAACTGGGCCGCGCCGTGCCAGAAGAGTCCCGCAAACCTGCTGCTCCCGCGGGATCTTCTGGCAAATGGCTGCGTGACCCAAAACCCGCTCATGCCGAGAGCAACAATTAGAGGCAGGGGAGATGCTGGATGGATAAAATCCGCTCCCACACAACTCGCCCTGCTGCCCGTCCAAGAGCGTAACAGCACGTGAAAATCGGGGTCTGTATTGATCACAGTCACCCCCGGCGCCGGAGTTAAAAACGTTCCAAATTCTCCATTCAGGATGGAGAGCAGGCAACAAGCTGTCGAGCAGCCCAGACCAGGAGAGCAGCCCATCAGGGCTCCTGACTTGGTGCCAGCCACAGCAGAGTCTGAACATCCCCCTGGGCTGGAATCAGGCACAGCTGCCTCAGAGAGCCACTGACTCCTGCTGCTCCAATTAAGAAAATCTCCATTTACAGAGGGAAAGCAATTCCACAGTTGTTTTGTTGCCTTGTAAAACACAGGAAAGGGGGAACCAAGAAGGGAAATGCACTCAAAAGTGCCTCAGGGCCAGAGAAGCTGCATCCTCACACTGTCACTGTCGTTGTTGTTGGGAGTTAGGAGAGCGCTGACCCTCTAAATATGATCCAAACACCCTGACAGCCTTCAGCAGTGAACTGAATGAGGTCATGAGCTGAATTTCATCTTTTTCAGGGTACATATGAAAGGGTTTTGTGGTACAGGTTCATCAGGCAACCATATAGGTTTCAAGATGAGAAAATTTTCTCTATTACTGATCAAAAGAATGAAGACATGAGTTTGATCCAATAGTTTCCACATTTTTGAGAGAGTGACTTGTGAGAACGTCCTCTGAATCAAGACTCATTGCACAGCAGGAAAATGCAATGACATAAAAACATTTTGTATGATTTTTTCCATTGCACTGCATTAATTAATGTGAGTAATTGCACTAAAATGCAAGTAGTTTTCTCAAGCCACAGAGCTACATGCAGATGATATTAATTGTTAGCAAAGCAGTTAAAAAAGCACATCTCCTGAGCAATTATTTCCCTCCTCATCCCTAAATATCAGGATGTTCTTGTGGCAAGAATGTAAGTGAAATCACACAGAGGAGGACTGGAGGGATTTTTTTGGAGGGGAGCAGACCTTTCACAGCCACAAAGACACTCCCAAACACAAGGGATTTGAAGAGAAAGATAACAGGAAAATCAAAAAAGTCAGGTGATGGCTGGAAGATGATGATAACATGATACTTTTATAGTCCTTTTTAATTAAGATGGGTCTCCAAGGAATTTTGGAAACTATTACTTGCTCAAAAGTGATACTAAGCTCGTTGCAGCTTTAACATCCCTTTGCCCAGAAAGATAGTTTGGGTGCCTCTGGGATGGGATGTAACAACTATTTAAGGGCAGACCCACACAACAATTTAGAGTGAGAGATTTATGACTTGCAAATGGAAATTACAGAGATAGTTCCATTAGCCAGAATGCAAATACCACACTCATCCAGGTTTGGCAGGGGTTAAAACATCCCTTCTGATGGCAAAAGGAAACAGCAGCACAGACACCAGCAAGGGCAGGGGAGGTGAAGGGGGGCGTGGTTGTGTGATACTACAAACATTACAAAAATAGAACCAAGAAAAACCTCCAAATCATAGAAAGAAGTGTTCAAAGGAGGTCCAGGGAGACTCTGGAATAGTACAAGAACTGGTGACATGGGCATAAGGATTCATAAGGGTGCTCTGGAGATGGGCCACAATATAAGGGTGATTTCGTGATGTTTTTAAGACCCTGTTCAGTCTGTGACTGGCTGAAAGGCTGGTTTAGCTGTCCAATATATCACATATATATATATAATTACAGGTACTGCAGACAGTCACCTCAACTTCATCCCCTATGAGGAAATTCTCTCCTTTCTTTCTTTGTATTTCTCAGATTTTCCAGGGTCAAACAAACCCTGATTCTCTTGTGATGGACCACCCAGAACAAATCAATTGGGTGAGACTTGGGGTTCAGGAGATCCCAGTGACAGATAACACAGAAACACCACCCACTGCAGGGGGAGTCCCTGCAGTGCAGAAATAACAGTAACAGTGAAGACGATCTAGGAAACGCAAGTTTAGACCATTCAGTTTGAGTAGAGCAAGTTGAGAAATGATGGCACTGAGAGTCCTTGAGCTAAGATTGGATCCCCTACTAGAGTCTGAGTTAATTAGGCCAGCCAAGAGGCCTAAGTGAAAGTTCAGAGTGTGCACCTAAACATGCACAACTGTACCCAGCCCTTGTGCTGTGGAGAGCACCTGGAGATGTGAGATTATGAGTCTTGCATCATGATGCAACCCGTTTTTGCAAGGCAGCAGTACAAGCATCATCATGCCCTTAATGCTCTGGGAACCCAGTGCCTGAATCAGGGAACTCCCCTGTGTCACCAGCCTGGGAGAGCTGTGCTAATTACTGGCAGCAACATCCCAACCCAGTAATGAAGCTGGAGAAGTGCTGTTCAAACGAGTTGTCCCAGTGCAGGGCCAGCGTTGGAAAGGACATGGCTGAGAAGCCAGGAATTTGTTGGAGACATCAGTCCTGCTGGTTTACAACTGCCTTTTCCCCTCAGTGAGCTAAAGCCTCTGGAGCCTCTGCCAGCATCCTGCAAAAATGCCACTGCAGGAGCAGAGGCTAGAAAAGCTCTCTGCACAGTTTGGAGAGAATTCCTTACTTGCAGACTGATGCATTTTCCCTGGATTCTGCCCTCACTGTAGAGGCGTTAATGCAGAAAGCAGGCAAACAGGCAAGTCTACTCAAATCCCAGTCTGCAGCAGGTCTCTTTCCCAGCTTTCCAGCGAGGAAGAGCATCCTGCAGTGACTGCACCACCTCAGGGGAAAGAGCATCTCTGCTAAGCTGTGTCCACAGATGACCCCCGACTGCTGTAGGTGAGGTCTCACAGCCACACTGCATCAGTGGAATGTTGACATTCCATGTTGATCCCATGATATTCCATGATACTGCCATACTGATACACTCCTGTTTGCTCTCTGGTCACTGAAAGCAGGACAGAGGGGATGGAAATCCCTCTGGATCCATCCCCGGGGGTGGACGACTTCAAAGCCTGGTTCAGCCTCTGTGAAGTCTCCCCTTTTAAGAGCAGCTTCCTGGAGACCAGGAACACCCGGCTCCCATTCCTGCACAGCAGTTCCCTGTACCTGAGGACCTGAGGTACAACGTGAACCTTTCTTTAAAGGTGAAGACTTAAAGAAAAAAAAAAAAAGGGCAAAATAAAATCAAAGTGCTTCTCAGCAGAGCTGACCTGACACGCTGAGCACCAAGGCTGGTGCTGGGAGGTAATGCCAGGTTATTTACAGGGCTAGGACTGGCAGGCAGAGGTGAAGTTGTCTCATTTTTGAGAACAGGCTTGTAAAACAGGTTTGGAACGAAGGATCCCCTTTCAAAATGAAGGATGCTGTCTGCAAGGGGGGGCTCTGGTTCTCCTGATAAATCAAGCTGGCCACGGGGTTTTATTGGAGTGTACAGGCTGCTGTAGACAATTCTCACTTCTCAAGTGTGAGGGGTTATTCCCTAGCCCCACCGACTTTTCCTTGGCTGTTTCTTGCACTGATTCTGGTGCAGGGGTTACTTTTCCTTTAAATCTGTAGCAGGAAACCAATGCAAAGTGGATCTGGGGAAGGCATTAAAGGTTTGCTGGGTAAAACACGCAAATAGCACTGGGTGGAAACTCAGAACAAATGGCTCTGTCTGAGTCCCTGTGCCTTCCACTGGTGTAAAAGCACACCAGGAGGAGTGGGGGGTGAGTGACTCTCACCCCAGGCTCCCGAAAAGTGGAAGATGCTGCTGTGTTCTCTGTCTGAGACAGATACCAGGCTTTCCACTGCTTGCTAAATGCTCTAACTAGTAGGTGTGTGTCTACTGGCTTGTTTGCATTCCTCTTCTCTTAAGCTCTGTCTGCACCGTGAAGCAAGCAGAGTTTCCTAATTTTACAGAATTAGAATGAAGATCTTTCCCAACACTGAAGCACAGCATCTCTATAAGTCTGTAGCAGAGACAGAGGCTGAATGAAAGAGGCTGAATCCTGCAATAATTCTGCAGTGCAAAAGGACAGATGTACCTAAAGCACCTGATTTTGTGACAGTTTTGTGCCACCGAATTGCTGAGCAGCCAGAGTGACAGTGCAGCACCACATAGAAACACCAGTTCTCCTGGAATCCTCTCCAGTTTTGGAGTCACAGAATAGCCAGGGACTAGGGAATCCTTGCAGGTGAACCAGTTCATCCTCGGCATCCACCACTGTGTGAAAGGGTCTCTCCGTACTCTGGTCACCAGTCCAGTGGCAGAGTTAGCAAATTTGGAGGTAGCAAAGCTACCCTGGAGCTGCTTGGATTCCAAGCTGTGAAAATGGGGCAGGGACAGGGATGACCTGCTGTGGGGTTTTTGCTTCTCCCTTCCACAAAGGCCCTCAGCACCAGCCACTTGGCCAATTTGTGGTCACATTCCAGCTGTGATTGGCAAGGCTTGATAAGGGTAGGTGGCACACACAAAGGGTTGGAAATGCTCATTCCTCTTTGTGGTTCTTGCTAGGGCTCCACCTATGGTGAATAAATCAGGGCTAGGAATAAACATTTGTAAGCAACAGCTCTTCTGTTAATTGTTTTTGTCTGAGTGAATACTCGCTCAAGTTACAACAGGACCGAACTCGTTGTCAGGAGAAACTTGCACATGTGTGTGATTCATATTGATAAAGCCCTAAATCCTTCAGGCTTAGCAGCAGCAGGATCAGCACAGGGACAGTGCAGGAACTAAAGCATGGAGCTAATGAGCAGCACAAGGACTCCAAGGACTCTCAGAGAGAAAGCAAACACCATTTAAATCATAGGTAAATCTGCTCCACTATGGTTCCCTCTTTAAAAGCAAGGTGCTGTAGATCCATCCAGCCACAGGAAGAAGATCTTGGCTGGCTTTGCTTCCTCAGGAAGCAGCTGTTAAGCTCATTCCAGCAGAAACAGCTGAGAGGATCGGACACCCTGGCAGACACTAGACACAGCTTCATGTTAGAACTGTGAGATGTTCAGAGCTGACATCAAAACCACAAGAAGGAGCAATTATGGAACAAACAGCAGGCTGGCAAGCCCTGCAGGAATTGAAGAAAGGCTGGCTGGGGCATGGGAGAAGCTTTGTCTGGTTTCGGCAAAGCTGCAAGTTGGAGATGACATGGCAAGGAAAGACCAAACGGGGAGACAGAGATAAGCTCGACATAAGATGCTCTTTCAGCCTTATGAGATAAATCTTCCCAGCTCCTTAGAAAGAGTTAAACTGTTCTTCCAGTTGAGGGTAACTCCAGAATTTCTAACAGCAGGTACCTGTATTTGCCTGTTCACCACATCAGAGCACTGGCTTGGGCTGTGCCTAAGAATAGGATTTAGCAGATCTGAGTGCCCTTCCAGTGTCTGCCACGGACCGACTGTGGGACTCCAGGCAAATTGTTTTCCATTATCATGTCATGGGTCTCCTTTCTGCCATCTCTCCTGCCCTGTCTGCTTGGAAGGTTTCTCGGCCAGGACATGCTTTTACCCTGGGGATGTGCAGCAATGAACCTGGTGAGACCCTGATCTTGTGGAATAATCATCCACCCACCCAGAAAGCAAACAGCACGAGGCTTTGAGCAAACAAAGGTGAAAGGCATTTCACTAGTGAGCACTGTTCCACATCTCCTTAGATGTCCATCCTCTAAACCCATTGTAGTAGCACTCCAGGGGAAATGACCATGTTTTGTGCTGGCACCAGGGTTTTTTCTTCATCTAAGCTTCAAAAGCCTCTTCCCATAGGTGTGGCTCGACATTATTCATTATTATATTTGTAACAGATAAGTAAAAGAACCATAATCTCACTCTAAGGAGCTGAGATGGCAATTTTCAACAGTCACCCAGTACCCACCAGTAACTTCAACAGCCTCTGATCTGACCACCTGTATTTTGGAGGAACCTGATGCCCACCTTTCTGGCTGTGGGTAACACTACACATAAACACTGTCAAAACCTGAGACTGGGTTTTCCTAGGGCTTTGGTTCAGCTTCAGCTTTAAGTCAGGCGTGCAACCACGGGTGGAAACCACATTCTCCATCCCCCCAAATCCAGTCTGCAACACGCCACCGACGTTGTGCTGCTGCAACCAGCCATCAGGAGAGCAACAATCCCATCATAGCAGCAGCCAGGCAATTCCCATCCGCCCCCCCTGCATCCCAGGATTACACACAGACACAACCTGAGCAGAGGCTGCAGGCTGGAGAGAAAAAGCTGGGGTGTCACATCGAGATTTACAGATGGGAGCACGGAACAAAGAGAGAATTACCTCTTTCCCTGCCTTCTCGATCTCCACTGTCACTGTGCTGTGGTTCTTGTGCTCTTGGAACATGCAGAGGTAGCAGATGCACATCTGGTCTGTCTGACAGAACAGCTCCATGGTCTTCCCATGCACAGGGCATTTTCTTGCTTCGAAGTCTCTGATGGGGTCCAGGAGCTGGTGGTCCCGGAAAGCTGCTCCCTCCAGGTGGGGCTTGAGGTGCAGCTCACAGAAGGAAGCCTGGCACACCAGGCAGGACTTCACAGCCTTTTGCTTGTTGTCGATGCAGGAGTCACACAGAACATCCTCGAGCTTCACCCTGGGCCGGGAGCCAGCTGCTCTGTCTGGCTTGTTGAAGGGTCTTCTCAGGTCCCCTGTCTCCACCAGAGGCAGAGAAGATTTCTTCAGGTCCCCCATCTGCCCCCCAGAGAACAAGGACTTCCTCCCCTCCCCATCACTGGGCAGGAAGCTCTTTTTGGAATCCAAGGAGAAGAGGGACTTCCTGAGGTCGCCTTTCTCTGGGAAGGAGAGGGCTGGCCTCCTCATGTCTCCTATCTGTCCGCTGGCATACTGCATCTTCTTGGAATCAGCCGAGTCCATGCTGAAGTAGGTTGACCTCTTCTCATCGGATGACTCCACAAACTGAATGATGGGCCTCTTCCAGTCACTCCCAGAGAAGAGGGAGCTCTTGATTTGCCCCGTCTCCAGCGCAGCACCGCCCGTGCCTTTTATAGCTTCTTTCTCACCCCCACCAGGGCTCGTCGCCTTCTTCGCTTCTTCCTCTTTTTTTGGGGTGGTTGGGCTCTTCACATCCTCGGCCTTGCCGGTGGTCCCGTTTGTCCTGGCTGCACTCCCCGTTTCCATGGTCTAGACAGGGCAAGTGGCTTCTGTGCTCACTCGTTCCTCCAGCTCCTGCCTCTCAGCCCCCTCCAAAGCGGGTTCCTCTTGCCCCGGTCGTTGTCTCAGCAAGGAATGGCTGTGGAATGCAGGAAGCCTTCTGCCCAAATGACGCACCTGGAGCTCCTGCAGGGAGGAGGAGAACGCCTGGATTATGCTGGGGAGATGGAAAGGGGGGAAGAAAAGGAGAGCAGACGTTGAGGGATCAGAAGCTACAGCTGTGCAGTTAATTATACGGGGCAGTCCACACCCAGGAACATTCTTGTCTAACCAGGTTTGGGAGGAAGGGCTGTTTATGTACATAGAAATGCCTTTTTAAAAAAAATCATTTTCATTAAGATGTGGCAACCAGTCCGACTGCTTGTTTCAAAAATAATTCTGCTCCCTGTTGCCAGGAGCTGAGGTTCCCTCCTCGCCAGAGATGGGGCAGGGGTGGAGAGACCATGAGGTGCCCGGGATGGGTTTGTTAACTGGGTCATCCACATGCACCAAAATAATTAGGGCTGTAATTAAAACGAACGCCCAGAATAAAGCGTTCTGCAGCGGGGCTCCCCCGAGGGCTCACTGTGCTCAGCAGGACAGGGAGGGGAAATATGGTTAATACTGGGTTTAAAAGACCCTATTATCTCTGGTTTGGGTTTGTGCAAGGTCCGTCCATCTAGACCTGGAAATCCATCAGAAAAACGCAGCTGGCCTCAAGCAAAAGTTGGCTGGTCCTGCTCTTCCCACGGGCCATGTAATATCCAAAATATAAAACAAAACCCCCATTGTGTGTTCAGAAGTAAGAGTTCAGGTGGATCCCATGTAGCTCTTCCCATAAATGTCCACGCCGAGCTCAGAGACACACCTGGAACACACCTGGAAGAGGAACTATTTTGCAGCTACGTGGCCAAAATATTTCTGGCAAGGGAAAAAAAAAAAAAAAAAAAGAAAGAACTGAGAGTTTTAAAAGTTTTAAAAGAAGTTTTAAAAAACAGATCTGCCTCCGCTAGCTGTATTCCTGGGAAAGAGGCTCCCTTGTTGGAATCACGGATTTCAGAAGAAAAGGGCTCTTTATAAGCACTGGCGAATCCCGGCAACTTCAAAAGGAGGAGATTGGTCTCGTATCACATAATTTCAGATTATGCCCTGGATTTCAGTGAGGTTTCTCTGAGATTAATGCCCAGGGTGTAAATTAACCAGAGACTTGTGCTTAATTTAATTTTCACGGAATGCAACGGTGGTGTTGCTGGAGAATGTGATTTTTAGCTGTAATAATGTCTCGGTAAATATCCGTAATGAAACCCCTGTTGGAAGTGATTTAAGCAGTGGAGGAAAAGTCCAGGTCTGCAGCTCTTTTGGAGGAAAAAGAGACAACCCAAAGCAGGACCAGGATACATTCTGGATCTGAGAGGAAGAGGAGAGAGCCAGCAAGTGCCTGTCTTACAGTTTCCAAGGGCTTTGTTGTTTAAAAGGAGACAAAAGGGAAGTGATTTCTTTTTTTGGGGCTCATAGGTTTTTCTTGGCTTATAGATCCAACCCCTCTTACTGCCTGGATGTCATTATGGCTCTCTGTCTATGAGAAATGGCTCAGTATACAGGATTTTTTGGGATAATAGTTGTTGGGAAAGGCCACACCTTTTGCAGTGATTTCGAATGGACATTTTTTTATTAATAGGGCCACAGTCTTTCATGAGTCACAAGTAGGAAAGGGCAATGCTGTTTTTTTAGAAACCAATTTCATAAAAGAAAAATTTGACTGACATACATGTATTTCTCCCCCCCTGGCTGTCTGGGCTGAGCTGTTCTTTATAACATCAACAGTCCTGCAGATCTCCAAGTAATTAAAAATACTGGAGGGTGGAGGTGCCTGTTCTCACGTGTACAAGAGAAGACTGAGCAGAGCTTTTCCAGCCAGCATTTAATACCTAAGGAACAAAAAAACACCTGTATGAAGAGGTCTAATGTGGAAGAAGGTGGCCTTGGTTTCTCTTGTTTTCCTGCTGCTCTGTTGAGATTTTGGAGAAGATAAGGCAGGGAAAAGATTAAGGGCTGAATTTTCAGGCCTTGACACAAGTGCAGAGTAAATCATAGAGGCCCAGAATGCTTTGGGTTGGAAAAGGACTTTAAAGACCATTTCGCTCCATGGGACACCTTCCAACAGAGCAGGTTGCTCCAAGCCCTGTCCAACCTGGCCTTGGACACCTCCAGGGATGGGGAGTTCACGACCAGGGCCTCACCACTGGATCCTTGCAAACGGACTTCTTGAGAAAGAACGTTTGCTCTTAGTCTGGGCTGAGCCTCCCTGGAGTCTGCAGGAAGGCAGGCAGGAAGGATGGCTGCCACATGTGTCAGGAGCATTCCCTGCTGTCACCAGCCACTTGTGCATAATTCCACTTTCACTGGTCCCCTTTCAAGCTCAGCTCACCCACAGGCCTGGTCTTAAGTGCCTTGGGCAGGTCCTGCTGGCAAATACCTGTGCAGCCATGGCAGGGTGCTGCCACACACCCCGGGACTGCTGCTCTGCCAAGCCCACTCCTTGCCCCATCATCTCTCTGCACCTCATCGCGCCTTTTTTGTGCCCAAAAAAAAATCATTTGCAGGCAGGGCCCCCCTCTCTCTTGCTGTTTCTGGCCTCTCCTGGGAAATGTATTGTCCACAGCTGTCTCAGACTTGGGGTGCACGTGGTTGTCTCGGTGCCCAAAAGCGCTGCCAGTGCTGGGTGGTTCTGCCCGGGGGCCACAGGAGGAGAACTGGGGATAAAGGACAGTTTTTGAGTTGAAGGGCAGTTTGTTACCCAACTTGTTCTCCAGTTCCCCGCCGGATTTAGGACATTTAGAATCCCAGCATGGTTTGGGTTGGGAGGGACCTTAAAGCCCATCCAGTCCCACCCCCTGCCATGGGCAGGGACACCTTCCACTAGCCCAGGTTGCTCCAAGCCCCGTCCAACCTGGCCTTGGACACTTCCAGGGATGGGGCAGCCACAGCTTCTCTGAGCAACCTGTGCCAGGGCCTGCCCACCCTCCCAGGGAAGGATTTCTTCCATATCTCCAACCTCAATTTCCCCTCTTTCAGTTTGAAGCCTTTCCCCCTTGTCCTGTCATTTCAGTCCCTCTCCAGTTTCCTTGAATCCCCTTCAGACACTGGGAGGTGCTCCGAGGTCTCCACACCACCTTCCCTTCTCCAGCCCCATCCTGTCTTTACATGGCAGGTATTCCAGGCCCCTTTATCACCTTTGTGGCCTCCTCTGGAGTTGCTCCAGCAATTCCACATCCTCCTGATGTTGGGGGCCCCAGATCTGTACCCAGTGTTCCAGGTGGGGTCTCACAAGAGCAGGTCGCACACTCTGTGCACACACACACACAATTTTCCAAGCAATTTAGGAGCCAAAGTCCAGCCCAGCCTGGATGTCTCTTTATCTTTGCACCTCCCAGAGGGTGGCTCCTGATTTCTCTAGCATGAGTTCACACTTGTATGAGTGATTTTTTGCACTGGTTCTCCCCACGTTCCCTGCACAGGACAAGTCTCCTCTGCAGTGCTCTGTGTGATGGGCCCTGTCTGTGCCTGTGACTCAGAGCACACACCCACCCCTGGCATCTGCAGGGCCTTTCATCTCTAAAACTCACAGCAGCTTTTCAAAGGTTCGCAAATTAAACTTGACAACACCTTTGCAAAATAGGTCTGCATTGCTAACCCCGTGTGGCAATTAGGGAAACTGAGGTTAGTACTGTTGGACCAACAGATTTTTCAGCAAAATTAGCTTTATTCCCCTCCCTGAAATGGCTGTTTCATTCTCTTATTTTTGACCAGTGTGACCCCTCTAAATCCTTGATTTTTTTTTATATTTAATATTTAATAGCCTATGACGATGCTGTTCTTGTTTTGAACATCATCTTTTTTTCCCCATTGTAGCAGAAAGTTTGGGTATTTGTTGCTTGCAGTGAAGTGGAATGTGCTGCACAAAAATCTTCGTGGGGCTGGTGCCTGAAAAACAGATCTCCCCAGGACGAAAAAGTGAAAAAATTGGGTCCATTTCAAACTAAGTAGAATAGAAACAGTTAAGCCAACCCCAGGGCACTCCTTTAGACAGGCTCCAGAGGAGAATTTCAAACACCAACGACTGATGAAGTCATGGAGAGTCACGGAGAATTAGCTCAACCGGCCCATGATTCACTGGCCCCAGTTCTCACAACAACTCCAACCAAACTGGGAGCAGGGAACCTGTCTGCTAATTACCTGTGCTCGACCCACTAATCCACTCCGCTCTCACATCCTACATACTTTCAGCCCTTTCTCATTTCTTCCGCCTTTATATAAAACAAATGCAGGGCCCAGGAGATGCGAGGCTGAGGTGCAGCTGGGCTGTTTCTGCTCCAGGAGAGCCCAGGAATCAATGTGCCAGGCATGTGGAGCCCATTGAGCAATGCCCAGTGCATTAGGCAGCTCCCAGGGTGACAGCAGAGCAGGCAGAACGAGTTCAGGGCTTCGTGCTGCTCACACACGGATCAGATTCAGTCAGCAACACGTCCAGGTGGGTCAGTGGAGCTCTCCTGGCAGAGAGGGCACGGGGGAAACAACCCCACTGCTGCAGCTGTGCTCAGAGCAGCTCTGCAGGCACTCTGAGCTGGGATTTCATAGACTCATGGAATGGGTTGGGTTGGAAGAGACCTTACAGACCATCCTGTTCCACCCCCTGCCATGGGCAGGGACACCTTCCACTAGCCCAGCTTGCTCCAACCTGGCCTTGGACACTTCCAGGGATGGGGCAGCCACAGCTTCTCTGGGCAACCTGTGCCAGGGCCTCCGCACCACTTCTTGCCATCCAATCTAAACCTACTCTCTTCCAGTTTAAAACCACTGTCCTGTCATTATCCACCCATATAAAAAAATCCCTCTCCCTCCTTCTTATAAGCCCCCTTAAGGTACTGGAAGACCCCGGTGAGGTGTCCCTGGAGGTCTCCCTCTCTCACACCACCACGCCTTCTCTTCTCCGTGCCCAATTTGTGCGAGGCAGACTCAATTTATGTGGCACAAAGTGAAGCTCGGAGATTCGTGACAATATGGGTTCCACGTGACCCATCAGCTGCGTGTCTTCCAGCAGGTGATGAAGGGAAGGAGAACTCAACCAGGAGGATCATATTTGGGGGATGCATTTTCACGTTTGGGCACAGGCTGAACTGAGGGCTCAGCTCCGCTCAAGCCCTGGTCAGGATTTGACTCCAGGTACGACGACTTGGACTTTCAGGGTGCTGTGAGCATTCAGATAGCTCCTCCGGGGTACCAAGCTGGCCAAGGACGAGCTTCCCAGGGCTTAAATCAGGCCTGCAGGCTATGAGCTGGACCTTGAGGAATCTTAATTATTGGAACAAGTTACAGGTAGGACACAAAAGGCCGTGTTGTAAGAGCGATACTTGGTGAGCGTGCAGGAGGAGGGTGACTCACTGAAGGAGGGAGAGGGTGTGGGGCAGGACAAGGGCAGCAACTGGAGGATATTTGCTGCCTGGGGGAGGACCCCTTTCGAGAGGTTCTGCTGAGTCTTCAGCTCTGAAAAGGCTGAAGGAGGAAAACGCCAGCTCAGCACTAAATCGGTGTGGAGGAGAGGAAGGGGAATGCCAGCTAAAAGAGGGGGAGCTCTGAGTCAAAGGACAGTGCTGTTGTCACATCAAACAGGGTGAATCTGGCCATTAAAAAATGCAGGCTAGAAAATAGAAAGGCAGCACAGGGGCAGAGTTCGGGGACAGCCTTTGAAACAGTCTGGGACACCAGAATCCAGGGTTCAGGGGGAGCTTGCTGCAGTCATCAATGCGTTGCATAACTGTAGAGAGGATCCTGCATGCCTCCAATGTGCTCACAAGGCTTGTTGCACCACGTTCACATTGCTTTTAATTAATTAATTAAGCCTGTGTTTCAAGGCTGCTTGCTGGTTGCCTGTAGAGGCCGGGAAGGATTCCTTCCCCCCCTCCCCCCCAGCCCCCACTTTGATGATTAACTTGGTTTCTGTGTCATTGGTTTTCGGGTTTTGTTTTCTTTCCCACCTCCTTTTCATGCACTTGGCCCAGCCTGAGATGGGGAAGTTGGGTGGGGCTGGCTGCACCTCTCGGGTGTCTGCTCAGCACTAAAACACCATCTCCAAATTTGGGATCAGGGAGGAATACTCCTCAGCTGGGTTGGCAGGGCCCACTGGAGACTTTTCACCATCTGCTGTAGGATGGCATATTCTCTTTGGCTCCTTGGGAACGTGGTCACTGGCAGTTTTCAGCCCCAGGAGGTGGGATTTCATGGATGGTTCCGCATCCAGACCTGGGAGATCATGATTCTGTTTTGCTTCAGCTTGTTTATAATCTTTCTAAAGTGCTGTGGGATCTTTGGGAACAAAGCATGTTACAAGAGAGGCACATTATTTATGTGAAATTGATAGTTTATATAACCTTATGGTTTGGGGGGCTGGAGAAGTACAATGAAACATTCAGTTTTATTTATGTTTTATTTATTCTTTAGTTATTCTGCAGCTGGCAGGACTGAATGTATTGATATCTGGAGAGCTGCAGGAGATTGCCCTCCTTCCCTGAAAAGATTTGGTCCTGAGGTGAAGGCTCCAGCAAGGGCTTAGAGCCCCCAGGATCTCTGTGTTCTCTCCTTTGAGGATGCTCTTTTTTCCCTGGTGCTTGGAAATTATAACTTTTAGCATAATTTGCTGCTGTCCCCAGCAGCAGGGATTCCTTTGTTAGTTCTGGTTCTCCATGGGGTTTGCACCTCAGGACAAAAATCCCCTGAACTCTGCAAAGCAGGGCGATGCTATCTCCATCCTAGGCCTCAGGCAGCTACAGCCTGCCAAAGCTGGAAAACATTGGTTTCCCAGAAAACTAGAGGCTGGAAACCCCCCAAAAACAGAGACCTTTTTTGTCCCTGCCCCATTGCTTAAAAACCTGTTTTCCCCTCTGGAGCTCATTTTACTGATCTGTGAGACACAATTCCAGCAGCTGAGCCGCTGAGGAGGTTTCTGGTGCGGGTGGGAAAGGCTCCCAGGGCACATCTGGGGCAGGGCTCCTCTCAGGTCCTTTCCTCCCCGAGTAGAGGGACAGTTTTGCTCCTTTTGAAGAGCTGTGCTGATCAAGCTGGTCATCCTGGGATCCTAGACTGGGGGAGAGGTGCTGTGGGACGGAGCCCAGGCTGGGGAAGGGGTGAGGGCACCACTGTGTGATGGGAGAGACTTGCCTGGTCTGTGCTCCAGGCAGGCTTGATGGCCAGGAACTGTGTGCCAGCGGAGCTGGAGGAAGCTCTGTGTGGTTGTGTGGTGGGTGATAAGAGGGTTTTAGAAGGAACAGCATCACTTGCTCCTCCTTGGTCTCCTTCTAAAGGTCTTCTTTCTCTGAGCTCCCACAGTTCCCTGTTGTTTCCCTGCTCTCCAAGCATCTGCGCTCTCCCAGCTCCCCTCTCAGTGCAGCCTCTGCCTTCCCAGAATCCAAGTCCCTGGTGAGGTCTGGGACGGGAGCTGACGGGATGTGTGTGACTCACAGTGCCCAGCCTGCAGAGAAAGTGGGGAAACACGCATGGATGGAGAGGAGCAGAACAAGGACAGGCAGGCAGAGAAGAAAAAGGACAGACAGCTATTAGTACAACCTACGAAATCCTCTGAAATCCTCTGTGTTTGGCAATATGAAGCCAAGCAGCCCTCCAGGCCGTGGTCTGGCAAGGGTAGGAGAAAACTGTGCATGGAGAAACACTCCTTGGAAGTGCGGCTCTGTCCCTCCCAAGGCCTCCAGGGTCACCAGCAGCCCAGCACGGAGGGAGGGAGAGCAGGACAGGGTGACTTGTGCCCTGAGAGAGCTCTGCAGGTCAGGCTGAGGAGGGGCAGCTGCTTCCTCCCCTTGTGCTGTGCTGGTGAGGGGCTGGGGGGTGACGGCAAGGTCACGGCTTTGTGGGATCAGCTCTGCTCAGTGGCTTCGTTGCTGAGAGCAAATCTTGTCTCCCCCACAAGTTTCTTCACCTCAGTGTCCTGAGTTGGATCCCAGAGTCCTGAGCCAGGCTCAGAGGGATGGGAGCCACCACCCACCCAGGGCAGCATCCCACAGATGTGGGAGAACCCCAGCAGCCAAGATCCTGCTTCCTGTATCTTCTGCCCTGTAGAGGGGGCAGAAAAAACCTCCATGAGAGGCTTTGTCTCTGCTTTGTCACACCAGGAGCCACCTGAGGAGCTGAGCCTGGCCTGGCTGGGCTGCCCTGCCCACGGGGAGGCTTTAGGGGAAGGCTCTGGGTGGGCTCCCTGTCATTGTTGGGTTCCTGGAAATCCAGAGGGAGGGAAAAGCCTGAGGAATGAGGCCACCACACACAGAAAAGGGCTGTGAGCTCAGCCCTTGTGTGTGGCTGCTCAGAGGAATTCTCATTCTGAAAAGCCCCTGGGAAGTTAAATCTGAAAACATGTTGGAACAAGGGAGCTTATTCACCCTGTGACTGAGCAAGACAAATATCCAGCCCGTGTGTGTTTATGTGTGTGTGTGCCTCTTGATTTACTCCCCTCTCCCCTTCCACTGGAAATACAGAATGAGAAAAAAATAGGACAGCAAAAGAAATATGAGACAGAGGTGAAGGGGGAGAGACCAAAGGGGAAAACACTGGGAAAAGAAGGGAGAATGAGCAAGAAAATCACAACAATTCTGGGAGAGAAATATAAAATCCAGATAAGAGAGTGAACCTGGGGCCTGAGCCTAACTTACTCATGGCAATAAATTCAGGGTAACGTGACAGAAGCCAAGGCAGGTTGAGGGTCAGGCCAGACCTGGGGGAAGGTTTTAGCATCCACCACTTACTCAGCAGCAGCAGCCTCAGCACTGTGCTGCCTTGTCTGGGCTTGCCTGCCCTTGGTCAGCATTATCCCTCTGCAGCCCAATCCCACCCCCTGGCTTTAGGGTGGTGGCAACTGCCTGGGAAAAACAACTGTGTCATGCCATCCCCTTTTCCAGGTGAAAACAACAGGATCAGCCGGCTGCAGGGAAGGCCAGCAAGGCTCCAGGAACAGGGTAGATTGGCTGCTGGCATTCAGATGGAGTGGGAGCAGGCAGTCCTGGACGCAGCTCGTCTTCCCAGGTCCCTTACCTGCTCCTGGCAGGGCCTCTCAGTGTCTGAGGCTTGGGAAGGGATCTGCAATTCTACAGGAGCATGTGGACACCGGCCCTGGCTTGCAGAAATGGGAGTGGGATTTGGCACCCAAGGAAGAGCAGTGTCTGATGGAAAATGTCTGATGTTTGCCTTGGAAAGGATGCGGGGACAGGCAGATCACAGCAGCTCTTACGTCAGTGGCACTGAGCTCATGGGCCTTCAGCACCTGTTTGTATCTTCTTCCAAGTCCATTGTTAAATGGCAGAGCTCAGACTCCACCTCTCAGAAAGCTCCCCCAGCTCTCTGCCCCAGCTCCTCAGATGCATCAGGACAGCCCAGAGCATCCCCTGCACCCCAAATCCCCCTCACAGCCTCCCTGTGACCAGCCCCCATCATCCTGCCAACTGCACTGGGGGTTCTTTGTTCCACTCCTACGCGGTCTGGTGGCAGAAAAAGCCATTCCCTGCTTCCCACCCGGCAAAACAAACCTCTGAAGGGTTTTCCAGCTCAAGGAACGCCCGCAGCAGGACCTAACTCAAAGTCAGGGGAGGTAATAAGCTCCTTGGTGGCACAGGTATTGCCACCTGCTGCATCCTTGCCTGGCCATCCTCTCACCTACCCCCTCAGGGCAGGGCTTTCTGCACTTGGTGGCAGCTCTGTCACCATAGTAGGAGCTGTGTGTGGTGAGTTACGTGCCCATAATTAGGTGCAGGGGAGCAGCCTGGATACCGGGAGCAGGGCAAGGGGCACATCCTGAGGCCAGGCATCCTCCTGGCAGCACTGCCAGCACCCCTGCCTGCTGGCCCTGCAGAACAGGGTGGCCCATCAGGCTGGAGAAGTCCTTTGCAGCTGCATGTGAGCTTTGGAAAGTGCCCAGCACCCAGAGGGCCCAAAAGCTGCCTCCCCCATTCCTGCCTCCCCACCTCGCTCCCTCCTGGCAGAGCCTGCTCCTCCAGCAGCGAGGCAGGATTTGGCCTCCTTGTAGGTGGCATGGTTGTGAAAGAGGGGAGAATCGTGGGGGAGATTCCCAGGCAGCTCTGAGCCGTGCAGGAGTGCCAAGGAGTGGAGAAGGGATGTTGCTGTGCACGGGCAGGGAACACCTGGAGCTTGGGCAACGCGGGGAGCTGCTGCTGCTGCGCTGGGAGCCTGGGGAGCACTGCTCGCTGGGCTTCATTACATTAATTGCGCCGAAGTTTGAGGCTCCATCAAGTCCCAGCACAGCCTAATGGAGCGTCATGGGGCTGGCTGGCACCCAGGGAGGGGAGCCAAGGGGGTGGAGGAAGATTTGGGTGAGGAAGCTGCAGCTCCCTCCTGGGACAGGGAAGGGCGCGCTCAGCTTTGCCTCCCATCCCTCTGTGCCCTCGGTGATCCTGCCCTCTGGGGGCACTTCCTCATGGCAGGGGGACACATTGCCACCCGAGGCACGACAGGAGTGCCCTCCTCAACTTGGCTGAACGTCTGCAGGGCTCACAGCCCCGTGGCAGTGGGGAGGGGAGGGAGGGCAGTGTTTGCCTGTGGACACACACGAGGGATGCCTTCGCCCCTCCGGAGGGGAGGGCACCCTGCTCACCACCAGCTAAGAGCAGCTGGTTTGTAAAAGGGTGTTTGGGAGGGATAATGGGCTGTTGGGCATTGCTGGAAGGTTTCCATGTCTCTCACCTGAGGCTTTAGTGCTCGGCTTTTCCTGGAGTCTGGAGTTTCCAGGTTTTTCACATCCTGCCTGTGCAGTGGGGGAAAATGGAGCAGTGAGTGGGGACATCCCTCCCAGTGCACTCTGAGTGACTTTAGTATAGAGCAGGACCCTCTGAGCATCCCAGTGGTGGGGGAGAGGACCCTCCAGGCTAGTTGGTGCAGCCTTACTGGCCATCCAAATTCTTCCTTCCCTCTGCCACACTTGGAAGCCTTCTCCCATCCTCTGCCCATCCCAGCTCCCCTTATCCATCCCCATGCCCTGCACCAGACTGTAAGTCCAGTTTAGAAGGACACATGAAATGTTTATTCCTCCTTCCTGGCTGTCTGCATCCATATGCCCACCCCACGGAGCATTCCAGTGATCTCCCAGACATCCTGCTTTGTGCCAGCACTTGGCTGGGAGGGTGTCACAGCTGCTGAGCCTAAATTTCCCCCCTCCGTGGTGTGGGACCGTGTGGATTCCCTGCTCCTGGGGCTTGTGTGCAAGCACTAGGGATGGAGAGAGGAGATGGACAGGGGAGATTAAGGTGGAGAGGGGAGATGGAGATGGAGAGAGATGAGAATGGGGAAATGGAGATGAACGGGGACATGAGGATGGAGAGGGGAGATGAAGATGGAGAGGGGAGATGAGGATGGAAAGGGGAGATGGAGAGCAGAAACAGGCATGGAGAGGGGAGATGGAGGCGGAGCTGAGGATGGGGAGCTGTGCCCCGCAGACGGGGTGTTGTGGGGCAGGGCACCCCGCACGGTTTGCCAGCCACTAGGTGTCCTCCGTGGCCCACACACGGGTGTCGGGGGCCCCAAAAATCCGGGCGTGTTGGAAAATCCCTCCGGGACACGACGGGTCCGTCCCACTCCACCTGCCCGTGCCGGCTGGGGTCGGATCGGGTGCCTGGGGCTGAGCAGGGGGGGAGTGGGGGTGGTGTTATCTCCATCCCAATCTTTGGTGGTGAGGTGGATGCCTGGACCTGCCCAGGGCTGCATCCCGGAGGGATGGGTCCATCCCTGGTGTCCCTGGGAGGAAGGGCCGTCCCCGTGCCCATAGTGAGGTCAGGGCACAGGACAGGACTGGTGCTTTCCTGGGTGTAATATTCCTGCCTTTCCTGCGCCTTGCCAGAAAGGTAAATCCACTGGCACTGAAACAGAGCCCTGGGGGACAGGAGAGCTGTTGAACCAGCCCCAAAGCACAGCAGGAGCCCGTGCTGGTCCCCATGTGCTGCTCCCCTAGTCCATGCCTGTCCTGCAGGTCCCTGGCAGGGTGGGTGCCTCCAGGATTCATTTCCAGCAGTACCAAGGCTCCCTGGGGGGGTGAACAGCACCTCTTCCCCTCCTCCTCCCTGCTGGAATGCCCCACATTAGCTGGGAAGGGATCGCTGGGTTTACAGCATGGAAAACATGCCAGATTCCATCCTGGGGGGAGAAAAACATGATCCGGGAAATCCCAGCGCTCCCAGTCCTGTTTCTCTGTCCTGGAAAGATCTTCTCCCTAAACCGCCTGAAAGAAATGCTCCAGGAGTATGTGCTGTTACCTCTGCAGGGAACCAGCAGGGTATTTCCCAAACACCTTGCAGAACACAGCCAGCAGCTTCCCATCATCCTTTTCCCTCCTCGTTGGAGTCACCAGTTCCTTCACTATCTTATCAGCACACTCATTATACCCTCAGAAACACCGTGTAAACATCCCCAGCAAACTGCTCTTGACGACAATTTCCTTGCCAAATAAGCCACTTCCCTGCTTTGAGTGATGGTTATGAGAGAGGGCTTTTTGTACCTGCTGCTGTTTGAACAAGTGAGAAGTAAATACAGCTCCTCTCTGGGAGCTCACACGTGCACCTGCTCGGGAGTTTCATCACAGGCAGAGGTAGGAAGGTGTCTGTGGGAACTGCTCATTAAAATACTGGCAGCTCATCACTGCTGCTTTGTTCAGTTCCTAACCTGGAATTTGGCTGAGGGAGGAAGATAACAGAGGCAGGAGCTGCCAAGGGAGGGTTTTTTTTTTCCTAGCCCAAGCTGTCAGGCAGTTGGGTTTACGTCTTATTCCAAAGGATGGCACCTCCAGTGGCACAGCATCTCTCATCTGTCAGCTGGGTACTGACACGGGCTGTGCCGGGAAGGGATTGTTTGTGCCGGGATCCCAAACCTGTGGGGCTGCTGGGCACCAGTGAGAGAGCAGAGAGCTGCTGTGCTAAGAGGAGATGACAGAACACCTCATGTCTTCAGCTCTCTCTGCTTTCATTCATTCCCTGCCACGGCTGCTGCGGGTTTTAGAACAGTCCTCAGGCTGCTCTGCTTCACAGAGGTAATGATGGAGACAGGCCAGGACTGCTGGGGAGTTCAAGTGCTCCCCGTGCTCTTCTTCAGTGTTTCAGCTCAGGCCCAGCCTAAGAGAGCCTGTTCAGCTTTGTCTGATGTTCCTCTCCCCTGAGTGACCCCGGCTGAGCCTGGCTGGAGCAGAGCCCGTGGCCTCCTTCCTCTCCTCTTCAGACAGAGAAAGAGGATGAGGAGGCAGTGAAAAAGAACAGAAAGCGAATTAGTCTCCCAGCTGGTATCAAAGCTTCCATGCAGCCATTCCAGAGGCCTGTCCAGCCCCTTCTCCCTTTACCACGTTGGCTGCAGACCCTCCCAGGGTGTCTGAGGAGCTGTGTTGTTCTCCGTGCTAGTTCCTTCCGTGGGCTGGGCTGGGATGTCTGTCCCACACGGGCACATTCCCACCCCTCTCCCTCTTCCCTCTGGCCTCGTATTTCACAAAGATATGGGGTTTTTTTTCCTTCCTTCCCTCGTGTAAATAACACCACATATGGCCCCAAACAGGGTGTTCAGCCAGCAAGGCTGCTCCTGACAGGAGCCAGAGCTAAGCTAGGCAAACAGTATCACTGAGCAGCCTGGCCTGGTGCCCACCTGAGCAGGCTGCAGGAAAGCTTTAAAGCTCAGGGAGAAACATCAGGAGGCGAAAGGGAAGATTTATTTTTTTAAAGAGGAACTCAAATGCAGATTAAAAGGAGAGGAAAGCAAATCCCCTTCGTGCGTGGATTGCTTTGTTTCTTGCAGTGCTGTAAATGATGCTGGAGCTCATTTCTTTATCATTTCGTGACACATTCAAACAAGGTGCTGGTGCATTGGATGCTTTGTGCTCTTGCCCTGTGTCCACATCAGCTCTTTGTACTTATACAGCAGCTGCAGGTTTTTAAGTCTGTTTTCTTGGAGCTGGAGGAATTAGAAGTGAGAGAGAAGGCAAAACCTTGTCTGTTCTGGTTTCAGCAGCTCCCTACTTCAGGGAACTGCATTTTATCAGCATTTGCAGCCCGTCCTGCTTTCCAGGCAGAGGATGTTTTACACCATGAGATTCAACTTGTCTCTGATGAGGTGCAGGAACAGCAGGAGGGCTGGAAACCTTGCCCTGAGACCAGACCTGAAATAATTACAATTCCCTGAAGGTATCTAGAGCAGAAGGGGCAATACAGAGCTTTATGGTGAGAATCCTCCAAGTCTTGACATGCTGCAAAAAGGATCTATAAGGCTTGAGATGAGTGAGGAAAGAAATCTGGGCTTATCCTGGCACTGTGCTGTGCATTCCCAGGGTCACACTGCGACGTGGACAGAGAGTCCTGCAAAATTATTCAGCTGATACAGACTGAGAAAGTGGGTTTTTACTCAGGAAGTGAGTCCCTTATTTAGCCTGAAAAATCAATGACACTAATAACAGTAAGGGCATATATTCTGGCACGTGAAAGAGGGTGAATTTCTTCACCACTTTGCAGTGAACCAGCAAGGGAAGGTATTGCCCTGGCCTGGCTGTTGATAAGCAGTGAGGGCATCGTACTGAGAAAGCAACCCTGGCCTCAGAGATTAACTGCTGATTCAATTAAAACGAAATGGAAAGGCAAACAAAGCCTGAAAATAAGGTCCTTGGTTTCAAATGGGCAAAAATCCTTGCTGGTTAAGAGGAATCCACAGGAATGAAAATTGGACTCGGGAGCTCAGAGGAGCAATTGCAGTTGTGATTTTTCTAAGGGAAAAAAAAAAAACAAAACAAAACAAAAAACAACAACCAGAGTTCAAAACGTTTGAGAGGTGGGGGGTGAGGACACCTTCCAAGGCAGGTTTCCAGCTCTAGCTGGATGAATAACCACCTCAAAAGGATGCTAACAGTCATCAGAATGCCTGCAAGGGATGGGGAAACAGCCCAGATCAGCAGAGAGCAGCCGTTCAGAGGTTGCTGTGTGGGGGAAATCAGAGCTGTCAAAAGCCAGGCTGAGTAACCTTGCAATGGAAACTAAAATAACCAGCCCCGAGTTCTTCAGGTGCAGAAAAAAAAAAAAAAAAAGCAGGGGAGGAAGGAAGAACTGGTGATGCTCTGCAATCAGCACGGGGTAGAGATTCAGGCAGCTCTAAATATTGCCTCAGAAGGGCTTAATCATCAGCGGGAAAAAGGGCTAAATGCAGGGCAAGTGAAGGCAGAGGTCTCACAGGGAAAGTGCCAAGTTCCTGGTAGAAACAAAACTCAGAGCTTGCTTTCTGGTGGCGGGGGGGATATAGGGGAATACCTGCTTCCCTCTGGCTCTGGAGAGTGGAGGAAATCACAGGTCCTTCAGCAGGGTTTTTAACTGCTCTGTGTCATCTCAGCACTATCACCAGAGCACCTAATTCAAGGTAGACAACTAAAAAGGGGGTGGAGTTGGGAGAAATTATTATAATGGCTACAGAAATGCTGCACAGAATGGTTTGGGTTGGAAGGACCTTAAAGATCATCTTGTTCCAACTCCTGCCATGGGCAGGGACACCTTCCACTAGCCCAGGTTGCTCCAAGCCCCGTCCAACCTGGCCTTGGACACTTCCAGGGATGGGGCAGCCACAGCTTCTCTGGGCAACCTGTGCCAGGGCCTCCCCACCCTCTCACAGCCAGAGCAAATTTTGCAGGAGAGAAGTGAAAATATTACACATAAATGGAAAATGAAATTAGCTGTGGACACCAAGGAGGGACTAGTTGTTTTTATTTTCAAAAATAATTTAACCTGTAGATAGAGCCCTGGGGGGGAGAGGGGGGAGCATCTCTCTAGCTTGCTTTAGGATGAAGCTTGAGCTAGTTTGATGTGATTTATCCGGGGACCACTGCAGCAGGTCAGAGCCCTGTTTCTGTGTCCTGCTCCATGGAGGACGTGGAGTTGTGACTCCACCTCTGAGATTATGAGGCCAGAGAGATGCCAGACATCCCTGCTGTCATTTCCAAGCCCAGCATATCCAGGTCTCCTCTGCTTCACTGCGCACACACACACACACACTCTCTGCCCCAACAGCTCCCAGTAACCCGAGTCTGTCCTTCCCCTTTCCCTTACTTTCCCTCCTCTTGCTCAGACACGTTGCTGAGGAGGCCAGAAGTCAGCCTTTGCTCCAGGAGGGAGCCCCTCGTGCTCCCAGCAGTGACACAGGGGGGAGAGGATCCAGCTGGCAAGGGCAGGAGGCTGGGAGAGGTGGCAGGGAAGGGGGGAGAGGTGGCAGGGAAGGGGGGAAAGGCGCAATGTGAGGGGAGAGAAAAAGTTAAGCGGAGAGAAAACGTTTTTGCCCCGATTTGTAAGAAATCTCTCCGCTGTCCTTTAGCAAATGTCTCCTGGTTCTGGAGCAGCTGCAGCCCCGAGCTACAGCCTGGAAGCAGGGGAAGATGAAAGCTAAGGAAGAGGTGGGAGAGGGCCCAAGTCTTGCTAAAGCAGCGGGATGTGAAAGCCGCAGCACTAACTGGCTGTCAGCGCTTCCCTCCTGCTCCCTGACACTTCCCTGGCAGCAGTTCTGAGCCCAGCTCCACTCCGAGCCTGCAGGAGAGGGAAGGGGCTGCAGGGGAGCAGCAAGGGAGGCAGCGGAGATGGAAAGGAGGGAAAGGGTGGAATGGGAGGGGAACTGTGCTGCTTGAAGTTTCCAGCAAGCCCTGCAGGCACCTCGGTGCCCAGCGGTGGCCAGGGACTGCAGAGAGCTCCCTCGGGGTGTGCCTTTGCCAGGCAGCAGTGTCTCCAGGGCTGCCTGCTCCAGATAAAAGCTTCCTCTCTTCCTCTCACCGCCTTGGCTGGCAGGAGCAGCTCAACTCCAGCGCCTGCGTCTCCTCTTGGCACCGGAGGAGCAGATGGGAAGATCTCCTCGCTCAGTTGGAAGAGTCTGTCCTGACTTTGGGGGTTTTTGTTCT
>VZRE01001179.1:407966-419900 GCA_013396775.1 Cephalopterus ornatus
CTGCTGCAGCTGGGCTGCTGTTTTCCCAGGGGAGCAGCCAGGGACACCCCCAGAGCCAGGGGCAGCTACAAGGGGTGTCTCTGAAGGAAGGGGAGACTTCTCTTCCACGGCCCAGGTGTGCTGCTAATGGTGCCACAAGCCTGCCTGGCATCAGTCCCCCTCTGTGCACCCCCCGTGTGCCTCCTGAGCTCTGCTCTCCGGCCTCTGCTCTGAGCAGGCAGAGCACAGCGTCCCTCCCTCCTGCTGTGCTTAGTGCCTCTTATCTCCAGCAAAAGGCATCTCTTTCCTCGCTAATATAGACAACACTGCCCTGACCCTCTTGTGGCTCCATCCCAGCCAGGAATTCGTGTTTCCCTGCCATCCTGGCCCGAGAGCTGTGAAGGGAATATAATGCGATTTCTCCCGCAGCGCGAGGAGCCGCTCAATTAATTCTGGGCTGCCGGTTTCCTTCCAGCAGCGCCCCACAAACAGCAGGATGGATTCTCTCAGGCCTGGCACTTGCCACTCGCAGGCTGCCCAGCCTGGAAGTGGTTGGCAGGGCAGCTACAAGCAGGACCATCTTGTTTTGTCCTTAGCCAAGCTCTGAGCTTCGTGCCACGGTGCCTTGGGCTCACAAAAGGGGCTTCCCGCTGGTAGCTTTGTCTTGCTCCAGCTCTTGTGCCCCCTTGCTGTCTTCTTTCATGCTCTTCTGCTCCCCTGAATCACTGGCTGATAGCACACTCTGTTTTTACTGCTCAGTGTGACTGAAAGGCGCATCCCAAACTCCAGAGTAACAGCTCGAGCCAAACCTCTCCAGCCTTTGGGGTATTCAAAATTCAGAGCCCAGCTCTTTGATGAGGGAGGGTCTGGAGCTCTGGGATTTGCGTATCCCTTTTTTTTTTTGGTGTAGCTTCTCAGAAAGTGCTGCTGATTTCTCTCACATGCCACGTAAGGAAAGGCAGAAGCGTCTTGCCTTTGATGCGCTGGAGAGAAGAAAATATTTCCCAGCTCTAAAAGCTTTTCAGCTTTTGCATTCCTGGTTTTCCCACCTCCTTAATGGGGGGAAGGCAAGTGAGGGGAGGCAAAGCAACAGGAGACTCTCGGACAGCTGCGATTTTTCACCAGAATCCGACAAACTTTGAGCTGGGTCATCAAAATGACACAGCAGCTCTGCTGGGCTGGGGGGAAGGAGAGTTTCCCAGCATGGGGGGCCTTGGGGAGCAGGGCTGGGGGAAGCCCCTTCTCTGAAATAACTGAGAGAGAGAGAAAAACAGAAACAAATTGGAAAGGCTGACCAGAGATATAGAAGATATTCCTCTGCAGTGCTGGTGCTGTGCCCAGCTGATGAGTTGCTGGGGTTTTTCACCCTGATCCGGGAGCAGGACAGGGGGTGTGTAAAGGGTCACCTGGAAGAGTTTGGTTTCCTTTGCTGGCCTTGTGCTTCTCCAGCTTTATCAGTCCCCCAGCAGTGCTGGAATTGAGGCCAGACGGGGAAGAGATTATTTATTTTATTCTGTTTTGCTCCATCCCACAAACGCCACATCAGCAGCGAGTGCAGGATGACCTCAATGAGGAACAGATTGTCCCTTGGCCTGTCTCCATCTCCCTGCCTCTGGGGAGAGCAGACAGGAGGACCTTGAGCTGGGAACATAAAGATAAAGGAGGGTGGACTGTTTCCAGGAGCCACACATTGGGATAACATCACCAGGGAGCCGCAGCAGAGTTTGGGAGCTGCAGAAGGGTTTGGGAACTGCAGCAGGGTTTGGGAACTGCAGAAGGTTTTGGGAACTGCAGAAGGGTTTGGGAACTGCAGAAGTGTTTGGGAGCAGCAGCAGGGTTTGGGAGCAGCAGCAGGATTTGGGAGCTGCAGCAGGATTTGGGAGCTGCAGCAGGATTTGGGAGCTGCAGGAGGGTTTGGGAACTGCAGAAGGGTTTGGGAACTGCAGAAGGGTTTGGGAACTGCAGCAGGATTTGGGAGCAGCAGAAGGATTTGGGAGCAGCAGAAGGATTTGGGAGCTATAGCAAGGTTTGGGAGCTGCAGGAGGGCCTAGGAGCAGAAGGAGGGACTGCAGGAATGGGCACAGGAGGGATTTGACTCCCTCCACTCTAGTTTGATGGCTTTTTGGCAGCGCCCAGCCAAGATTTACAGCAAGTGTTAGTCAAGAGCTGTGCTCAGTGCAGAAGCTGCTCTGTGAGCTGGACCTGAGGTGCTTTCGCTGTGCCTCAGGCTGGTCTGCACAGCACTTGTCCTCCTGTAGCCACCAGAAAGGCTTTAGTGACAGCACAGTGAGTGTTTGATGCCTTCAGGGCTTCTGTTTGCTGACTGGATCCGCACGATTGTTTCACATCTGTGTGCAATACCGACTGCAGCCACCTCAGCAAAGAGCAGGCTGAGAAACAGCCTGGTGGTGAATCCCAGCTCAGCCCCGGGGCTGGAGCCAGCTTCTGTTTGCTCTCTGTGAATCCTCAGAGCCAGCCACTGCCCCCCAAATGCCCCCAGGGACCAGAACTGCCCCTCACACCTCATTCCAGGGCAGGAATAGCTGCAGAGAGAAAACCCTTCTCGGTGTAAAAGTGCACAAATCGAGCCCAGAAGGATAACTCTGGTGACCTCTATGATTTATCCCATCAACACAGACTGCAGCTGAGGCTTTTTGCTGTTCCCAAAGAACTGGGAGGGTCATTGGCAGCCAAGGGAAAGCAGGAGGCATCCAGGTGCCACTGCGGGGAGTTCAGCGTGGATTTGGTGTGTCACCTGTAGCTGGTAGTCACCAGACCTATTTCCCAATTTCCAGCTCATTCAGTAATTCCAAGTGTCTCATTCCTTCCAGCCTGGGCTAAATCAGGCCTGGATTTAGGTGACGCTGATGGGCTGCCCAGTCCTTGATTCCAGGAAATGGGTTCTGTGGGGTTTGGCTGGAGGAACCTTAAACCAGAGGTGGGCTACAAAGAGCTTGTTTGGCCACTGGCCTGGTCATGCCCAGCTGTTTAACCTGCTGAGCCCCACGACTGTGAGAAGAATATAATATAATATGATATAATATAAGTTTACAAAACTATTTCCAGTGAGTTTTAAGACCACATTGACACGGAATGCTGTCCACAAGTGTCCCTCTGTCCACAGACATTTAGACATTAAAATAGACATTTTAGTTATTTTCGGGGGGGGGGGGGGTTTTAAGCTGTTTGATTCAGTGGATTTGTAAGTCCAGCACGCTGCTGAATCGTACACTAATGTCTCAGGAAAGCACAGGAAATATTTCCAGCTTAATCTGCAAGAAAAATATTTGCATTTCCCTCCAGGCTGATTTCTAACATAAATTGTTGGGGTTGGGGTTTTGGGGATGGGGGTTGATGCTTTCCAGTAAGTTTCCATAAAATAGATATTTTCCTTTGCTCTGGAAAAAAAAAAATGAAATGCAGACCACTGCAGATGCTCAAGTGCCAAATGACTTTCAAGCACAGGAAAATGTTGGAATCGTAACTATAAAACATATGGCACTCTGCTTTGGGGTAAGATTGCAAGGGAAAAGCACAATTGTAAAGCTGAACTGAGGATGTTTTATTATTCAGGATGTACAGGCTTTCTTTTAGCTAAAGGAAGGCAGAATTTTGAGCAGATCTGGCTGTTTTCTGAAATGGATTTTTTCCAAAAGACAAACAGCCTTATAAATTATTTGTATTGTAGCTGTATTAGGTCAATCATTTCAATTATTGGGTCAATCATTACATTACTTACATGGAAACCAAAGGATCCTTAAGGATTTATTTTATGTGCAAGTGGGTGAAAATGGATACTGCCAAGGAGATTTTTTCCAGTTTAAGACAAAAATAGCCCCCGCTGTCTCTTGTCTGCAAACAGCAGATTTGGGACAGTTCTGCCTTTAAACATGAGAGGTGAAGGGGGGAGGTGGAAAAAAAAATCCCCAAATACTGTATTTTTTTTTTTTCTTGTTGCTTCGGCGTATACAGGAAAGTTTGGGATGGGAATGAGCCTCCCTGGGGGAGGAATTTCATGCAGGGCTGACTCTGCTCTTCTCCCCGTGTCTGCAGGGAGCTGGACCCCTCTGGAAGTCAGGGGAGGGGGGAAAGCCACCAACCACCCAACAGCTCACCCTCCCACTGCTCCTGAGGGGCCCATCCCTGTACATCCCTGGGCACCCGCCTCCAGCACCTGGAAAACCCTGCCCAAGCTGTTCCTGACCTCTTGCTTCGGGCTGGCATTGCTCCCAACCCCTCCTGACTGCTCTGAGGGTCCCCCCTCGACCAGGGGCTGCCTCCCCCAGCCCCCACTGCTGCCTCAGGTGGGATCCGCTGGGATGAGTGCGTTCAGCTCTGCAGGGATTAGGCTCATTCCCACGAATTCCCGCTCAGCTGAGCAGCCCCGGAGCTCCCAGGGACCTGGGGCCGTGGTTCCCCACTCATTACCTTCACCACGTTGCATTTACCCCACGGAACCGTCCCCGCTTTGCTTCCCTGCCATCCATGGAATGTGGGGCAGAAACAAAGCTTGGGATTCAGCGTCGGGCTGGGAGAGGAGAAGCTTTCCTGAGCCCTTTGCAGCTGGAGCACAGCACCTCATTAACCTTGGTTTATTCTCTGGAGCTGCAGGTGGTTTTATTGCTCAAGTCGGTCCCTCTCTTCAGCTCTTCTCATCTTCCGTGGGCCGTGATTCTTTGGGAAATGTCCGTTTTATAAATCACTTTAATTAGTTTGGGATCGTTCTGTTGTATTTATATCACTTGATTTAGGGGTCAGGTTGCTTCTGTTACATCTTATATATTGCTTTGATTTTTATTTATGGCGTTTCTAGTGCATTTGTACTGCTTTCCTTGGATGGATATCATTTTGGCTGGATTTACAGTGTGTTTCTCCTGTTAGATTTATATCACTTTAATTAGATTTATATCCTTTTAGAATTTGAGGGCTTCACTTAGATTTATAATATCTCTTATACTCAGCTTGTCTTGCATGGAAAATTCACATCCTTTTTGTTTTAATGGATATTGCTCAACTCCACACTGATGGTGCTGTATCTAGTCTTTGATCAGCTTCCCAATTAGAAACACGAAGCAAGAACTCACCACCTGGGGTTTTTTTCCCCCCGTAATTTCCACAGGAATTTGATTTAAATCAACCTCTTCCAAGTCAGCACCAGCAGGGCCGTGGTGGAGAACATCCCAGTGACTGGATTCCTCGTGAGGGGAAGGACAGTTAGTGAGATGCCACTTTGATTCACAGAGTCATGGAATGGTTTGTGTTGGAAGAGACATTAAAGATCCTTTCCTACATCAGAAGCTGTCCCCGAGGGCTGTTATTTCAGATGTTCACAGCAAGAGATTTGGTTGCTTTCCTGGGAATATGGGATTTGGGGCTCAGTTGGAGGGCAGGACACTGCTGCTCCCAGACCTTTCCCAGTTTTACCTCCAGACCGAGCTGATGGACTTTAACTAACATTAATTAACCTCCTGAATCTCTTCATTCCCGAAATACAGCAGGGACCTTACTGTGTTCCCAGGGATGTTAAAAGCTTATGAGACACCATTCCCACAGCTGTGGTGTTGGGGCACCTGGGGCTTGGCTGTGTGAGGTACCTGCCGACCAAAGAGCATCCCATCCCAGAGGGTTCCAGGTGCTTTCCATCCCTGCAAATGGCAGGAAGGTTTTCCCTCTGTTCACTGTGACTGCTTGAGAACAGCTTTTCACGGAATCCCACAATGGTTCGAGTTGGAAGGGACCCTAAAACTCACCCAGTCCCACCCCCTGCCATGGGCAGGGACACCTTCCACTAACCCAAGTGGCTCCAAGCCCTGTCCAACCTGGCCTTGGACACTTCCAGGGATGGAGGGAGAGTTTCAGAAGACTTTTTCAGTGGATTTTAATGGGATTCCTGTATTTCTACTGAATTTGGGGGCTGAGTTCAGGAAATGGAAAGGAAAAGGTTTTTCACCTACTAACACCTTCCTCCTACCCTGTCCCTCTTTTTCTCTCTCTGACCTCCCCCCCTCTGTGTTTATTCCCTCTGGGAACGGGACATGAAGCAGAGAGGGAGGCCAGGAATGTGTTACAGAATGCCTTCTGTTTGCTAGTTGAATCCAGATGTTAAGGGAAGAAGCAGCAGTTGTGTGAGAGGGACAGAAAAAGGCTGGAGCAGGAAAAAATAAGGAGCACCAAAATTTCCCTCCCAGTTAAACACAAAAGGAATGTGAATTCACCTCTTCAGGTACAACTTCAGCCCCCAGCAGGGGACAGAAGCTGGTCCAAAGGGACACTTTCCAAAACTCCAGTGCCAGGGAAGGCACCCAGAGCCCGTGCTCAGCCCTGAACCTGCTCCACGGAGTAGCTCTTACTCATCTCAGGAGCTGTGGGACAGGGCTGGCCACGAGACAGATTTTTCCAACCATTTCCTAGCAGTTCCCAAATCTTCACCATCGGTGGGAACTCTGGAGTGTCTCCTGACAGTCCAGACTTTCCCCCATCGTGCTTCCAGCTCTCAAGGCCTTTCCAAGGAAGGGCAGCCCGGATCCTGGCTGGGGGCTGGGTGGTCTCCACCAGCTCCCACGGTTCCGGGTTTCTCTCTTGGGACCCCTCTGGGGGATCCTCACCTGTATTGAGTGCTGTGGCTTCAGGGGGGTTACTTCTGTGGCTTTTCCCTCTTCCACCCTGGTTGTGAACCAGGTCACACCAACCGTGGCAGGAACAGGCTCATGCTCTTGAGTCTCCTCTCATTAATTTATCCGGGAGAAAAGGGGCACAACCCCTCCTGCACACGCCAAGAAACATTCCAACTGCTGTCCTCCCCCCTTCCTCTGCCTTTCTCATCCCCCCTGCAGCTGCATCCAGCCTCTGCTTAAATGAGCATGGAATCCCAATTAATGTGCA
The DNA here is from genome assembly GCA_013396775.1 of Cephalopterus ornatus. Classification (NCBI taxonomy): domain Eukaryota; kingdom Metazoa; phylum Chordata; class Aves; order Passeriformes; family Cotingidae; genus Cephalopterus; species Cephalopterus ornatus. The sequence continues at coordinate 414,828 of VZRE01001179.1, forward strand.
TCTAATCAGGACATCAGCAGCTCTGGACAAGCATCTGCAGCAGCTTTAGGGGGCTGAGCAACTTCCCAGTGCTCTGCCACCGGGGCCTGTTCATTTAATTACACCCAGGCTGCTGTGCTGCTCAACCTTTTAATTGCCCAGGACAGAGAATAGGGTGGTAACCAGGTCAGAGCTAGAAATTGCTGGGCATTGTTTTAAGACAGTAAAGCTGTTTTTAACCACCATTCACAAGCCTTGGTTTATGTAATTGCCAAGGAAAGGAGGGCATTCAGGAGGGGCAGCAGGGAACACTCAAAAGGGATGGCTGAATTGTTTTTAATTAATGAAAAATGACTTGAAGTCTGATTCCTTTCTGTAACAGTAAGATCTCAACTGAGCACCACGACACAAATCCTTTCCCAGAGCTTCAGATCAAGCCATAGGTCCTTGGTAGTAATATTCCTGATAATAGCTGGGATTTAGTCTACGAGTTGGGGGACTGAGAGAGTAAGGAAAAAAAATCCAATTAACTCTCCCAGAGCTCTTTTAGTTCTGTAGTGCTGGGAACAATAGTAAATAGCAGGTTTTTATGTGTTCAGATCCCCAAAATAGTTGCCCTGATTGAATCCTTCAAAAAGCACTGATGATTCTTTCATGTAGCTTTAAAAGTAGAGTTTGGCAGGAAAATGAAGGATGGAAGATTAAAGAGATCAAGGCAGAACATTTGGGGCTGATCCCTGACCTCAGTTACACCAACTTCAGTTGAGATTAACACCCGTGTAAATAAAATGAGAGACTTGGGAACTGAGCAGGGAGTAAAAGCTTGGTTTTGGCTGATTTTAATTTAGAAGACTGAGACCTTCCAGGCTGATCTGGGTGGGTTTTTCAGAGCACAACCAAAAGCCTGGTTTTCCTCCCCCTTGGCTTCACGTTCCTGCCCTGAAGTCCCTGGGTGTGAGCGCTCAGGCAGAGTGCTGGAAGGAGAAGCCTTGCCTGGGCTTAGTGACCTGATCAGGGCACGGCCCTGATGCAAGGATGGGATGTGTCCTGGGGTCCTGCTCAGCTCTGCAGCCCCTGGGATGAGTGAACTGCAGTGTTTTCCCTGCTGGAAAGCCCAGCAGGAAAGCTGTCCATGGCTCCCACAGAAATCCATCACCCCAGGAGCGCAGGGAAGGCCCCTCAAGCCCCTGTTCTGTCTCCATCCAACTCCATCCTGCTTCCCAGCAGCAGCAGGGTCAGGATCTTTCAGCAGGGTCGGGATCTTGCTCTTCCCATGGCAGTATGTGGGCAATCCTGGTCTGTCAGAAGTGGGTATAAACCTCTTGCATTGACCCAACAGGTGGATGCAGCAGATTTGGTCCTTGCTCCATCCATCTCCTCCACACCTTAATGAAGGCTAGGGTGCTGTGTGCAGTTCGTCAGGCACAGCCCAATTAACCCCCTTGCAGGGGGAGGGCTGAGGCTGGGCATTTAAGGCTCGGTGTTGCTTTTAGGGCCCCAGCAGCTGGGCATGGCACAGACCTTCAGAGGGTGCCCCTGCCTGGATGCGTCCCTTCCCTGAGAGCCAGAGCTTCCCGCACGGAATTCCTGTTCACAGACTCCATGGTGCCAGAGGCAAAGGCAACTTGAAATGGCAAAACAAGGCCTTTATGAAGAAGCAGAGACAATTTGGAGGACCTGGAGCTTCTTGGGAAGCGCTGTGGTTGTTGACTCAGCAGTCTGAGGGGAACCACGCCGGCGTGTTCCTGCAACAGCAGAGCTGTGTGGGGGACCGAGACCAGCTGAGGTCTGGAAGAGGTGTGGTGCTGCACCTGCATGGAACCCCCCTGCAGCCCTGAGGCACCCCATCCGGGCAGGGCAGAGGGTGGGAAGGGTGTGTTTTGCCCCTCCAAAGACAAGGAGTCACTCGCAGCAGAGCAGTTCCCAGCAAGCTGCTCTTCAGCCTCCCACAGCCCAGCTCCCTGCTGAGTTCCACAGGTTGTTTCTTAGAAATAAGCAGCTCATTCACAACAAACATCCTCACCCTTTGATGTGCCCGTGGTGCTGTTGTTGTGGTGTTTAAAATGCTTTGGTTTCATGCTCCTAATAAGCAAACTGGCCGTAGAGTCTTACTGTAAGTTGCTGAGAAAGTGGCATTAATTATTGCTCTCTCCTCCACGGGAGGGGAAACTTTGGATGCTAATGGCCTCTGGAGTATTGACTGATTACTCACATTGGGGTGAAACAGCACCTTCACTCTCTTTGCTCTTAAAAGCTCCTGTGTTCAGGGCAGGAAACATCCTAGACCATATAAGAGAGAGTTGCAGCAGGTTTTGGAGTAAGAGGGGAAAGGATTTTTTTATTATGATTATTATTTTATTTTTGGGGGCAAGGGAGTGACACAGCACAGCTCAGATGTATTCCTGGAATGGGGGAAGAGGAGGATGGTGCAGGTATTTATTCCTCATCCCTGACAGCAGGCACACAACAACAAGTGGGTGGCAAGTGGTGAAGACAGGGGTGGCTACAAACATTTCTGTTTGCCTGGTAAACCTGCATGAAAGGGAGGCAGGGCTCTTGCAAAAAGTTTACCCACAGAGCCTTGTGTGGATGCTACAGCACTTCTGCTTCTGTTTTTCCCTGAGCTCTGAGCTCTTACAGCAAGTCTTTGAGTCCAATTTTAGTGGACATCAATCCCTTCCTGGTTTTCCAAGGCACCCGTGTGACACTGAGCTGCTGTAAATGAAGTTCTGAGGTGAGGAAGAGGGAATGAAGATTTGTAGCTTGGCCAAATATTAGTGGTTTTCCCCAAGGGATGACAGAGGCACCAAGGCAAACCCTGTGTCAGATTGTAATTCCCTGCTCCCACGCACTGGAACTTCACAACAAAGCACACTGAGGAGTGTTTTCTTTTAACAGCATATTTTTTTCCTTAACCTTGTTCTCAGTCGTGGCTGAGGTATTTTAATGGAAGTTTCCTCCCAGTAAAAGACTGCAATGTGCTCACATACCAGAAAATCTTGGCCCAGATCATTAACATTCAGGAAAATTAAAGGCAACTGATCCTGCAATGGGTACACTGAGTGTGAGATGTGTTTCACCTCAGCTGCAGTTCAGAAAAGACACTCCATGCATTAAGAGCAAACAGTGAAGACAGAAGAGGCTGACTGACACCAGTGAAGTATTGCTTCAGTCGCTGTCCCCAAGTCTTTGAGGTGTTCTTGCTCTTCAGTAATCCCCAGTGTCACCTGCTGACCAGTCTGCCCCTTCCACTGGGCAGCTTCCAGTGTCTTTCAAACCTCAGCAAAGTTCTGCCCCTCCCCGTGCCCCCTGCTTGCTTTTCTCTTCAGGATTTCTTGTCTTGCACATTCGTTTTTGGGGCTGGGATCACGTCCACCGTGCCCAGGTCAGAGCTGTGCCCTGCTCAAATTGCAGTCTGCAGGACTTGAGCGTTCCTGGTGAGCTGCTGAGCCTTGGGAAGAGCTCTCTGAGCCAGCCTGAGTTCCTCTGCTCTAGGAACTAGCAGGAGAAGAATAGCATCACTTACTCCAAGCCAGCTTTGCTGCTCAGCAGCACAGTGGGGGACAGACTGGAATTACCTCTCCCACCCCAGGATTCACAGTGGGCACTGCTCAAACCTGCAGCTGGGGGAGAACATTCCCACAGAGGTGTGGAGCTGCAGGGAGCACAGCCTGATGTCCCACCATCCCTTATCCCCCCGCACTGACACGGGATCTCTCTGTGCCCTGGTCCTCGGGGTTCAGTTGGGAGCTGATGGACCCAGTGCCACAGGGATGTGGATTCCAAGTTTGGGCCTTTGGACTGGAAGCCCTCCAAGGGTTCTTTGTGCCCACTGCCCTCGTGGCACTCTTCCTTCCAGCCCCTCCTGTCTTTTTGCATAATCTCCTCTGAATAAATTCCCTGTGAGTGGGGCCTTCTCCTTTGCAGCCTTTGTCCTGAGGATCTGCCTTCCTGTGGCTTCCTACCTTGTGGGCCCTCCCTCTCTTTTTGTATCCGAGCTGAGCCACTGCTTTTCTCCCCCTGCCCCGTTTTCGCCTCTTAATTTTTTCTTCTCTTATTTTTAGCGCTGCTGTTGTCCTGAAAAGCACTTCAAGGAGCCAATTTGCTGGAGGGAAGCTGTGAAAATTTAGGGTTAAAACTTGTGTGAGGTCACACAAAAAAGCACTATTTGGACAAGAGTGATCTCTCTGCCTGGAAGCGTGGCTTTAAATGGTTGTTTCTATTTATTTCTGTGCTTCTCCTGCAAAGCTCTTTCTCTGGGGGCCCTGATCCTGCTGCCACAGTGACCTTTGTGTTTGCAGAGAGACCTTTTGAAATCAAAGGGGCCCTTCAGCAGCATCTGCCCATCTGGAAGTGATCACAGAACAGGGTGGGTGGAGGGCAGGCTGGAAGCATTTTGAGCGTGAACTGCGGAGTCTGAAGTGACCCAGGCCCCACAGGCCTTGTGAGGGAAACTCCAAAGGGGTCTGTGTTGCATCCTCAGGCGCAGGGATGAATGCAGCGTGGCTCACACCAGACCTGTGGCACCGTGAGAGCCTGAGCAATCCTGCCAGCGTCGTTTGATTTGCAACAACCACCCGCTCAGAGGGCACTGAGTGTATTTGGTCGTGGCTAAAACACAGCTAGGGGTGTGCAGGGCCAGGCTGGATCCAGCTCTGAGGGAAGGTGTCCCTGCCCGTGGGGATGATCATCTTTAAGGTCCCTTCAAACCCAAACCATTCTGTGATGTGTGCAGGTGAGGGAGCTGGGCTCTGTGGGAACGCTGCCCTCTCATCTCCTTCCCAGTTTGTGGCCAGCTGGGTACCCGGGGAAAACAGAACGCAGAGGGCGTGTGGGAGAGCCCTGGAGTGGGCAGGAACAAACCCCCTCTCCGTCCCTCCCGGCGGGCAAGGAGCGAGCGGGATGTGCGGGAATGGGGCTAGACAACAGATCCGTGTGTGCAGAGCCGGGATTCCGCACAATGGACCCGTGTGTGCGGGGATGGGGCTCCGGATAACTGATCCGTGTGTGCGGGGATGGGACCCCGGATAATAGATCCGTGTGTGCGGGGATGGGGCTCCGGATAATGGATCCGTGTGTGCGGGGATGGGGCTC
>VZRE01001179.1:420568-436839 GCA_013396775.1 Cephalopterus ornatus
GACAGCGGGGCCGACTGCGTCAGCCTGGAGCTGAGGGCGGCGGACGGGGCGCTCGTCACGCTCACGGCTGATTTCAGACAGGTACGGGGCCGAGGGGAGCATCCCCGCGGGGTACCGCGGGTACCGCGGGGCAGGGATGCGCCGAGCGGCCGCCGGCCGCTCCGGGGCTCCCTCGGTGATTCCCGGAGGAGATGAAAGGCAGAGGGATGGGAGCGCTGGCCCCTGGCACCGCGCGGGTCACGGCTCTGTGAGTGCTTTTTGTGGGATGAGCGGTCCTTCCCCTCCTCCCTCCAGGCTGGGATGGACTCGAAATCTGGGGGTTCCAGGGGCCACAACTGTTCCATCAGGAAAGGGAGGCGGTGATCCCGCGCTAAGAAGAAGCCAGGATGACCACGGGGCGATGTGCTGGGGAAGGGTCCAGGCAGGCAGAGAGCGGGAGCTGGCAGGACAGGCACGTGTAGGGGAAACTCCGTCCATCCTCACTCACGGGTCTTTGTTTGAGGTCTCCGCAGAGCACAGCTCCGAGCCGGTGAACCAGGCTTGCTGTCCCTGCTGGTGTCACACCTGTGACCTGGGCTGCCTCCGTACTGGTGAAAGGTCCCGGTGGGATGGGTGGCAGTTTCCCTGCAGCCGGCTGACCCCGGCAGCCCTGTTTCTCGTTGTGAACAGCACAGCTTTGCATGGTTCTGCATAGTTTTGCGTGGCAGGCTCGGCACAGCTGGGCACGGAGCAGGGTCAGGGCAGGAGAGTCTGCAAAGGGAGATCTCGGCTTCCTGGCTCCGGGATGGGGGTGTCCCTGCTCTGCTGTATCTCTGGGATGTCTCTCTCCACGATGCCGTGGGGTATAGTTAGTTCCTTAGGTGAGCTCCTGCTGTCTTTGGGAGCTCGTGTGTGTGTGGGGTGGGAAGTGTTTGACTGACAGCTGTCTGTGGGGCTGACAACACCCTCTCCCCCCAGCCCAGAGTGCCACAGGTGGCCTCTCTGCGGGCAGGTGATGCTGGCTGAGCTGGAGCCCAAAATCCCACACTTCTCAGTGGCTCCTTGGCCAGCGTGGAGCATTCCAAGCCTGGCTGGATGCAGTGAACTTCCTATTGCTCAGAGAGGAGCACTGCTTGCAGCCGTGTGGGTGGCACGGCTTTGTGGGTGCCACGGCTGTATTATCTTGTTCCAACCCCCCTTTCACACTGTTTGCTCAGGTGGACTTTGGTTTGCAGCAGGAGGAAGCTCAGACCCATGAGACAGGAAGGTGGTGTGTCCCAACCTGCTGTGAACCTTGGAGCCTTTTGCCAGGGGTTGTTCTGGTGTCTCTGCCCCTTTCAGCTGCACTCCTTGCAACCTCCTGGGGTCCCCTCTTCCATCTGGGGAGGTGCAGGGGCAAGCCCACCTCCCTTTGAGATGGCAGCAGAAGCCATGGAGATTTTGGAAGCAATGGCATGTTCCAAGTACTCCAGCACATGTGCTGGGAAGCGGCGCCATGGCTCCTATTAAAAAAACAATATTAAAACGTTACAAGAAGACATGGCCCAGCAGGGAAGTTAAGGGAATGAGGAAGGGCTCTCAAGCCTGCAGATTGCAAACTTGCACATTGCAATGTATTCCCAAGCAATGCAAATCCAAACTCATTACAGATCCTCTAGGTAGGCCCTTTGGGAGCCTGGGATGTGACCTGGGGACTGCTGGTGCCCTGAGGGGCTGATTTTTTATTTTTTTCAGCATTTTTCACTTGCTTCAGCTCTTCTGGAGAGCTCAGATCTCATCCACAAACCCAGCAGAGTGCGTGCTATCTCTTCTCTGGCTCTCATCCTTATTATAGTCGAGCTGCTTCTGGGTTTGGGTTCTCTGAAGGCTCCAGTCTGTTAAATCGTCAGCTCCATGCATCCCCTCAGCTCCTGCTGGAAACACACAGATGGTCCCTGGAAGGCTTTGCAAGCCTCGGACTCGCAGGAGCGCATTCCTCATCTTCAGTTTCAGAGCAGTTGGGAACTGGCTCTCTCTGCTTCGTGGCTTTGCTGGAAAAATAGCTGAAAAAAGCCAGGAAATCATAGAGGAGCGGGGAGCTGGCTGTGCAGTGAGTAATGGGCTGAGCAGGCAGCAGCCTGGCCAGGCTTCCCCCTCTGCACCCGGGCAGTTCCCCGTGCTGAGCTGCTGCTCATCTCTCCAGAATTGCACAACTTCTCCTCTCCGGTGAAGGTCGTGGGGCTGGTTCTGAGTGTTCACAGAAGCAGCTGGGGTTATTGCCCTGCTGCCCCGAGCCAGATTGTGTGGCTGTGCTGTGGCCAGGATGCTGGGGTTTTTCCACAAATGATTTTTCCACTTCCCTGGCTCACACTGCAGGGGGTTAGTCCAAAAGGCAGGTTTTTATTTTTTTTTCTTTTTTTTCCTCCTCTCTGCTGGCAATTTGTGGTTGCCAGACCAGGGGCTGGAGAAGAAAGGAGCTAAATGAGATCACTGTTCGTTGCTTTCCTCTGACACTGGTGGGATTTGAGCAGTGCCTGAGGCTTCCACAGAGCTCTGGGATTTTTATTTCTCTTCCACCCCTGCTTCCCCTCCAGAGGAGGAGTTGTGTCCTCAGAGCACACCAGGTTTTTTCCTCTTTAGTGCAGCACATACTGGTCAGTGAGAGTCCAAGCTGGGACTTGGTGTTTTCTGGGCAGTGCAACAATGACCATTTATATCACATTTGCAAGAATGTGATGAAAGCGCTTATTTTTCTGCATAGTAGGGGGGGAAAAATAGTAATAAAACAGTGAAGGGGGACAGCAACCCTAAATGTTGTATCTAATCTGAAGAGCACAATCTTGCCCGTTGTTAAAAATGGCCTGAGAACAAAGTGGGTGGTTTTATTTCAAGGTCAGCACGAAGATGCAGAAAAGTTTCTTTTCCCTTTTGATTGCTGGAAAAGTTGAGTTGGAAACACAAGGGAGCAAGTCTGGGTGATGGTATTTTAACACTTGCCCTGCCAGTCCATCCAGGGTCCTTGTTGACAAGGCTGATGTTGTGTGGTATTTTGGTGTGCTGTTTTCAGAATTTCCTTATGTCGAGGGGCCATTGTGTTTGTTGACAGATGACCAGGTGATATAGGAAAGCATCAGCCCAAGATGGTATCTGTGTGATTGGGAAAGCAGACTGTTCTCTGGAGGGGTACCAAAAATAGAAAGGGAGGGTCCTTCAGGGCAGGGGGGATGGGGTGGCCTCGTTAAAACGCGGTGCTCTTTGTTACTCTGACCTGTAGAATCTTACGGTTGTAAAAATGTGCTTTTTTTTCCCCCCGCCCCCTCTCCCAGCACATCTTTGATTCACCCTGAATATGAGGCAACACACCAAAGTGACTTCATTCTAGCGAGAGGGGGTTAAAAAACATAATCCCCGCCCACTCAGGGTAACTCAGCTGGACCCCCAGTGTGGATGCAGGAACAAGCTCTGTGTGCTGTCCAAGCACGTGGAATTCTGTCCAGCTGTGGCTGTTCCCTGGGGCCCTGACCACAGCCAAGGCTGCTGACAGGGCACAGCACTGGGCCCAGGAGGACTGGTGTCACCCTGTGTCCCCTGCAGCACATCCCCTCTGCCTGTCCCCCCTGCTCGGGGCAGCCACATGACAGCAGAGACAAAAGTGGGTCCCACAGCAGCACTGATGGCCTTTTGGGTGGGGGGGGAAATGTTAGCAGGAAAGCTGAATGGGTTGCAGGGAGGAAGGCATTGAAATGATTAATTTCCCTGGGAACTGGATTGCTCCACTCCAAGTGGAGGGATCTGGACCACACAGGCTTGTGAGTCCCTGCTGGATAAACCCTGAACATGGGGGTTGGCTTGTTCTCACCCCCCAGATGCCAGTCCCTGGCTGAGGACAGCACGAGGAGGGGAGAACTTGGATGGTTTCCGTGCTCCTCCTTGCAGGCCGGTCTTTGCTGGAAGTCCCTTTGGTAGGCACAGGGTTGTTGGGAGCTTGGAGCACTGATTTCCTCCCTTTCGGAAGGAGGAGCTGCTCCCCCCTTGCTGTGAGGGCCCAGCCTGTGGTTACCTGCAGTGCCACAGAACTGTTACACCAAGTGTTCGTCCCTCAAATGCAAACAGGAGATGAACTGTCCCTGCCACAGGAGTGCAGGTCAGGGCCAAGGATTCCCAACGCCCCCGCGGTGAGTTCACCTGGAGAGTCCCCACAAGGCTCTGCTGGGACTTGTTCCCTGCTGGGAAATTTTGCAGAAACCCAGAGGTTGAGGGTGCTGTTTGCTGCCTTGGCTGGGTACCCACCTTGGCACTGATTCACTCTGCTCCTGCTGCCGGGAAAGAGGTGAGGTGGCTGAGGGGGGAGAAGGTGCTCCCCGAGGAGGAGAAACTTCAGTGGCTCTTTCCATGTGAGATATTTTTTAGGTGATATGCTTTGGTTCTTGCTCCAGCTGAGCCATAGCCAGGGCAGGGAGAGCTGGGAAGTTGGGCAAAGCCAAGCAAGGCTTTGGGACAGGCTGGGGAAGAGAAGAGCCTGACTTCTTGCTCAGGGTGGCCACGGCAGGGTACATATCTCCCAGAAAATGGGCATCCCCAGCAAGGATCACTTCGGGTTTGCTTGGAGCCAGGGAAAGGTGGGATTTGTCTCCTCAGAGCGACTCGTGCCACAGGAGCCAGGTCCTTGAACAAAACAGCTTTATGAAAGCTGTTCCTTGGCTCACTGGCTGCTCCAGGGCTGGCAGCACGGCCCATTCCTGCCTTTTCCCAGCGCTTCTCCCTTGGTGTCAGCAAATGTGCTGGGAATCCGTGACACCTGGAGTTGAGGCAGGGATAGCTGCGAATGTCTCATAAGTCTCAGCCACGAGGAGGAAGGAGTTGGCTGTCTGAAGGCTAATTCTTAAATAGACGGATCAGGAGGATTAATCAGTTGCTCAGCACGTTCTCGTTTTACAGAAATTGCCTCCAACCTGGGAAGTGCTGCACTGTTTTTAATCTCCTGCCTGTAGAGGTTTTCAGCCTGAGTGCAAAACATGGTTATCCCTGTTTGCTTCTTTCCAGACTGAATGCTGATTGTTCAAAGCGAATTAAAATTAAATCCACAGCTGAAGAACATGCCAGAGTCAGCTCCTGGTTTTAGCCCGCTCCTCCGTGGGCCGTGCTCAGTGTGGGAGCTCACAGCTGGAAGCTGGAAGGCAGCTGGACTGAATGTTAGATGGGAATGTGGGTTGTTCCAGTGGTGCCGGTGTCTCAGTGGGAAATCTCCCCATTAAATCTGTGAAAAAAATAATGATTCCATAGCAATTTCACAAGCAGTTTTGGTATCTCTTTCTTCCCAGGCCCTTCTTCATGTCCTGCTCTTTGTTGTTCAGTCAACAAATGCACGTTCCCACAGGGGGTATAAATGCCCCTGGAGCCAGAACCAGATGAATTGATACCTGCATAGAAATCAGTGTTGATTTATGCCAGGGAGGTTTTGCTGTTGAACAAGGTATTCTGTGACTCTACATGAAGGAAGCTATGGCTGGTTTTTCCAGGCTGGTTTTGGAAAAGACTATGTCAGGACTAGGACCATGACCAGGTCAGAAGGTCTGTACGTAAAATGCCAAAACTATTGACCCAGGCAGAAATGGAGGTCGGCTGCAGCTGATCATAATGGGTTACTCTGGCTTTAACAATTCGATTTTCATTTCTGTTCCTCATGCTGTTGGGTCCAGAAAAGTTAATAATTTTTTTTCTCCAGGACACCAGTTGTTCAGAAGCAAGTGAGGGAAGGCAGCAGAGGAGATTTGGGACACTGCTTATTCAGTGAGGCATGGAGATAATGGCTATGTGATACTTGTCTAACAAAACCAAACAAGGCTCCTTGGAGTGTTGCCTCCCTTCTTGGTGAAGGACAGAACCCCCAGCTGTTGTTTGAGGAAGCTGTGGATGTGGGATGTGACCTGGCAGCAATTGGTCCTTGCCACAGTGGGATTGGGAAAACCCTTAATTCTTTTCATACACCAGTGACTCTGCTGCAGGCTTCTGGGTGGGACTGAACCTAGGACTATACCCCTGTGCTCAGGCAGCACGAGGATGAGACCTTGGACTTTGTTGTTTGGCTGGAGCCTTTCTGGAGCCGGCACTTCTTGGTTCACCCCAGTGATGGCAAAGATTTGTGACTCTCACTCCTGTTATTTCTCTCTCTGTCAGGAGGTGAAGATCTTCCGTGCCTTAATCCTGGGGGAGCTGGAGAGGGGCCAGAGCCAGTTCCAGGCTCTGTGCTTTGTGACACGGCTCCACCGCAACGAGATCATCCCCAGCGAGTCCATGGCCAAGCTGCGCCAGGTACGAGGCTCCATCCAGGCTTTCCTGGAGCTGGATACCCTTCCCAGGCATCTGCCTGACTGTTCAGCTCTCACACACGCCTCTGAGCACCCCTACTGCTTGAGGGACTTGGTATTAAACTAAGTTCATCAGTGGTACTGAGCCTAAGAAGGAGGCAGGGTTTAGTGCAGCCTGTATCAAGGGTAGGTGGGTGGCCATGAAAATCCTTGCTCCAGTGAAGTCAGGTCGGAGCTGGGACCACTGATCACGACAGAACGCTGAGAAACCATCACGGGCAAATCAGAGCAGCGGTAAAACATGATGGTTTCAGCCCAAACAAGTTTTTGAAGCGCCTTCCATCCAGGTGCATTTCCAGAGGAACACCCATTCGCACATCTTTGGGACAGGCTGGGGAAGAGAAGAGCCTGACTTCTTGCTCAGGACAGGGTGGCCACAGCAGGGTACATGTCTCCCAGAAAGTGGGCATCCCCAGCAAGGATCACTTCGGGTTTGCTTGGAGCCAGGGAAAGGTGGGATTTGTCTCCTCAGAACGACTCGTGCCACAGGAGCCAGGTCCTTGAACAAAACAGCTTTATGAAAGCTGTTCCTTGGCTCACTGGCTGCTCCAGGGCTGGCAGCACGGCCCATTCCTGCCTTTTCCCAGCGCTTCTCCCTTGGTGTCAGCAAATGTGCTGGGAATCCCTGACACCTGGAGTTGAGGCAGGGAGAACTGCGAATGTCTCATGTGTCTCAGCCACAAAGGAGGAAGGAGTTGGCTGTCTGAAGGCTGATTCTTAAATCGTGTGTTGGCGTGAAACCACAACATGCTACGAGGAGTAATCCATTGCACCCAGGACTGAAGCTTTGATTTTTCCATCCTGTGCAGAAAAACCCCAGGACGGTGCGTCAGGCCGAGGAGGTTCGGGGGCTGGAGCACCTGAGCATGGACGTGGCTGTGAACTTCAGCAAGGGGGCCCAGCTGAGCTCCCACATCCACAACATCTGTGCAGAGGCCAAAGAAGCCATTTACACTCGGGAAGAAGATGTCAAATTTTGGCTGGAGAAAGGTAAAGTTTCCCCTCAGTTTCGTTGGAACCGCTCCCGTCAGCACGCTGGCACGGGGCTGGCATCTCTCCTGCCAGGTTCCTGGGGATCACCACAGATTGTTTTGGCTTCCTCTCCGCTGTCTTTAAGGCCCGTGTGTCACATTGCACTGGGCTGTTCCTCAGCAGCTCTGACTTCTTGTGCTGGTGCTCTCCTACTGAACCTGGTGAGGTATTTTCAAAGTAACCTTTTCCCTGGTCCCTCACCCAGAAGAAATATCACAGAGTCACAGAATATGCTGAGCTGGAAGGGACCCCACAAGGATCATCCAGTCCAAATCCTGGCCCTGCACAGGCCCATCCCCAAGAGTCACCCCCTGTGCCCCAGAGATCATCCAAATGCTCCTGGAGCTCTGGCAGCCTTGAGGCTGTGCCCACTGCCCTGGGGAGCCTGGTCAGTGCCCAGCCACCCTCTGGGGGAAGAACCTTTTCCTGAGATCCAACCTAACCCTCCTAACAATTCTAGGCCATTCCCTGGGTCCTGTCCCTGGTCCCCACAGAGCAGAGCTCAGTCCTGCCCCTCCTCTGCCCCTCCCGAGGAAGTTGTAACTGCGATGAGCTCTCCCCTCAGTCTCCTTCAAGACTCCCCTCAGTCCTCCCCTCCAGGCCCTTCACCATCTTCATTTGTGTATCTTCCCACTTCCTTTCCCCAAGGCACTTTGTTCTCCTGTGGTTCCTATTCCAATTGGTGTGCCAACAGCCCCTGGAAACACTTTCCAACCTCCTCCTCCTTGATGTGGGGACTCTGCAGAGAGCAGTGCTTGGTGGCTCTCTCCTGTGGTCTTGCCTTTCTTGAGTGATGTCCCTGCTCTCTAGAGTGATCCTGAGTGACCCTGAGCGGTGTCCCTGCTCTCTCCCGCAGGGGTGGACGGCTCCATGTTCGAGGTGCTGCCGCAGGGCTCGGACCTGCCGGAGCTGCAGCGCTGCCGGCTGTGCCCGGACCGCTGGAAGCCCTGCATCTGCAGCTACTCGCTGAGCATCGAGTGGTACCCCTGCATGCTCAAGTACTGCAAGAGCCGGGACGCCGGGGGCAAGGTCTCCTCCTACAAGTGTGGCATCCGCAGCTGCCAGAAGGGCTACACCTTCGACTACTACGTGCCGCAGAAGCAGCTCTGCCTCTGGGACGAGGAGACCTAGCGGAGCTCGCCGAGACTTTTCCAAGGGGCAGCTCGTCTCCTGCCGCTCTTCACGATGCCAAGGGCTCCTGGAGCTGGCTGCTCCGAAGAAGGAATGCTGTTCACAGTGGTGCCTTGTGCCAGGAGAGCTCTGTGTGTGTGCCTTTCCTTCCAGCCTCCTGTGACTCCCTCCCCACCTGCCGCTGCCTCATCCTGTGACCGGCAGGCTCAGCTCGCTGTGTGTGATGCTCTCCTGCCAGCTTCCAGGAATCCAACTCCCTGGAAGCAGGGGATGCAGGGTTTTGGGGGTGAAGCACTGGCAAAGGGGGTGTGTTGCCCTGCTCTGGAGCGAAGGGGGGCAGCTCAGATCAGCCACCAGCCTCGAGCTGCGTGGTCAGGGCAGGGAGAGAAATGCTCTTGCTGACCTGGGTTGTCAAACATCTCTGCCACTGAAGAACCCCCTTCGCTGACTTCACCACCTCCTGGTGATACAGCAGCGTTTCCCAGTGGGAAAACAGCTGATTTTTGGGAGCACATCCCCTGAGCAAGGAAGGTACGAAGCCCACCCAAAGCAAGAGCCTGCCTGTAGCTTTCCCTAGCGCCCTGCTGGCTTCATATCCCTCCTGTGGCCAGAGATATAACGGGGGGATATATCCCAGCAATGTGCCCCTGAAGGGCTGGTAATTAGGGCTCTAATTAATCTCTGTTTAGACTAGTGAAGGCTCAACTTTTTGTGCTGGTCCTGTGACTCTTCCACTAAGAAAGGAGCATCCAGAGACCTGTGACTGCCATCCTAACACTGTGGTTGCGAGGGGAGAGGATGATCCCAGGCGGGTTTTGAAGGAGACAACATTCTACATCTGTGCGCAGTTTTATGTCCTACTCTGCCAGCTATTCACAAGAAGCTCTTAAATAATTGTACTGCTTTGCTGTGCCTTGATTTCCCCCACATGTTAAAGAGGGATGACACTGAAGCTGACCTTGGCCCTGGTAGATACCTGGAGGGATCAGACCAAAAGCACTGTAGCAGTGCTGCCTCAAGTTAGAACAAGGAGGGAGGGGAAAGAAGCTCTTGGGGTCTTCGGGACCCCCTGTGCCTCCTGGCGAAAAGCCTTCACAATGTGCCTTTTTGCCTAAAATACAGGAATTTTTGACAAAAAAAAATTTGGTCACAATTATTTTTGTATCGATCACTTAAGGGGGGAGAAGGGAAAGGTATTTTAATATTGGAACATGAAGTAAAACACACTTGAAATGAATTTTTTTTTTTTAAAAATTATTTATCATTTGTAAGGTAAAATAAACTGATTTTTTTTAATGCATCCTTGGCCTAAAAGTTTCTCTGTGCATGATACTGTCTGTATGGGTTTGTCCCATCCAGTTTGGGTTCTTGATTAAGAATGGGTAAGTCTCAAACCTGTACCTTGTGCAGACCCATGGACCAGGGGAGAACATCCTGCCCTCAGCATGACCAGGAATTTTTGACACTCAACCAACGTGATGCTGCATCTCAAACATTCCATGCTTTCAGCCTCTCCGTAGGGAGACAGGTTTGACTCATCCCAAGCAAGTGTGGCAGCTCTGAGTTGAGCTCTGGTGACTAAAAGACCAGCAGCAGAGGCAGGTCCTGGGGTTACAAGGGCTGGTTCCTGCTGCTCTCTCCGAGTGGTCCCATGGGGGGATAGGCTGGAGGCTTCTCTGGGTCCTGCAGCCTCCACAAGGTATTCCTGGTGAATTCCTCTGCAGGCACAGCTGAGGGGAGGCGACGGAGGCAATTTTGGGCCAGCTCAGAGCTCTCAGGGGCTGGAGGGAGAAATGTGGAGCACTGATTCCCTCTAGTGTGGAGAATGCAGGGGTGGGACGAGGATTTCAGCCTTTCCCCGCTTCAGCCACCGAGGCAATTTACCCTTTCCTGTGATTTCTGGGGAAGGTGAAGTTATCTCTGTTTCGCTGACATGGTCAGCACTGACAGGAATTTGTCCCTGGCTCTGCAGGAGACCGTTGGATTTGTCCCTGTTGCTGAGTTAAACCCCACTGTGGAGGCAGGTGGGAGGTGAGAGGGTGGGAAGGGATTATGGGGAGCCCCGTGTAGCCCCTTCCCACCGCTCCCTCCTGTGCAGGGATACTGGGACGGACATAGGGAGCATGGGGTCAGATCCCTGCCAGCTTCAACGTGCCGATTTTGTAGCTGGGAGGCTCCGGGGTACCTGGAACCTGGTGCAGGATCCCCGGCCTCCACCAGTGGGTGCTGGCGGAGCACGGCTGTGCCCGGCCGAGGGAGGGGTGGCCGGGACGGGGATGCTCGAGGTCCAGCCGCACATCCGGCAGGATCGCGCTCTCCCCAGCCCGGCGAGAAGAGAAGTGAGGCTCATTTGCTTTCCCCAAGAAAAATCTTTCTTGATTTACTTAAGTAACACCCCGGAGAGCAGCTGATGCAGGTGGAGACAGGAAATCTCCCTGGTGCAGTCGGCCACGGGCACGTGGGGGATTTTGTAACGTCTCTCTGCAGTTGGTGCTTCCAGTCCAAAGGCCATACCCCATAAATCAAGTGCTATCTGCAGGGCTTATCTTCCCCCAAGAAGGGAATAAACGCTGGCAGCAGGTCTGGAGGAACACAGTGAGGATGAGAGCAGGAGGGGATCATTTATCGATGGCCACGGAAAAGAAGAGCAGCGTGTCTCCTGATGGCCAGGGGTGATCATCTCAGGTGGGGTTAAAGCAAACCTGCCTTTGCCTGGTCAAGGGGGTCTTATTTCAAGTGCTGATGCTGTGATCCATCCCCTATTTTTAATAAGCAGGGTGTATTCTCTCTTTTGCCTGCACAGCACATCCCCAAAGCCCAGGGTATCCAGGCTTTGCTCCCACGGCTGTTTGGGGAGAAAACCACCGAAACACTGTTTTCCCCCGCTGTTTCACTGACCACAAAATAGTCGCGGGAAAAAGTCATTCCCAGCTTTGTCTGGGGCCAGGAGAGGGCACTGGTGCCCTGTCCGTGGCCGGGACAGCTTCCCTGCCCGGAGGATGCCCGGGATTCCTGTCCAGCTGGAAATGCCCGCCCGGGAGAATCTGCCTCCCTGGGGCTCCAGGACGGGCTGCTCGGCTCTGGAGGAAGGAAAAGCACCGGGAAAAGCAGAGAGAAAAGCCCGATGTCAGATAAAACTTCTGATCCGTGTCCAAAAGGTGCTGTGATGCGAGGGAAGGAGAGTTCTCGTGATCCCCAACCTTTCAAGCTGGCCGGGAGCCACCGGCGGACTCGTGTTTGACGCAGTGAAAGACACCTGATCGCGTCGGTCTCCAGGATGGGGAAAACCCAGACAAAACACTAGAAAACGGAGCAGCAGCTGCCCAGGAACGCCCCAGGGCTCAGGGCCTGAATGGCTGGAGCTGGAGATCGGTGGCAGGAGTCCAGCCCCTCCAGCAGCTCCACAGGAGCTGCCTGTGCCAAGCACCCCGTGTCACCTCGCTGCTTCCTGGAGCAGCGCTGAGGCAGCGGCAGAAATCTCCCGTCCTGAAAATGTCAGTCTGACCCGGGAACTTCCCCCCTTCCACCTCTTCCCCCAGCTTCCCTCCACTTTTTCCTTGTTGGAGTATCGTTGAACTCGTCCACCCTTTCCTCCCAAGCGCGTGTCCTCTCCCGAGGATGGGGGTCCCTGAGCACGCACTCCAAGGGCAGCTCCAGCCCCCTGACTCCGGACTGGGTTGGAGGTGAGGCTGGAGATCCTGCCCGCCCACCCATCTCTTCGGAGAAACCTGTCTTTCCAGGGAGGGAGAGCAGTATGTGGGAAAGCCGGGAGCCCTGGAACGTGAATTACCCAGGGAGAGATGAATGTGTGATAGCTTGTACCTGGCAGCTACCGATTGAGCGTTAACGCTTTCAGGAGGGGGTAGAGGCAGCGCTGGGGCTGTCACAGGGATGTCCGGGCTGTCACAGGGATGTCCGGGCTGTCACAGGAATATCCAGGCTGTCACAGGGATGTCCTGCTGCTCCGGAGGTGGTGGGGTCACCAAGGTGGCACATGGTGACACCTGGGGCCGTCGGGGTGACTCGGTCCCTTTCCCAGCACAGAGGCTGTGGCCTCTGGCAGCTTCCGATAGAAGTAGCTAACATTAGGGAATCTTTTTTTTTACCTGTCTTCCCTGGAAGTTGGTAAATACTGCAGCTTTGAACAACGTGGATAAGGAGAGCTGTCTGCTACTTCTCTGCTCGTCCTGGGGACACAGATGTACCCTAGAGAGACTGTGTCAGCAGAGGGGAGTCTCCACGTGCTAATCCTAACCCTGCCCTGTATCTTTAGCCGAGGCAGGTTCCCTTTCCGCTTTTAACGTTCCTTTTTGTCCCATGTGGCATCATCGAGGTTCAGGGCAGACTGAGGGGATGCAAAGACTCAACAGCACAGGTTGGATCACCCTGAGCAGACCCCAGGGTTATCAGTGGCCAAAACGAAGCACAAGTGCTCGCCGGAGGGGTTGTTCCCGCAGCTCCAACACCTTCCCTCCGGGGTGCTGGTGCTGCTGCCCAGCCTGGCTCCATGCCTTGGCCTCTCCTACCTGTACATGGCAAAGGGCAGAGCCAAAAGCTTATCCATGAGGACAGCTGGGATGCGGGGCAGCCGGCAGAGCCCCCTGCTCTCAGCCCAGCAGGCAGGTGCTGCGGGTGCATCCGCGCAGCCGAGGGCGGGCAAACCCAACCCGCCTTTCCTTCCTTTCCTCTCCCTCCTTCCCACCCCACCCCACGCCCTGGCAGCGCTGCAGGGACTCATCCATCCATTCCCGAGTTACTAATATGCAAATGGGCGCTTTTGCATGGGCCTGACGCCAAGCTGCTGGGTGTCAGGGCACCCGAGGGAGCCGGAGGTGGGGCGAGGCGTGGCACCGCGCCGCATGCTCACCTGGCCCTGCATGGCAACAGGCAATGGAGCTCTAGGTCCCTTCGGGAGCGGACCCACGCCCGGTTCGAGAGGCAGCGGGTGGCAAGGGAGGGAGGGCAAACTGGCAGCCCCTGGCAACCTGGGGCTGACGGCAGGAGGCTGGGCACACCGCGGATTTCCCTCCGCCAGCAGGATGGTGAACCTGGAGTCTGTGCACGCAGGTAAAGGGCGCTTGAGGAAGGACCGGGCTGGAGCGCGCCGTGTCGCTGGGACCGTGGGCTTGGGCAGGAAATGGGGCTGCTCTGATTCCTGCGTCTTTTCTTCTCTCCTTTCCCTCCTGTTTTCTCCCGCTGGAGTGCCTGGTGAAGTGCCCACATTCCTACCTGGGGATGGATGCTTCCCTGGTTTATTTAGGGGGCTGCCAAGCCATGCCCACAATGTGGGCGCAGTGCTCCCGCTGCCAGCCCCGACGTGGGGCTGGGAGCAGGGCTTAGAAATGTCTTGGGTAGCTGGGAAATGAGTGTTTAGTGGGACCTGTGGATCCTGCCATTGGGATAGAGCTGGGAGGAGTGAGAGGGGGATTCACGGAGGGATGCAGCAAGGGAGTGTGTGTGTGTGTGTGTGTGAGAGAGAGAGATGGGACATGGCTTGGAAGAAGAAAAGTTAATGGCAAAGAGGGAAAAGCAGGGAGAAATGAATGAGGAGGGAGCTGTGGGAGGCTGAGTTGGGTGAGGAATGAATGAACAGGGATACTCAGAGAGACTCCTTCCAGGGGGGCTGATCCAGAGATAGTCTCACATTGTCTCTGAGCAGACCTTGCTCTGCAGTTAGCTGGGCAATCCCTGCCAAATCCCTTGGAGCTGTGCTGAGCTCCAGCTCACCCTGACAGAGCTTCTGCCCTCAGCTCAAGCCCCTGAGCTCGAGGGGAAGGACCACATCCCTTGGCACACGGAGCTGAGGGCAAGGCTGGGGTGGGAGCAGGCAGATCCCGAAAGCCCTGCCTGTGGCATGGGCAGGCAGGAGGGTGTTGGGGTGCAGGAGCCACTTGCCCTGCTAGTGATCTGTGTCTGGTGCTTTGTGCAGCACAAAAGGCTCTGTTGGCCCCTGGTTTGGAAGGGTGGGGAGGGTTCATCCATCAGTCTGTCCAGGGCTCATTCCCTTGGATGCCTATTGGCATGCTGTGGGTGTTGGGAGTCCAGGGCTCATTCCCTTGGATACCTATGGGCATGCTGTGGGTGCTGGGAGTCCTGCTGTGCAGGGAGAGCTGGGGACGGTCCGTGCTCAGGGCTTGTAGCCCCTCAACAAGCCCTGCCTGCCTGGGGGCTCGCAGACAGGCCTGAGGGCAAGGCAGATGGGGCAGCAATGCCACCACCTGCCACAGGTCAGGCTGGCAGAGGTGGCCAAAGCCTCTGCTCCGTGGTTGTTTCCAACCTCTCCAGAGCTCTGGCATGCCCACAGCCCCTCCATGGCCAGCCAGCACCCCCCTGAGCGGGCTGGCTCACTGTGGAGGCAGCTGGGGAGCCCTGGCCAGGAGGAGAGGCTGCGGGAGGCTCGTGGTCTCTCTGGGCTGGGAGCCCGCCTCGCCCGAGCCCCCGCGCTGGGTGTGCTGCTGTGTGGTGTCTCTTGGGGATGCGGCCCCGCAGGCCCCGACCCACCCATCTGCTGGGCTTGTGGGCGACGCTTTCCTCACGAGAAGATTCCCCAGATCGATACTGTGCCCTCTGTCAGAGCCAGTGGCATCACTCCCAGGTTGGGTTTGGCCAGGACCTGCACAGGGCTGGGTTCCATGCCCCCGTGCTGTCGAAGCTTTAACCACCCTCTGTGCAGGGAGGGAGCCCAGCACGGGTGGGAAGGGGTTTTTTCACCCTTGTGCAAAGGCAGTTCAGTATATTCAGTTCTGGGGTCCCCAAAAAACCTCGGGGTCCTTTTGTTACAACCTGCTTGCAGAGCTGTGCTCCGTTTTTTCCCTGGTCTTTTCTAACCTTAATGGTTCTGTGGGAAGACAGAGTGCCAGGTGAGAGTGGGCTGCCCTGGCTCTGCACACCCTCCTCCCTGCTGAGAGAACTCCCTTTGTGGGTGCCACCACCTCCTCCCCAGACATTTTGGATATTTCCCCTTTCCTGCAGCTTCCAGAGGGGCTCAGGCACCTAAAGCACGGAACACTCAGTAGACTCCAGGTGATGGTCCCCCTCCTCCACCACTGGATTTCGTTTTTAAAGTCAGCAGGCTGGTTTACCCTTGCCCATGTCTGAACAGCTACGAGGAACAAGGGCCTGGGAAAGGCTTTATTTGCTGACACCATTTGTTTCAGCAAAAATATAGATGCAGATATATCCCCAGAGAAGTGTCTGCACTGGTAGAGCTCCTTTGGTCTGGGTGAACAAACCAGCTACCCCTACTCCAGGTATGTTTGGGAGCTGAGGTGCAGCAGCACATTTTTAATATGGCCCGGGCCGCAGTGGCGGCTCCTAATAGGGCTGTGGTTTAGGATTAGGCAGTCCTAAGTTGTGTTATTTTTCCCAGAGAGGTTTGGTTTTGGTTTTTTTTTTTTTTTTTTTCCCTAGCCTGCTTATTGTCTGTGTGTTGCTAACCTGGCAAAGCTGTGTGCAGTGGGACTCAGTCTCACAGCCTGCCTTGTCTTTGAGGGATTTCTTTTTGGATGGAGCAGAGGTCAAATCTAGATTTGCATCACTCTGTCCTGCTTATAGTGGGAGACTCTTAAATGTCAATAAAAAGGTGTTGGCTCCACTTACATCATATTAGAAGGTGATTCCCCCTGTCTGTCTGCTGCTTGTTTTTGAGGGTCATTGGAGGATGATCCACAGAGATACAAAAGCTGGCCAGCCCCAAACCTCTCAGATCAGTAGGCTTTGATAAAAAAGATTTTCCTTTTTTTCCTGGTGTTTTTTCTTTTTTCTCCCCCCCCCCCCAAGAAA